>KI966433.1:185947-231458 GCA_000525045.1 Drechslerella stenobrocha 248 | reverse complement strand
GGGGTGTTCACTGCGAAGTATATAAAACCTTGGCCTGGTCCTAGTACAGGTTATAGAGTCTTCGAGATGCTTGCAAGGGACCGTCCTGTGTAGTAAAGGCGATATTCCCAGGCGCTTCCCGAGCAGATTTGCACTCTTGTATTCGGAGTTTGGACCAGCTGTTGAAGCAACTGCAACTCCATCGACGCACCACGCCGTCAGTAGGCTTTACATCCCAATGCCGGTGGATCTTGCTACCTACCCCTATGCGACAGAGCAATAAACAGGATATCCTAATATCAAGGCAAAATTTGAGCATCGCCACCATGTGCACCAAAGTTGACATTAATCCCATGTTGAATAGCATCGAAAGTGAAAAGCTCATAGACGCAGGACAGGTCACCGGACGAGACGTGGCTACTTTATATCCCTTGGGATCATAAGGCAACATCACACTACAGCGCTTACCGTGGGGCCCGAATCTTTGGGTGGACCTCACTACTACGTGTGATGGATAATCAAGGCGGCCTATATGACGATGAAACCACACTTGGGTGATGGCACATCCTTGATGTTTTGCCATCCCGAGACATTCCACTCCTCGACTGAGGGGACCTCGAGTATTTATATGACAGGTGGCTCATCTCAATCCGTCAACAAGGCACCGATGCTGATTCGCTCATTTGACGAGCTCACGCATATCTCAACCTCCAAACCCAAATTACGGTCTTGTTGGGGTCGAATCGCCCGAACAAACGTGGTTAAAGCCGCACACGTCGAAACGGTGATGAATGAATGAGTGATAAATCTGTTGTAGGATCATCCATGGTCGCGTCTTAGCTCGACACGTAGAAACAGGGTTCTGCAGCCTTGGGACGCCGATAGACTCCTACCGTGGCCAGCTGGTTGCCAAACAGCTCGATCGGCAATGCACCGCAACATAAGGCCGCTGCAGGTGATACAGCGTCTCTAGCCGAACCTGCTTGCAAGGCTTTTGGCATGTAGGGACAGTGAGATGCCGAGTCAGCCCACATACATCCCCATGTACGCGTCTGGACACTCGGCGGGGGGGTGCCGGATGCTGGAACCTGCGCTTTGAATAACACCGGACGCTATAGGCCGAAACTTTCCCGAGCCGATAGCGGCCCCCCGCCTCCTAGGATTCCGAAGCCGACAGTATCGGAAAGGCAGCCGTATCCCAGAAGGCGCCCAACCCGTGACTGCCTCCGCCTTCAGCGAGGAATGCAATCGAACGCGTGAGCACCGGGGAAGATCGGCGAGGCCGCCCTGAACTGGTTGAACTTGCCACCAAGATGCGGTGGAACCAGAGAGGGAGCTGTCAACTGGCCCCGACGGTACCCATACCTTCGACCGCCGGAAGAATCTTGGAGCGAGGCGCGACATAAAGGCCCGCCCCGTTTGATGTTTGTTTTTGCTGTCCAGTCGTCGGCCTTTTCACTTGTGGAGTCTTTGCGCGAGCTTGGCAGGGCGCTAAAAATAGTGCGCCTGAACGAGAAGCTATATGTTACACTAAGCGTGTCACACAGCAACGCAGGCGCTTGCGGGTCCCAACAAGATGCAGGGCGTTCTCCAAGGGCCCCCAGGGCGAGCCTGCATAAGTCGCTTGCCCTCGCCCATTCGTCCATTCATCCAGACATTGCGGTGGCTCTTGAAACCCTTGTCCCTTCAGCCAGCAAGCGCGGCGCATCCGTTGCCTTCACCGACTTCTTCTACCAAACCAAGATGCTGTGGACCCGTCTCGCAAACCAGCCGCTCAACGCGAAGCTTTCATTAAGCTAGCGGTACTGTGGACCGTCACCTAGCAACTACTAGTGTACAGCTGTGCAGCTGTGCATAGAAGGCGGCGGAGAGCGTACTGCTGACTAGCCAGAATACAAGTTGTATCCGCTGCCGTGATTCTTAATTTAGCGTCCAGGTATTTTGCGGACTCGGCAGACGTGTCAAGCCCAGAACGGAACGTATGCCGATGACTTGCGCAGCCCAAGGGATACCATACCTACCAGGAAGCTGGATTGCGCTCGCCCTCGAGAACCGCTCAACCTGTCTGCCTCCTCGTGTTTGCTCGGTTGGCGAGGCTCATCGGTCTTGGGACCCTATACCACCTACCATACCGTGAATATAGTATCCGAACACGTCAAGCGACCATCACAGCCGCCGCGCCAGGTTACGCATAAGGTTTCCGCCGTTGCCTGCATTTGTCTAGTCAACAGGCTCGGGCGTGCCCAAACGCTTTACGACCACACATAAATATAGGCTACGATTCGGGCGCACACCGCTCCGCCACGAGACAATCAATGCTATAGAGACTCGGTACACCAGGGCATTGGAAGATCCTTCCAAGCGGCACAGCAACGCAACAGACCAGAATCCAGAACTCGAACGCAGGGGTTCTCGGAGGCAGCTAACCACCCTCCTAATCGATATGGAGCGGGCCTGTATCAGCAACAATGCCCCACCGACCCCTTCCTGCTATTTTCTGCTGCGACCGGCTAGCTCATTGACCTGCTTCGACGGGGGTTAAGCGCTAAATACCTACACCCTATTGCTTGAGCCTCACTGACGGGCCGCACACCTCGACCAGCCAACGTTTCTACCCTGCACGCTTCGAATACGACCTAGAAATAATAGCCTCGACTTGTGATGGAGTTCTGACAGTTGGAGATTCTGACGAGATGCCTATTGGCGGAAAACCTGTGATTTCCTTGCTTTTCCCAAGTATCGGCAGGAAAAGCCTAACTTGCCGCAGCTTAAGTTAGAAGAAAGACGATATTGGAACATTAAATCCAAGTGCCACCAAGCCGGTTTCCCCTTTCCATGGACCTGGAGCATGTATTCAAGCAAAGCAGGTCTGAACCGGCCTTTGAAGTGCAAAGGCTGAAAACAGAAAAACGAATATATTTGATATATCAACCTTGAGGGTCGCAGTCGAAGTTCGAACTCCTTTGGGGTATACTCTTTTACTATCTTTCAGCCTAACCTTCCTCAAGTTCGAATTTCCAAGACCTTGTTACACGTTGCAAGTCAGATCCTAAACATACCAGGCACTCTTTGTAGACTATTGTGGTAACAAACACAGATCCTTCTCCGTCGGAATGAATGGGCATCACTATCACCGTGGGGGTGCTGGTGGCGGACCGTATTTCGACAACCGACTTTACCAAATCTACTCACTAGGGAACCTGGATGTGCCTCTGCAGAAAGGATCAGAGACAATTCCCAGGGCTTGTGAGATGTCCCCCATCATTCTACAAGAGCTCTTTCTCCATGCCCTTGATAACCTGCCACGACTACCATCCGACGAATTTCGAGCTCTCCCTCCTCTATTAAGTGCGAAGGATGGCCACACGAACGAAGCCGTGCCCGACAATCACACCATGGACATGTCGAACGGCGACGTTGAAGTCAACCCACTCCTAAACTCGCTAGACATCCTGCACCAGCCGCGTTTTCTCCAATGCCTGGGCGTAGGCTGTCGTTCGATCTTTCGGTCCGTTGAAGCGTGGAAGTAAGTTTTTGGATCTCAAAATCTTGCAAGCTTAGCCTACGTATACTAATATTTCACACGCTGTATAGAAACCATAACATCTCTTGTCATCATTCCCATCTAGCACAGGAGGGTGGCATATCGCCCTCTCTCCAGTGTCCTTTTATCTCTTGTACCAAGTTGTTTAGCGCACCAACTTCACTTCAAAACCATTATTCACAGAGCCATCTGGTATACGTCTGCAGCAGGTCTGGCTGTCAGCTAGCCTTCGAGCAAGAGGCTCATGCCCAGAGACACCTTTGCAAGGATGGTGCTGAACCTGTACACCATCTCCCACCCCGGGTATTACTCTCTCTCGAGCCTAAGAATTGGAGCTTAGAGGAGATCCAGAAAGGCGCAAAACTGGCTCCTAGTTCGTGCGTATCTTGCGCACGCTTTTTTGCTGCCCCAGATCCTCAATCCGTCGAAAACATGGATGGTTCCCTCGAAGTAAACGAGGGGCTTGCCATGTCCGGCGCCCCGAGCTCAACATCCTCTACACCGTCCCCACCCACGCCCGAGATACCGAGGTCGATACCTCACAGCCTCGGCATTATACCAAGAGAGCCCACGATATTCCTGTCTCCAGGCTCCGGCGGCGGCATATCCGAGCCCCATCACATACCCCAAGCTGCATTTCAGCCCCGGATAAAGCCTCTCACCTACACGGTGCCTACTGAAGAACCGCCAGTTGCCACGGTTCTGACCTGCAATGAACAAAAGAAGTACCTTTTTTTGCTCCGACATATCTGCGTCAAAGCTGCCCACGCCTTCTATAGCGACCACAACCTCCGTGCAGCGCTTGACAAAAAACACATCCCTATATTTCTCACCAAGGACAAGCAGATCGCCCGCTTGCCGTTTGACTTGACGCTTCCTCAGTGGACCCAACACCTCCGAAAAGCCTGTGATACGCGATTCATTACTGCGGACATAGTGCAATGCATCGAGAGCTTCAAAGGAGAAATACAGCCTGTCGACGAGGTCCACCACGCCCTAGTAAAGGGCAAGACTAAGAGTGACAGGGCCTTACTAGCAGTTATTGAGGCAGCACGTACTTTCGTCAAACAGCTCAAGGACTGGGAGATGTGCGAGATGGTTGACTCGGTGTATAATGAAGTCGAGCTGTTGATATTGCTCAAGAAACGCGCAATGGCCGCAGATATTGGGGAAGGTGGGGGCGACGCTTCAAGGAATACGAGGAGGAGGACTTGGAACTAACTTGGTGACGCATATGGTTCCCATCATCATTATCGCCCAGCTTTTATGAACACCCGGCCCGCTTGAACTCGCATCGCTCTGGCTTAATTTTTATTGCATATCGTCATTTCGACACAGGCGTTTTCGTTTTCCTTTGTCATAGCGCTTCAGCATACTCGCATATTCGGGCCAGCCAGGTCCAGCACACCACATGACCCGATAGATGTTACGTTCTATGAGCGGGAAGATAGGAGTTATCTCTCTTTCTGAACTTGTATTTGATCTTGTCAATTTCCTTGCTCAATTTCCTTTGTTATGCATGTGTCATGGTCATGTTTTATTCGTTTTTAATTTTGATTGTATACGTATACGCCTTTGCATTAAGAAGCATCTATTTACCCGCGCGCCGACTTATTAGTTCACATAGATTGGCCAAATGCCCCTAGAGACATTACACGGCGCACGTAGTTTACCGTAGGAATTACGACACCTCATTCAAGTAACCAAGTTTAGATCCCTGACAGGTCGATCAGACCACCCTTAAATCCGGATCCATACGAGACAATAGATTTGCCAACCGTGTCACGCTCGTTCAGTCAACGTCAATACAGCCAAGGTAAATCAACTTTGCCTCCTAAGCTTTGTATCAGTCTCAGGCCAGACGTGGCACAGATGGGCAAATTACCTCATCAGCGCGAGACTCGGATCCACAGTTTACATATCCAATTACCAATTGGATATCAATTGATAGATTTATTGGTTATCGTAAGTTGATAGAAGGCAAACAACATACAAGCAACAACTCCGCAGGATAAGCACGAGATCTAGCCTATCGGCCAACGATAGTACGCGTTCTAAAAGGGACAAACCATTGAAATCCAAACCAACGCCGCGCCGCCCTGCAGTATACTACCACTGCACTTGACCAGAACTCATGCTCTTTCACCGTGTGCGCCTACTACGTATAAACAGCATATCCAGTTTCATCCACGTAGTACTGGGCCTGTGCTGCAGTTGGGGTGGTGAGTTGCGTGTGCACGCTTGTGTATTCTATCGCTGGGTAGGGACCGAGGTTGTGGTGCTGGTAATTGACCTATATAAATATAACCGTAGCAGTTAGCGGTGCCAGGTACAACCTCCTACTCTCAGCTCCCAATTGAGACTCCAACATTGATCATGAGCCGGTCTCTAATAGCAGCACTCTCTGCTCAACAAAGGTTTTTAACGCACCCTACTATCAGCTAGAAGTTCTGCGTTTGTGCGCCACCGGTAATGCCAACTGTAGTGATATAGATCGTCTTCATGGCCATCGAAGCGAGCCGGGTCGATATTTGCATAGTGGCGCGGGAGGCAGGTCCTAATCAAGTGGTTCCTCGCATCCTCGGCCCGGCCTTTCGGGTTCTGGCAATGCATGCAAACGTATAGGTTGATGTGGAGTGATACATGACGACTGGAGTCACCACGAATTAATTGGGCACCAAGTCAGTTAATCTGCGGTGAAGGCCCGGGGTTTGGTCATTGGTCTATACAGAGTTACTCACATGTATCGGCTCTGTTTTTGAAACTCCTTCCCGCATTCTGGGCAGGCATATGGCCTCCGTCTATTATCCTCATCCCGTGTGGGAATCCATAACGGTGTTGCAAACAGGGATCGTGGAGGGATGATTTCGTCCTTTTCGGTTATGTATATCGGGAGGATTTGGACACCGAACGCTTTTGACTCCCGGCAGGCGATGCGGTACATTTGGAGCCTGGGATCGACAGGCTGTAGCCAAACGCTGCGGTACTGATCTGTGGGTATGTTTGGGTAGTCGGCTATACAACTACTGCAAAAGATCGGGTCGTCGCCTAGCTCCTCAATGTAGAAACTAAGGTGGGTCGCCGGCTGATACGTTGACTGCATGGATTGCAATGTGGACTCGTTAGCAATACCCTTCTGAGAATGGTATATGTCGATTAGATACCATGTACCTATATCAGGTACGTAACTAGCTGTGGCAAAGTACATAAACCGAATTTTCACACATGGGCCGGGATAGCTGTATATAATATGGAATTTTGAGGGATTTTACCTTGGTACGGCAGCCTGGTTTGCAACATCGAACACGACAGAGCCATTGAGAAGGCTCAAGATGATATGATGCTCCGCTGGTCGAAGCCCCGGTCACCGATGACGGGTTCGATGGTAAATTCGAATTTCTTGGGCGGACCACAGCGGCGCTAGAGTTCATGACGACGACTGAAAACTGAAGAGAATCTTGATTTGATTATATGTTTAGACCAGGGGCAACTATGAATGATAAGGAAATGACGGGTGTATGATGTTAATTAATGCTAGAAGTCTTTAGGGGGCGCGATGTGATTAAATAAGGAAGCTTGGGTCCGGGAAGCTTTGCAAATTTGACTGGCCGTTACATGTTCTAAATCCTGATATTTGGAAGAGATAATTGCGAGTCGGTAGATAGCCAAGTTATATAGGCCCGAGCTGAGATTGTTTTTGGGGAGGGGTTGTGCATGTTGGCTGTGAATTACACTGGAAAGGTAAGTTTACATAAGTTGCATAGGTCAAACGTAACACTCGGATAGTAGCGGTACAAGGCGCTGAAAGTACAGAGCGAACCCAAGGACAAGGTTATGCACAGTACGTATACCGCAGTCTAGGTACTTCGGCGGAGAGCTGAATGTTCAAATGAGGCGCCGTGAGACTCAGAAGTAAGTGTAGACTCTCGGTCACTTCTGATGGCTCCATGTCGTTCTCACAGCCCGAACAAACCCAGCCAGGGGATGCAGCAAGGGGTATCTCCGGGAGCAGGCTGATTTTGTGCATACTACACGTGGCCATAAGGCTCCAAGCCGTCGGGACAGGTGCATCCAAAAAAAACGTCCGAGTGCTGTTTGGCCCCTTCTCCTAGAGTTTGTGTAATTCTGCTGCCATCCTTGCAGACAACGACCCAAATTGCGGGTCAGGATCAAAATTTGATCGGACAAAATATCAACCTGTCGAATGGCTTGAGAGAGGTCAGAGGGAGGTAGCAGGAGCTGCATGCGCGTGAGGCTCTGCATGCATATGCTTCGGATTTCGTCACAGAATCCTGGCGCCTGCATGAGCCTTTAAATTTAAACTGTAGACTACACAGGAGACGGACAGAACAGTCTATCTCGTCATGAGATCAACAGTTTGCCGACAACTGCTTGCATCGAAGACGGCCGCGAATTGTATCAGCCACATCCGGATCCCAGTCCCGAACGGATTGGATCTTGTCGGCCCATATTCGAGCGCGCATCTTTCAAGGCGAGAGAAGGGTAACCTAAATTTGTCGCCGTTCCTTCTGCGGATAGAGCATTGTAACAGCCTTCCACTGATGGATGTTACAGGAGGACTTGGTATCCACTTCGACGTTCAGAAACAGTAAAGCGGGCCCGGAAAGTCGCGTTGGATTTGCCCCAGCGTGCTTTTTCCATTGCCAAAGCTGACTCCGCGACGTCATGCCTGGCAATCAGAAAGAGAGAAAAAAGGAAAGAACTAGGGCACAGCACGCTTTAGTCTGCCATGGTAGAATCACTGAATACGGAGGGAGAAGGTTGAGTTTCCGCCCTGCTAGCTGCTAGCTGCTGTTGGCGTTGTGAGTTTTGTGTTGGCCGCCTGCTGCGGATATTTTAGCCCGGCGTACGCATTATTGCCTAGCCGGGCGGTGGCCAGGCAGCTCCCACCGCCCTAAGTTGTCATCCTCGCGGCCTCGCGCGCTTCCGGCCAACAGCAAGAGACGTAGTTGAGAAGCCCTCCCAGACGCCGACATGTTGCTCATCCAAACTGCCTCCAACGTGATGAACCATGGCTTCCGGGGACGAGGCCGAGATCAGACGTGGCGTCTCATTGTGCTTCCCCAAAGCTATTTACCCGGCCAGAAAGCAAACACTTTCCATGCAGCACTAATCCCAAAGGCCTGGTTTACGAGACAAAACGCTCCCATTCTGACCTTGTGGCAATCCGAGAGCCAATTCCTGTCTATCAGCAAAATCCAGGGCGCTGGAATTCACGGTAGTGCCTCTGAGCGAGATGGATCGATCCGATATCTGGCGGGGGCCGTTGCGCAAGGCTGGGACGAAGCTTCAGCATTCGGTAGCACAGCCCCAAGATATTGATAGGCATCATTGCAGCTTGTCTTGAGAATCAGACGGTGGACGCGAGGATGACAGTGCTAGCTGTTTGCCGAAAGCCCTGTGCATGTAAAAGAGACGCCTGCAAGCACAAACTGACACTTTGACGCAATGGGAAGCTGCATTCCTATTATCCTAAGGCTGAAGGTCTCTACCCCATTTCCTATATATATATACATATACACTTACTTATATATATTTATCACACTATACGACTTTGCCTACGGTCCGCCTGGAAGTCTCTCGCGTAAGAGCACTACCTCGTTCGATGTTGCTTGCTGCTCACAGGAAGTTGAAGAAGCTATATATAGCAGCGGAGACAGGGTCGCTCTAGTCACTCATCCGGCTTGGTCATATACTAGCTTGGGCTTGGATATCTAACCGTTGTCGAAGTGGTGACAGAAAACCTCAAATATAGTGCTGGCTAAAATACGCTGTGCAACGGGAGTTACACAATCCTCGGCAGGTGCATACTATATCTTAGGCAAAGCCGCTTAGTGCGACCGTAAGCAACCCTTGCGCTCGGCCCTTGGGCACTTTGCGCTATCGGGAATGGGAATATCACGAGAACTAAGCTACGACCGGAAAGGGGGAGCGAGGAAAAAGAGAGGGCCACAAACCCCCAGGGAAGCCTCGCTTGTTTTGACATATATGCGGCCACGTTGGTGCTATATATGGTGCGTGCGTTTATGTCGGTGCCAATCACAACGCCGCTGTTCGCTAGCCGTGCGCTGTTAGCGTGCCTTGTCGCATCTCTCACATGAGTTATAGAACGCCTCTACGGGGTACTTTGTGAGCATGCGCCGTTTGCTCTGATAAATAATGACTACTCGGCCGCTTGCCGGTTGGCGCGCTACAACTCACCACTTGCTCGTTATTCGATATCGTCGAGGGCCCGAGGCCCAGCTCTCGCCAACCCTAGCCGTACGGACGGTTGGAGCCGACAGTACTTTTAATTCTGTCCAATTGCCACGCGCAAACCGGTGGCGTAATAGACGCATGGGTCTTCGTAAACTGTTCTTTGGATCCCAAAGATGGTGTCCTCCATGCTCCACTCCACTGTTCTTTTGGATATGTACATGTACATGCGCTTCTATGATGGAAAGTATAAAGCGTGGGAGTGTACTTTTTTTTCACTGAAGGTTCCAAAAGATCAAGCTACGTGTATGCTGGTAGCCTATAGCCACGAGCTCTTTGGGTGAAGATCGCGGTTGGCCCAAGGTTTGAAGGGCGCCTGGACCCGAGACTTTGGTTCAGGGGTAGCGGCTGTCCTCCCGCCGTCAGGCAGCAAAATCCACCAAAAAACCATATCCTATAAAATTAACTCGTCAGCCAGAACCCTTTTCCAACAGATAAAAGGCCAATATACCGTTCGAATCCTGTCCTTGCAATCTGCAGCTGGTCCATAGGCAACTCACTATTCACTCATCGGTATACCTAGAACGAGCTGAATATATTAATATGCATGTCACTCGTCCCTCCAAACGCTAACATATGCAGCTGCAGCTCGAGCTCGTCTTATCACACTTGGTCCCTGGAACAGCCCAATGCAGCTTCCCAGGTTGATCTCTTTTATGTCGCTCCCCAGCCAATGAGGGTACTGAATCGCATATTTTACAATCTGCACATCAGAATCATGCGCTTCCTGCGCATATGCATGTATGACGAATCTCTCCTCATGTAGTGCAGGGCCCGGGTAGTGAACAAAGCCTCCTGGGTTGTCATTCGCACGTTTCTCGTTTCTGCATGTATCAGAGCTCGGAGCCTCGCTACTCCCGTGGCGCCTTGGGAGGAACCCGAGTCTCCAATTGGGGGAAAAGCGTCCAGCCTGCATTGGAATCTCCCCTATGTGCCCCACGCCAGATACCAAATTTCTCCAATCATGGAATGGCCTGGTAGGGCTAAATGTCTCGGAGGATAGCTATCGGGAGTCATCTCCGCATAGGCCGGCGGTCCTTGGGGCGTGCTCGAACACAATACTCGAATGCATCCCACCTGTTCCTATTCGGAGTTCAGCATCTCTTGGAGAACTCATGGCAGAGCCATACGATAGAGCTTGCCATGTGGAAGAAGGTCGGGCAAGGCTATGTACCTAGGGTCCCGGTGGTTTGCTGATCCTCCGGCCCACACACTAGGGATACAACTTCCATCGCAATCAAGAACGCCCTCCGTTTGCATTCTGGTAGTTGTATGGTACTAATAAGGCAAATATTAGATTGTATCTAAAAGACAAATCGTAACGTGTCAATAAACACACAAATGACAAATACAAAGTTTAAATATGGCAATTTTACGTAGCTGTAGGATTACTGGCGGTCTTGAACTAACACGACTCGAACATGTATAGGCATACATTTACGCACCGACGTACCTTATGTAGGAACTTCACTTAGATGCTTAATGGAAGTCCGTAGACCGGCTAATATGTTCATTTAACCATAGGTCCTTGGCTAGCCAGATAATTATAGCCACTCATTGTAAATCCCAAGACCAAAACAGGCAATCGGGGTTTATGTCGTGCACTCATATCACAATAGACACTTAGTGAAAATTATAATACCGATTGATTAAAATATAGGAATATTGGAAGAGACTTAGATAAAGTCGGCCCGAACAGGAGATGATTAAATATTACATTAAGGGGTATACATGATAATGTATAAGTTAGTGACCAATTCAATCAGTGGCTAGTTGCTGTACCGATTGGAACGGGGTGGAAGGAATGTATGCTGCAGAAGGCAGCCAATAAAAATAGGGAAACGTGCGCACCAGAGCTGAAAATGCAGCAACGTGTAATCATCATAAATATAAGAGGTGAACGATATCTCACCATAAGGGCCATATGACGGCGAATCCTCGAAGTGGCTGCATAGTTTCTAAGACCCATGGTGCGGTTTCCTGTAAATCCATCTATACGTTCTCGAAGACTTCGCCGTCGTAGCATGCATTATAAAACCAACCGTAATATTTTGCCAGTGGATAGCATATTTCTTAGGTTCGGCACCCAGTTTGGCCTAGCAATAGCAGTGATCTGGGTCGCAGTGCCCAGTCTTACAGGTACCGGAGAGTTGCCTTTTGGTGTACCTTCGAAATTCCACTTTCTAGGGTATAATAGAATGATAAGCCTAACTAACAACCACTAATGGACTAAACCCCTCCAGGGCCTACAATACATTTTTTGGATAGAAAGAAAACTAACCTTGGCCCGTCGAAAAATATCGTCTTGAGAGTTTGGTACGATGTAGTCTTCAACCTCACCATCTGGGATGGCTTCATGTCCACGCCGTTTGAGGTGCAATTCCAGGAGCTCCTTGTAGGCAAATAAGAAAAATGGTAGACGCTTGCGTTTTTTAGAGTCTTCGGTCCATTCATGCTCAGCCCACTGGCACTCATCCTCCGGGGTTTTCGGCGCGCATATTTCGCATTTAAAGCGACCTAGAAAGCCACCAATGTGGTTCCTGCAGCCCTTAGCGTTAGAAGGAGGGGCTTTCCGTTGATAGGACCATCTATAGTATCTGCTGCATGCGAGCAGGACTTACACAAAATCTGATTGCTTATCATGCTGGTCTTTCGGTTGTATGACGTGTGCCTCGGGGCACAGCGTACATGGGAAACCGTCGTACCTTTTGAGCGCCCTCTCTGACCATAGCGGCCACAGGAATGGAAACCTCGGAGGCAACCAGCGGATATGCGATATCCCATCTCTATCTTGGGGACACTTGCACTTTTTCTTATCGCTGTGGCCACACCTATAGGTAGGATAATCGTCCCTCTGCCATGTCCTGAGAGCGCCGTTTTGTGTTGATCTTAGTGATAGAACGCGAATCATTGGTTTAGGTGAACCATCTGCCACGGAGTTTTGGAACACAGAGTGATATTGACAGGCCTTCAGTCTGGAGAAATGCGCTTCATGGCAGACTCCGCAGAGGAGCAAATCTTCGTACTCCCGGAGTTCGGCGTAATGGAAATTCAGCACGGTCTGATCGTAGATACTGATATTCCGGGTCTAGAGCTCAGAAACAATCAATTAGCCTTGGTATTGACCATAGGTGAGGATAAGCTACAAGTAACCCGACAGTACACATACCCGTGCACCACATGAGCCGCAAGCTAATTGGAAGAAACCTTCGGGCGAAGCTACGAACTGGCGTCTCAAGTGAGCAAGCTCTTCGTCTTCTAAGAAGCTGACGGTAGAGTGACCGTAGTCATCTTGCACGCTTGACGCGAGGGCCGGATCGATGGGTAGGCCGTTCACCCCATCGATTAGGCTATAGTTATAGGTTCCAGCGATAAATTCGTTCCCGACGTCCCCCAAAGGATACCCAGCTTCTGGATTGGTGGGATTGTGGTTGTAATCCATGGTTGTCAGGTCCATGTCTATGACACAAAGTGATCTGGGTGTTGCGGACGAGAGGCTACTGCTAGCAGGCGCGGGTAGATTTGAATAAATTAATTGTGTCAATATATATATTATCAAAGCAAGCAAGAGAATAGAGTTGCGCTCTTGTCAATACCAGTATATGCCTTCTCTGAGGCAGCCTGGTCAGAACTAGTATTTATATAAATATCCAGTTCTTTGAGCATTCATCTATATCGTTGATAAAGTCAAAGTAGTGCACCATGTGTGAAGTTCAGAATCTAGATAGTCTAGTGAATGCACAAACGTTGGAAGAGCGATGGCGCCAAATTTTACCTGAAGCCACGTACCTTCAAGATTGATACAGCTGCAAGGGCTGGCACAAAATCCGAAACTAGTCGCTTGAGGACTCCACCTGACCCAGTTGTAACGCTGAATCCTCAGCCATCGAAATATCTTGCAAAAGGTCATCGTCTGAACATGTAGCCATCCGAGCGCCGAACAACTAGGACTACCGTCGGTTACAGAACGATTTGACAGAAATGGGATGTATCCCAGACTAGTCCTAGGCTGAGTCTTTCCACCCCGTGTTTCGATCGGAATCGACAACAACCCCGGACCTAAGGCAATACCCACATCCGTGCAGATATCTGCCTGCAATCTGCACAAGCGCAAATGGTGACGTGGTCGGCCAAAAGATGGTGCCCGCAAGTCCAGCAAGATTTAGCGTATCCTGTATGGAAGAAATCTATCGTACGTAAAGTCGCCGAAAGTTTTTAGACTGAGCATACACGTATTACGCGCGAGAAGACGTGTCTTGTATTTGTGTGTCTTTGCTGGCCCCGCCGATATATTTGTCGTATGTCCAAGGTCCCGATCATCGTAAAATTTTCGAGCGGCCAGCAGTTGGTATATCAATCCTTGCATCGCAAGACAAGGATGCTCGAGAAGAACTATCTGTGGTACACGTAGACCGGGTTAAAAAGCAGAGCTGCATTAGTTCGGCGTTTTGGTCGCGTTTTCCTGTCAAAATTGCCACGCTACCGCGATTTATCCCCGTTGTGAGAAGAAACTGCCCTTGCTTGAAGGCGCCGTGGTTCAAATTCGAGATATACCACATGCAGAAGCACGGGGGGGCACGTACTATAGCGCTACCTGGCTGGCTGGCCGACCAGCCACCTGACCAACCAGCGGCTAGTCTACTAAGTGTGGGACGCATGAATCACACTCGTCTCATCTCTGTGTAACAAATACTACTGCCATAATGAAAACGTAAGGGCTATAACGTGGTCGCAAGTACCCCCCTGCCTCGCTGAGGGCGTCCACTGCTTCACAATATGATATATGGCAGTGGCTAGAACTTCCTATCTAGTTAGTCCCAGGAGCTGAAAGTCATGCCGTGTGTGCTCCTATCCTGGTCTGCTAAGGCGGCTTTGTTCGCTTCAACCTCAAAGCGGAATCGATATCGCCCTGGCCTGGATAGCCGACGGGAGCAGTATAGCCTCACTTTTGAGTTCTATTGCTCGCTACCGCAGTCAACTGAGATGCAATCCTTTGTGCTTTGGATTGCCTTTCACATGTGCGCGACCCCCAAATTCCGCAGGCGCACAGCTGCAGGATGACCTGTGCTGGTTAAAATATCAACGTAGGCTATCCAAAATCCAACACACTTTTAAAGCTTTTAAATTCTACAGCATCCTCAGCGTGTTGCATTTTGTCCCTGCGCCCAATACATACCTCTCTTTCCATTATATTTATTGGTTTAATGCAGGTACGAAATTTGCCGGGCAATGATTTGAGGGATTAAAGCCGCCCCATGAGCCATCGATAAGAGTTTTATAAATGCTGCTGCTGAAACGATCCGAAGTCCGCGCATTGACCACAGAGAAAGGTGGTGTGGCCGTCAAGTGCTGTCACAGGTTGGGGGCGGGTCCCGAAAGACAAGGCAACAAGCAACCTTCAATGCACAATGCAAACGATGCATAGGAAACGGCGCAGCGCAATGCGACAAATTTTCACGAGCAAACTACTTCATTTCGGGATTTTTTTTTTGTTATCAACGATGGAAACGGTTTGCATCGCGTATAGCTTCTACAGCATGCAATGTGATTGCAATGGCGCCATTGCAAACTCTCTTGTACAGATACAGTCGATACTGGTATATATTTTTAGAACGTCGCCAGCGCTGCAGCTAGCCAACAGATTTGACACGTCGAGCTGCATGAACATAAATCGACGGCTGTATACACATATATATCTGGCGCTGATCAGTGAGTTTATGCAAACTGGTCCGGACATCAAGAGGCCAACCCTGCAAAGGATTCGAGACCATCCCAAAAAAGCCTGAACAATTGAGTGTTGTTTGTGAATGGTGGGGTAAGACGAAAGGATGTGCCGAGGCTGGAGATTGAAATGAGAAAGTCCGCCTGGTTTCCGAGCCACGCTCGGAATTAAACACGAGGAGGCAACGGGCGAAGAACGGTTGAATGGTGATTCTGGGCCTTTCCACCCGTTTAATTGCACTTTTCCAAGGGTCGTTTCTGTGCCTCTAAGCCGCATGGGAACAGCACAACATATCCACATTAATATATTCCATCCCTGTGTTGATCAGTGCGCACAGATCTCGATCCGTCATATTTTGACGTACGGGGCAGCCGACACTGCAGAGTCGGCAACAGAGAGCAGAGTCTTCAAATGCGGTATTGAAATCCGGCTACGAACGTCTGGTTCACTAGGTTTTAGCGTCATACATGTGCCACGTATTCACCAGCTTCTGCCTCGCTGACATACAAAAGTCTGCGGATGCCTACGGTTAGCTGATCGCAAACGTGGTGACAGCCTGTCCATGACAGCAAGCGGCCTCGAGAGGCTGATACAAGGTCTTAAGCCGCTGCGCGACGCGACTCCGGTGAAAACAAGCTGTCGGACGAGTTCTCGCAATGACCCAATTCTCCAGGCATATTGGGTGCCCATGGTGCCAAGACAAAGTTGCGGCGTAGTCTATTATCAAGTTAATAATCGAGATCGGAGCTTGTTGCTATACAGGTGGTGGGGAGGGCAGAGCGATCCAGAATGCTGGCGCTGAAGGTACCATGGCTGTTGCCTTCAGACAATATATGCAGGCGATGTCGATGCAGACGTTTTGCCGCAGGCGAGAGCAGCAAGCGGCTCGCGGAGAAAACCCAGCCACGTACATACCTTGGAGGATACAACGATCCCCGATTAGAAAAGCCGCCAAGGCATCCAGCAGAGCTGCGCTGTCTCCTACGACGTTAGTCAATCAGGGTAAGGGTGAGATGTTTTGAACCGCGGTCCTAATTTGTTGATTCCGGATCCCCTTCGGTGGGTATTGCCACGCCACGTAGGCATTGGGACGAACAGCGAGGTTGCTTGCAACGAAGCTATATTGTCGAACTGACAATATAGGACAGTCAGTACCGACTATACACCACTAGGAGTCAAAACCTCCCGGGCAAGGTGATAGTTCAGAAACCCTCCGTGAAAGACAAAACTAGCAGGCGTAATCAGGTCAGGTAAACCATGTATAGAATGAGGTAGGCAGAATAAGAGCCTTCTGGCAGAACTTTTGATTGCTGGACTGATCCCGAACGCTCAATCGCCTTCACATTTCGCCCTTGTCGCGTGCGTATAATTACAACACGAGAGGGTGTTGCGCCGTAAACTGGATTGAAAAGCCTCGGGTAAGTAAAACAAAACTCTCGCCCTACTCAGGGGGAACAGGGCTCGATTGGATGCTGACACGTGGGGCCGGAGCGGGGAGTATAAAGCGAGCCGTGCTTTACTGTGCGCAAGCGGCTTCCAAGCTTTCCTTTGCACAGACATCTGACTAGCCCTACGCGAGGTCATGACTATTGCAATATTGGCAGCGGCCATGTGCTGAGACTTTGGGGGTATCTGTGGTGACTTCCACGCCAATGAAAACCGCCGCACGATCCTAGCGGGACAGAGAAGCTTTAACTGAAGATGATAGCTCCGGAACAGGTATAGCCCTTAGCAGAACAGCTGTCCTGCTAGAGGGTTGGCCCAGGCTGCAAACCAAGTCCCGGCGGCAATGAATCCGCTTCTATCAGGGTTCGCGCAGAGAACCAGGCTGAAGATGTCGCACAGCTACCAAGACTGAACGGCGCATTCCGCTGCAAGCAACGCTATTGGTAGCCTCTGCTCCAAACTCCGGAAATGTAACCTCTCTCGTATCTGATTCGGCTTAGAGATCAGCACCGTGCCCTCTATCATGCATGGTCAGGCCCTTGCCATACCATGAATGAACCTGAATGGTTGATCCATAGATAGGACCTGCACGGTGAATGTTGGAATTGGAGAATCAACCGTGGACTATACTGGAATTGGTTGTGTGCAGGCTGCAGAGGAATGTCCCCCGTCCCTCCGGCCGGATTTGGTTAAACACTCAAGTACCTGATACCTGTTGAGCTATGCAACCCACTCAGACCTAGGACGGGTTGCATCGCTAAAGGGGACTGGCTGCAAGCCCTCTCTGCCCGCATGTACAAATTAGATGATTCGGTCTGCGTATGGGGTTCCCACCTTCATCGACAAGGGCTAGGAGCCTGGCGCAGTTCTGCATGGCATCAAGACGCATCAAGTGCATCAAGCACGCATGCTGCCTGTCAACGTGACCATACAACAGCCTGATTGAAAGCGCCAGAGATATCCATGTAATGCCCAGGTATGTACCAAACGGCGGCATCGGTTCCAATTCGCCCACAATATACCGTTGCTTTCAAAGATTGGACGGACGGGCTGATGCATTAGGATTGGTATATCTGTGCTGCTAGTTGGATTAATATAGTTATCTTGCTTGACTCAGGTGCCCCAGACATTACAACATCCCGCGCGACCCGCTCCAACATGTCATATTTCAACATTTCGGTCCAGGAGGTGCCGATACGCGTTTTTTTCTTTTCCGGTCGAGATCCGTTCGTATGTCCTCTGCAGTGTTTCTCGCGTTCCGTCTGAGGAGCCTGAAGGCTCAACTGCTGCGTATCGCTGTGACAAGGCCAGTACAATTATAAGCTGTGGCCTAGACACAAAGCTTGTTGAATAGCAGGAATGTCCGAGAAAAGAAAACCAAAGTTGTGTTAACCGTAAAGGAAGCTAAAGTAACAACGTCCACTGAGAATATCGTAATCGTCAAACAAGGCGAAGCCCATGGCTGTACCGTCCTTTTGTATCAGTCTGGGAAAGAGACAAACATTTTTTTTGCCTGTTAGGCTTGCATGAGATTGGTCGCAGGACCCACCCTAACCAGTGTTGTTGCCCAGTCCCAGAAGTCGTCGCGGAGGCTTCCCGGGAAAGACCCAAGGCTATGGGGCATCGAATGAGATCCGTCTGAGCCAATAGGCAAGATGAACTTCTTTCGCCGCCGATGCGCAGTAATGTATCAACACTCAGGAAGGTATATATCGCTAGGCAAACATGCCCATACCCAAACCCCGAGCATTATCTCTCAAACAAAGGACCTCCCGCTTGGTCTTGGGTATCTGCAAAATGAGAGTTTGGCCACATCCTAGTGAAGCCCAGAAGAAAATACGCCTCGCATATTGGCCAATGAGACATGAGAAAGGTTGTGGGATCCATGCCTGGCAAGATAGTAACTGTCAGAATTGTCCATGGCTTTCTCCACGTCCCTACAGCTACATGCAAATCATTTAACGCCCACCCCCGTTACCTGTATAGTTTGCTGGATTCCGATTAGCTTGACTCAGAGGACAAGTTGAAAATACCGCAGATTCTGTCTGCAGGCATCGAATCTAGTAGGTGTGCTAGTTTGAGGCTAAAGCCTCACGCCGCCAGAATGGTGATCTTAGTTTGGACAAGCTAAGTGTATACAGCCCGCTGAAATCTATCCTCGGAAGTCAGTCGGCGGCCTTGGCTACGATTGATAGAGAGGGAGGTATTACCCATGATATCGGTGCCCGATCCGTCCCTAGCTTCCAGGACAGAGGGCCACCACACGGTGTATCGCTGATACCATACCCAGGCTTCTGTTCAAACGTGAAAAGCGCAAGTGTCCGTGTCAAAGACCCAATGATGGCTGGTTTAATGGATTTCCGTAATATATGCCGCTGCTACTTGCATGAACTCAGACTTCTTTCCCCGCTTGATATATATATCTTTGCATACTATAGAGGTGCACGGTGTATACACAAGTATTGCGTTTCTTTTTTTGTCTCTGGCGCTCTCGTTCGTCCATGCTTTGTCCCTTTTCTTTTTTCTGGTGGATTGAGAGGAGCGCGTTCGGCTAGGTGATGCCCCGCCTCAGATTGGACGAGATCATTGGTTATCTCAAATGGGATGGCGTTTTTTTTGCCCTATTTCTCATTGACTCCATCCATGGGTGTCAGGATTGGGTTGGCGACTCTACAAGCCTTTGGGAAGGATGATTCTGATGGATACTCGGGTAGAAATATCAGACGGAGATCAAACTGATTGTGGTTCTGAGTTGAAGCGAATGTCCGTGGTTGTTCGTCGCAGGTTTAAGACCTATTTGGAACAAGGTGGAGGCATAAAGCTCGGTTCGCGAGGAAAGGGTATGGGCCGAACCGGTCGGTACCTTCTTCCCGCCTTGACTAGAATCATGTAGCGCCAACAGCAGACCTGACCCACAGTATGACCGATCAAACGATGACAGGCAGAAACCATATGACCTCTAAAGCTTCGGCACCCCAGCTTTGGCCGGAATTGAAGGTGCAGATGGCAGAGCAGGTCAGGCCATACAGATACCCCGTATCGTGATAGGTGCCTTCGTGTTTGCGTCGATTGAGTGGGGGCCAGACAGCCCTGGGCGCGTGCTGGGTGTATACATGCGGTCCGGAAAATTTGATTGCCATCTAGAGCTGAGGGGCATTGCGAGAGGGAATTCCTAGAGGAACCATTCCCGATTGTGGTATAAAACCGGCTCGGATCCGATCCACGAAAGGGGAGTCCAGTAAGCTAATCCAATATCCCTGAAAATTACTAAGTTCAACGCTTAGCCTGCTCGTATTCTAGACTCTCTGGCGGTCACCTTGGTGATTACTTCCGAAACCATTTTTTTAGAAAAGGAGGTGAGACAGAAACGATGGATTCCAGATACCCTTCCCACGAAGAGCGACGCCACAGACGACCCCGACGTCCACATCGTGGTGACCAAGAAGACCCCGAGGGGCACTGGCATCGGGAACACCAGTACGAAGATCCTGAACACTCGAGTAAGCAGCTTGATAGTGCATATGAGTATACTCATCTGATCGCTGCAGTCACGTTGACGATAATTCGGCCTAGACCAAGATATTGACCCTGAACTTGAAAGCCAGTCACCGAGCACTGGTCCCACTATCCTGCCTCCAGGCACATCGGTTTCCGGTTATAGCCGTTATATGCAAACTGGGCAGCACCCAAGCTATGTGAGCTCCGCCCAGCAATCATACAACCCGCCATCGGGTGGTGGAAAGTATGATTACAGCGTCTACGAATATGGGACGGGCCAGAACGCCGCCAGCTCATATCAGTATGACTATGGGGCCGGGGAGCTGCAAAGTCCAGAGTGAGTATAGCTGGTCGCGATCTTGCGTACTAATTCATGCATTGCTGACGTGGCGTAGCTCAGATAGGCCACGTCCAGAAAAAAAATACATTTGTAGTATCGTAGGTTGTAATCGAGGCCAGCCAGGTGAGAAATATCCGTGGCGATGTTCGCGAATAGTTCGCTAATGGCGTACGTGAAGGCAACGGTTTCACAACCCTAAACGACCTCGAACGGCACGGCCGATCCAAGCACGGAGACGACGGCCAGTATATCGAATGCCAGCACCCTCATTGCCCTGACAAAGGAAAGAAATTCCCCCGCCGTGATAACTTTATAGATCACTACTGGCGGGTTCACGGGCATGGCGGTTCAAAGGACGACGTCAAGGCATATGCGTTGGAAATGGCCAAAAAATGGATGGTTGTGAAGAAGGCGGGCAACTGGGGCGACTCTTGAATCGTTCCGCTCGGGATTTCCGGTATTCCACATCTTATAATGATGTATCCCTGAATTTTTGCTTTCCTCGTGTAAGATAAGGACCCCATTACTCATGATGGCGGGCCTCGGGCAGCCTGGTGCAAGCTTGTATGTGTTGTGCGTGAGCCGTTTTTGATACCCTTAGAAGAATTTAATCCATATACGTTCCTGCTGCGTGTGTTCTGAGGTCTGATTCCTGTCCTAATGATCGAAATAGTGGCCGTGGGCGTTCGGAGGGGCCCTGGACCCTTCCCTCAACCTCAAGCGCATGAGGCGAACAGGTTATCGTTGGCCAACGCCACAGGTAGGCAAGCCTGAAACATTCGATGCCAGGATTATTTGAGCGAGGCGACGTAGCCGCTGCGGACGTTCGGGATTCTGGTTTGTAAGGTTGCGCTCGCATATGCCCTACGCTCCTCAACCTAACCCACCGCCATACCCACCAACCCCGCTGGCCCGAATGACAGGAATGCACAACATTACCTCACGGACCAGACGCAGTCCGATCTTGCGAGCGACCCCACCGAAGAAACCCGCCCGGCAGGCAACCCCGCTTGATAAACGGGGAGCTTCCCATTTGCCGGCCAGCGCTGACGTGACAGCGGGGGTCGAAGGATTGGATTGGCCCTAGCTGCGAGGCGTATCACTCGGCAACATCCTCGAAGCAGATAAATACCAGATGGCGAAACGACATTGGAACGAGCTATGGAGCCCGCGGCCTTCAGGTTGATCGGAAGCAAGGACGACAGGGCGCAAGACGCTATCAATCGAGAGTCGGCCCAGAGCCTGGGAGCAAACCCAATTTTTGGATTCCTAGGTGCCTCCACTGAGAAACTTTGTTGTTTATAGGACCCGTCACTAATCAAGCTTCGTCCCTATAGTATATTTCCGGCAAGTCAGTAAATGCTCAATGCGACCAATATCTTTCCCCCTGTTTGCGTTGTGCCGGAAGTCCGCCCAAGCTGAAAGATCTGGGGCGAGATCTCGTCCATCAAAAGCGAAGGCTGGGCCTTTCCGGCGAGAGAACGGGCCCACCGCTCTTAATATTTAACAGGAAAGGGGGATGGTCCAAACACCGAGGGGCCTCCATTATGCACACGTCCCGAATCTCAACCTCACAAATTCCGCCTACCCCAAGGATAGTTCTACAAGGAAACAGAGACCTATCTCGACTCACCACGTTAGACCGACGTGTCCTCCTAGCGATTGATCGTATCTGTTTGGATGTCTAAGCGGTATCCGCGGCTTTGCCTAATCAGGCACTATCGAAATGCTGTTGGACGCGGTTGCGGACTGCTTGCATTGCACAACTTCCAAAGGGAGGGACCCCTTATATAGCGTGAGAGGGGAAACGCAGCGTTCCAAAAGGGTTGACACCCCCGCTTTAAAAGAGATTGGAGTTTGTTTAGCCAGGTCCCAGCTCGCTAGTGCAAGTCGTTCCCATTGGCCACCTGCAGGCGATGTTGAATGTGATACAACCGCATCGTTGAACAACGGCTGCCGGGTTTGAGAGAGATGGCAGGGTAACGGGCTAGGGAGAATATGCAACGGTCTCGGCGCATTGTGGTCGAGGTATATGCCTGCAATATGCAGTGTCGGTTTGTGACTTGCAGTAAGAAACACCCTCGACATCCTAACCCTGGCCGGCTGGCGTTTTTAGCCCAATGCCCTGGTGGAGACTCCCAGCCGTGGGTCGCCCTGTTGCATTTTGTCCTCACGGAGAAATGAGACTGCCTGCAACTGCCAATGGTTACGTGGGGAATCATTTGCAGCAAACCAAACCGAGATCGCATGGAAAACGATGCGTGCGCCGACGAGCCTGGCTTCCAACTTGATTATTCAATCCAATCTAACTCGATTAGATCCGAAATTTCCCTATCTAAGAACGGCGAATGTTAGCGCCCCGTTTGGGTGGAGCACAAGCCCGAGCGGTTCAATGATTGCAAATAACCTGGCTTTGTATAGATACTTCTGCATACTTTTCAACTCCAGCTGGACCCCCGTAGTTGACACGTACTTGCATGGCGGTGATCCATCAGCGAGGCACCCGCAGTGGGGGCATTCCAATATTGCACAATTCCAGGTACATAAACTTGCATTACATACCCCTCCTGTACTGAAGATGCCGTTGATAGCCGTAACTTCTTACTCCAAATGCCTGAGTTATGCGCTGGAATTAGGTTTGTAACCCATTGGCCAATTGAAGCCTAAAAATTGTCAACACCATAGATACATCGATCACAAATGTCTCCGCACAATATATATCAGCTGGATTACCTGAAACGAGTTATCACACATCCCGGTGTTTCGATTTTAAAAGTC
This sequence comes from Drechslerella stenobrocha 248, assembly GCA_000525045.1. Taxonomy (NCBI): domain Eukaryota; kingdom Fungi; phylum Ascomycota; class Orbiliomycetes; order Orbiliales; family Orbiliaceae; genus Drechslerella; species Drechslerella stenobrocha. The sequence continues at coordinate 207,875 of KI966433.1, read as the reverse complement.
CGGTGCTCCGATATCTGTCACCTGTTTCCCCTCTGCCACGCGGGTGGTTTTGCCTGCCGGTGGAACATTCCAGATACCTGGATCCATGGAGCAGGCCTGGAAAGATAAAAGCGCTATAGGGACTCATGGATTCCAACAGTCCAACGCTCAGTATACCAAAACGTCTTCACCTTTTTGCCTATCCAGTACTAGTTTTACCGCCTGCATGCTGGACGTTTTACCTCCACACTTACGCGGACAGCCGAAGCTCTAACCGGAAAACACAGCTCTCCACCAGATGATCGGTCCCTATCGCAACCTAAGAAATTTTAGAATAGAGTCCCAGGTAGCATCCATTTTCCTGGCCTCTTTCTTGCGTGATCGCGACTGCACACTTTGGGGTAGTACTCGCTCGGCTACACAAACTCCAAGCTGCACTCGACCTGCGATATTCAGCCACCCGTTCGACATTCTCTTTTGGTATTAACTACTCTCGAACGATTCTTACATATGACCTCCCATCATTTACTCTTCTGGGCTCCTCTACCTTGTTCTTAGACAAGGGTCTTTCTTTGCCTTCATTCGGCCTTTCAATTCTCAGTCGATATTTCCCTATGGATTCCACAATATCAAGTCAGCATCATGACGAGTCTCCTGGTTCGACCTCATCCAGTTGACGAATGTCAAGCTCTTTCATTCGGGTTTCTACACAGACCTGAATCGAGTCCAAGTACTGTTCTGTGTTTAGACTCGAGCATGTCAACGTCTATAACCTTTTATTGGTCGTGGATGTATGGACGAAAACGCTGCCACCGACCGGTGGGACAGGAAACAGCCGCAGTTACAGCGAACCTAAATCGTAACTCACTTGCTTGACCAACCCCTAGACGTATATCTCCAACAACGATAATATACTCTTTCTTCTAGCACTGGATGGCGCATACTACAACAGCCGGCAAGTTTCTGTTACGATATAGATGGCCGTCAGAATGACTGTGCACCAACCGCCCGCCATACGCCTGGATACGTCCCCAACGTATATACCTTTAGAACTCTATCGGACTCCGAAGGCACGATTACTCTTCCCAATGCGGTGTCTAACATGTTATAACAACGGGAACCGTCACGCCTCTTTGACGAAGCCAAATTTCACCAGCCGGATGCACAGGTTACACATAAGACACCAGACAATATCACCCGTGGCAGGGCCAACTAGGACTCTACACTAAAGGCTCAAAACCGACCCGACCGCCATCCGAGCCACAGCGTTGATATCTATCGCAAGGCCCTGTACTTCAACAGGGCGGTGGACATCTGTCACATTTAACGGCAGTATGCGAGACCGACTGTCTTGCCCAGCGAACACGAAACCCAGGCCGTTATCCGACTTCAATATCAGGTTGTCGGGACCGTTTTCGCAGCCGGGTAGGCAACAAAAGACCACCAACACTAATTTTCAACCATAGACATCGCTGAAAACAACAGGGTGGTAAAGCTAATATTCTAAGAGGTCAAAGCATGATCACGGTGAATACTGATGGATTAGTTTTGGGTTTCGTTTGATAAACAGAGCGATCGATAACAGTCTGAATTAGTAACAGGATATGAGCTGGATGTTGCCCTAACGATACGTTGCTGCGTTGATACAACTCATCGCTGCTCGCCTGGTCGTGTACATCAATGTGGGAGCAAGATGCGAGAAAATAGGAATTCAAACTTCACCATCACATCATCACTCTGCGGCCTGAGATTCACTCCTCAAAACTCCTTCGCCAACTTCGGCCCTGCAACTCAGCGTCTGTGCACTCATACGAGTACCGCGACAGAGACTATGAGCGAACTCGTTCGCGAGGAGTTCTCCGTTTGGGCCGCAACCCCCGCCCAGATCCCACTCAAGCCAAAGGTGAAATCCATTAGCATCAGAAACCCGCAGTACGATAAAATAAACACTTTCCTCCATCTTCCAGCTCTGGATTTCGACCAAAACACCCAGTTTGAAGCCGCGACAAACGCTCCACTGCATACGCCAAACGACCTCGCCAAATATAACAAGGTTGCCGGCCTTCATCGAGGCACAATCACAATGGCGTGCTACGCACTAGCGGGCAACAAATACGGAGTGCTCTCCCCATGCCGCCTTGCCAACAAGGCCGATATCGAGAGTCAGCTCGCCGAGGTGCACAGCAGCCCGACGGGCTTTGATGAAGTCCTAAACATGCCTCACTATTACTTCTACACAGGTAAACTACATATTTTTGAGCTCGTCGTTTGGCCTAAGGCTATCTAACGCATAGTCAAGTTGACTTTTTCGAAACTTCTGGGTACGATGTTATCACCAATTTCCCGGACTGGACCTTCCCCACCGCCGAGGAACTCGAACTAAACCCCGTCTACCAACTATGGCTCAATGCTTATGTAAGGCCCATCAGCAGTACGAGAGACCAAAGCCCTTCAAGGACATAGTTAACTTGTGGTACCCAGACGGAAATCCAGGACCGGATGCTGGAACGTGATTTGGAACTGAAAAGTCAAGTCCACTGCGCCCCATCTGACATCAGCACGCATGTAAAGACTCGCGATGTGGTCTGTAGGTTAACACGGTGCCATGACCCTCTCGACGCCGCCCACCTAGTCCCCGAAAAGGAGAAAATCTTCGTAAGCCACCCTCACCCAAGAAACAATATCTAAAGACCATTATCCCTAGATCGACAATTGGCTAATCAGGGCGAAACAGTGGGAGAGGTCAGAGTTCAACATGTTGTCCAAAAATTCCGCTATCAGCAGCGACAGCACCGCTGTGGCGGAAAATATGATTGCACTTCGCAAGGACGTGCACCACATTTTCGACCAGAGGGCGTTTTGCATCACGCTCAAGGTGAAAACCACCATATACCGCTTTCTGCTCTAATTAAACTACTCCAAAACCTAACATAGTCCGGCCCAGGGCAACACCTTTGTCGCCAGCTTCTGCACGCTGGATTACTGTGATAGCCTGCGAGCGTTCCAAAACAGGCCTATTCTAGAAATAGCCACAGCTGCGCTACCCTATATCCTGACTCGTTTCATTTGGACATTCTTTGGCCACAGCCTATTATTATACGCCCGACAACACCCAAAAAAGAACAGGGCCCGAGGCAGTGAAGATGGGAAAGGGAAAGGGAAGGGCAAGAGGTTCGCGCCAGATGATACGGAGGAATCAGAAGAGGACCTAGGAGGGCCAAGTGGGCAACCTTGGGCTAAGAAGGGAAGGAAAGTTGGACCAGAAGGCATTCGAAAAAGCACACGGCAAATTGAAAAGTCTGCAGAGGATAATTTCACTGAGAGGATCGAACGCATCCGCAAAATCGGCCAGGCTATCAAAAGTGATTTCCCGCCTGGCTTTTTCGACGCAGATATGTCCTCTTTGCCGGAACTCAGCCTATCACAGAGAGCACTAGCCGATGTCACATCATTCTACCCCGGTTGCGAGAATGCGGAAATCCTGTCCGAAGATTACAAGAAGAGGCACCCCCAAGTCCATAGTCTAGCTAAACCCCAGGGCCCATGGATGGAAGAAGACGAGTTTGACCTCATACCATGATACTCACTGCGATGGATGCTGAGGACCTTAAAGCTGCATAACATAAGTCCGGCTACAAGACCAACTTGAAGATAAAATGCGACGTCTGAGCGGCTGGGTGTTCTGTCGCCACACCTTTTTTACAACTCGCTTGTATTTGCTCTTTAGTTTACTCCCTCGGAGTTTATTTTCATCGAGGGCAGTCATGCATCTGCGCTGTTGTTGGGTGTCCACGTGTGGCTAACCAATATAGTCTACTTGTGATATAGAGACACAGTGTTACACGATATCAACTTTTAAATGTGCCCGCAAGCAGCTTCGTCAACCTGCTCTTGAAACCCATCCCAGACCCTATCCCTGGGTACCTCATCTCTGGTTGTAGCCGCTGCAACTCTCTGCGGCGTGCACCCGACAACCAACCCCATCCTGACTGCGGTACCGCGTACCAGTGCAGGCTCAGGCTCAGGCTCAGACAGTGTAGGGGTTTCAGCTGCATCAGCGGCGAAGGCTCCGAAAGCTTCCCGGTACCCAGCCGCGTCCTCCTCGATTTCAGCCGCAAATCTGACAGCTGTCTTCTTCTTTCTGCCAATTTTCTTGAGCGCCGACTTTGCTGGTTGCTTTTGGGTAGTTTCATGTCCTCGCTCTTCCTTGCTGCGGTGGATTTTCTCAAGCTTCAACCGCTTTGTGCCAAATGCGGCAAGCCGGCGACCAGAGGCGGGCTCGCTCCTAGCTGCGGTTACAGCTTTAGACGTGGGCTCGGGATCCTTCAGCTGCTTCGGTGTAAGCTTCAAGGTAAATTTCCGAAACCCAGCCGCACCGGTAGAGTCTGCCGTCGAGCAGGTAGCCGTGATATTCGAACCAGCTCTGATCAGAGCTTCCAGCGCACTAGCACTAGCAAAATGTGCACCAGCGGCACCACCGAGCGCACCGGCAGTGATATTGGTACTGGGGACGGCCTGATCTTCAACGCGAATACCAGTCAGTGCCCCTCGCAGAGTGGGCTCAAACACCCCCATAGCGGTGTCCACAGCCCTCATTGCAGCCCCAGGTATTCCTCCAGTGTCCTGCGCGGCTCCAAACATATTCCTGGCCGTCGGAGCAGTTCCCATCGCCTCCCCAGCTGTTTCCCTTGCCGTCGAAGTAGCGTGGAGGCTCATCTTTCTGAACGCATTGCTGAGTGCTCTCATTCGTGGGAGTGCAGATCTACCATCCTTAGCTTTTTCCTTCACCCCTGTTGTATGCGCCCTATACACCGCTGCCGTGTTTTCTCCCCCTCCCATAGCCCCCTTTGACTTCTTGCTCTCTCTCACATCCGTAGCGCTGCCCCTACTATGATGCGGCGCTTGCATATCCGCCCCGTAGCCTTCATCCTCCTCGCTGCTCTCTGGATTTTCGCCTTCGTCCGTATTTATTGCTTCCATCTTCCTCTTGGGCACCCTAATATCCATACCATCCTCCCAGTCTGTGGGTCTATATATCTCTTGCCAGTGCCACTCTTTCCTCCCCTCCTTTATATTCGCCGCGTGCCATGTCTCCCACGTTGTTCGATAGTCGGCATCCTGGAGATAGCCCGTACGGAAATGGTCGAGCCGACTCAGTTCCTCATTCGAGGCATAGTAGTAGCTCCGTGGCGTATGCATCTTATGACTAAAGTACTGCGCGTCCATGTGGCTAGGGGCCCACTTGAAACTGCCAGCATCATAGCTTGATTGAAGAGGGTTACCCTGGCCGTACTTGACCTTTAGAGGCTCGTCATAGACCCCCGCCGTGTAGCTACACGCTGGGTCAGTTTCCTTGCTGCGCTTTCTCCGCTTCTTTGTTGGGTTTCTAGACTTCTGCCGCCGCTGGGCGTGGTCTGCCTCTGCGATTTTCCGACGTTCGACGTGGTAACGCGCCTTGCGGATGCTACGCATGACCTCAGCTACGCCTTGAGGAATAATACTACCGTTAGCGAAGTCCTTGGCAAGGTCTTCGTAGAGGTCGTCCATCTTTTTGAGAATGGGGTGGTTAACTCCTGACGAGTTCGGGTCGCAGTCGGAATCGGAAGAGTCCGAGGCAGCATCGCCTATCTCGTCGCCGTTATCATCAAGCTCCACTACTCGTGGGCTACCTCCCCCGACACCTTTACCAAACATGAATATTCTCGCCGAGTTAGTTTCTTGTGACTTCTTGTCCTTTGGGGGCTCCAGTATTCGGCTAGTGAAGTCGTGGTAACCTTTGAGCTCGGCAATTTTGGCCTCCCTGAAGTCCCGCTGCAGAATGTTCACGCCAACGAACCTCCATACTTCGATGCGCTCCAACTCGTTTTTTGCCCAGGCCAGCTGGCGCTCGAAGCAGTTTTGGCAGGTAACGCAATCATTGTGGTCTTTGACCATTTTAACACCATGATCTTTTAAAAATTGACTGCCTAGCAGGGAATCAGCATTCTTCACGTAACCAAACGCAACAAAGGGTGTGTTGAGCGGAAACTTAGTAACTCACCCTTCATTGAAAAACAGGATGTACACCAGATCTCCTCACAGAACCGACATAGTCCGCCGAGACAGTCCAGACAGAAGGTATGCCCCTTGGGCAAGTACCCTTCTTCCTTGCATACCATCATATACTTTTGCGCGCACTCCTTGCACGCCCATGACGCGCAGACAGTGCACCGCATGCAGCCCGGGTCGGTAGTCCTCTCATCGACACACTCAAGACAGACATACTTCCTACACTTGAAGCAGGCGCTTCTCGAGGCAATATAACACGGCTGACAGGTGGCGCCGTGACTCTTGCAGGGCCGAATTAGCAAGTCCTGTCTCGGCTGAGTGTGGGCCCATGGGTTCCTGGGAGTGTTTTGCGGTTGGTATTCGACACAGCTAGGACAATAGAATCTATAACCAGGAGAGGATGGACCCGTTAACATCCAAAGGCAGGGTAAGAAACTCAATGTTATCAGATCGGCCTGAAGGGTGCATACTCTCCACAATCTCCACATGTCAAAAACGGAACGCAGATCTCGCAGACCTCACCGACTATTAACCGCCCTGGGTTAAACAAAATGTTCCCATCTGGGTCTTTGAAGTTGTAATCTTCGTACTCCCATAAGCCACAGTTCGTACAAGCTTTTCCCCCGGCCTCTCTTCTCCGGCCGGTCCCTGTGGCGGAGTGTAGGTGCCTTCCCTCCCCGCTCAGCCCCGAAACAATCCTGCAAACCTCTCCGGTATTGTCCGGGTCGTAGTAGTCCGGTCCGGGTTGGAACCCGTGTAAGCTGAGAAACTGCGGTTTGCACCTAGGTACATTGTTCTCCCGTTTAACCGGGACCGGCCCTTTCTCCGCTCGGTGCGGAATGTACATGCCATGCTTCCCTGGGATGAGTGACGATAGTGCAACGGGGACGCGGGGCACAACCCCATCAACAACGTGGTGGTAGTCCTGTTTTCGGATTTGGCCGCCCGCAAAGGCGCCATAGACATGACCTATACCCGATGTGCGGCCTGTGCGTAGGTTTATTTTGGCCACGGGTGTGAAGTTTTCTACTGAGAAACTTGCACAGCGATTTGCCAGTGAACAAAGGCGCCAGTCAAGCTTGACATTCACCCACAAGCAGATGGAATATAGCATTAGGCTTTCGTGCATGCTGGCGAGAAACCCACCGAACGGACCTGGAACAGGCTGGCCATTTCGGCTGTCGGGAAGTGTCAGTGGCGGTGGAAAGATCTCAAAGACGGTGAGAGAAAGCCAACCAGCGTGGTTAAGCGCGTCTAGACGGGCTTGCTGGTCAGCTACCACAGATCCATTTTGCCATGGGACGGTGAGTGGTATCGTGTGTTTCTTGTGATGTTTGAGTGGGATGCGGGCTGGGAAAAGCAGTGCTAAAATTTGAAGATTGAGAATATTGTCCGCCTTTTGGGTTATTTTGTTCTTAGAGCCGTATCCAGGAAGGTTTTGAAACGGTCCCTCGGTGGGGGCCTCTCCACAGCCATAGGCTCTAAGTGTTTTCAACATTGCGCAGTTGTGGTAGTCTGAAGGGGGCATGAGCATGAAGATGGCGATGTCTGAATGCTGTACATTCGGACAGAAGCGCAAAGACAAGTGCTCTAGCGTCGGGAAAAGGTAGCTGATGAGGCCTTCGCTAGTCCGGTAGATGTCGTTACATTTAGGCATTGCGACTGCTCCGAAAAGGCCACGGCCAGTAACAGCCGTGCCATCTAGAACGAGCGTGGTGATGAACTGTCTGCGGTCCCTAAGCTGGTCCCAACAGTCGAAGTCGCAGGTTGGGGAGAACCAGTAAGGGAATTGCAAAAGCTTGCAAATGACAAACTCCTCCAAAGCAAAATCGGTGAAACGGTCGAAATACTTTCTCCGTGGCCATTCACCTGATGTGATCGCATCCTGTTTCTGTTGTTCGTATTCGAGTTTTTGAAGTTCGTTGAGTGTCTCACGGGGAGCAGGGTAGAATGACGGTAAGCCGAAGCGCGTAATAATGAGCCTCTGGAAGCGCGGCCATTGGTGTTCGAGAACCGCCCAGCGAGCAGCTCGGGTGACGTTAAGCAGAGTGTAATACGTACGCCTGTCATCGATGTGGTCAAAGATTATAGCAGTAAGGAAGTAGTTAGAGAAGACTGAGGAGAAGGCACAGGGGACCGTCGGCGGCATTGTAAATGGTCCCGATAGCTTGCTTGCGGCAGAATATGAAAGGTGAAGGATGTTCAAGCGAAGTTGAAGAAGGAGTAATCGAAGTCGGACAAATCAATATTCCTCGATCTGTACTAAGTATTCTAAATTGTGGCGCGGAATTGCCCATTGTGGAAACTTCCTGATCTGGCGCCACCCAAATTTACAACATAGACAACACATTGGCACGTCTCGATACACCACCCAAGCTGTAAAATGCTCACTCAACACCACGAAACCAGTCCCATACGAGACCCCCACCCACATCCAGAGCCCGTTGTTTCAACATTTATCATATTCTGGATACTGTAAATGGCAATTGTAAAGAAAATTCAATTAACTAATGAAACGGGACCAGGCCATTTCGGTAGACACAACAAATCGACGCTAAGCAATCCAACGCATTAAGTACTAATCGGTGACATTCTCCCCATGCCGCCCAACCTTGACCTTCAAGTATCTTACTACCTCCTCTCCATCTGGCCCAATCGTCTTTTCCGCCACGACCTTATAGCCACCGATCTTTGGCCATATCTTTGTCCAGAGCGCCCAATAGACAACACCCAACAAGATCACCGCAATCCCGACGATTGGGAAAACGTAGTAAGGATATCCGCCTGCGCTGATGGGGCCATCGGGGGGAACGAAGGGGATAATCATGAGGAAGACGTTGGTAACAAGATAAAGGATTGAAACTGGGAGGAAGGTGTGCCAAGGCGAACTCCAGTTCTCAGCCTTGCGGAGTTGAAGATAGATCAAGCCACCAACGACGAAAGCGCCGGTCCATGCACCGGGATATGTTCCCCTAGAAGGATTGTTAGCATCAAATGGCCATATTTTGTGTATCCGGGCTGCAGGTTTGAGGGGAACGTACAAATCTACGATGAAGTTATAGGCCGGTCCCGCTGGTGGCGCGATCAGCGCAACCACCGTCATCGCCCAGTGCAACGCCAGCGACGCGGCGGGCGCATTGAACGGCTTGTTGCTCGCCCAGAACGAGCTGAAAGGTAGCAGCCCCTCCTTGCCTAGCTCCTGGTTCACCCTCCCTTGCGAAAAGCTCACCGCCAGTACATTTCCCAAATTGCTGAGGGCCACAAACACTGGCAGGACTCTTGCGCCAGCGCCATCCCCAAACACATTTCGAAAGAAAATACCCGCAACAATTACCTCAGACTTTGCCAAATCCTCCTTGGGAATAGCAGCAAAATAGGCTACATTCGCGAGCACGTAGAGGACGGTAACGACACCGACAGACGCTGGCGCCGCAATGCTCAGCGTGCGCTTCGGGTTCTTGACTTCCCCAAGCACATAGTTGGCATTCTCCCACCCCTTGTAGCTGTATATTATACGCAACATCGCTGTAGCGTACGCATATACGCCACCACCGCCGTAGCCATCGCCGGTTTCTAACCGGAACGCGTTCTCAAAGTTCTTCGGGTCCGGGATACGTCGGTGACCAGCCAGGGCTGCGAAGCCAGCGCAGACGATCAGCAATAGGATGAAGAGCTTGAATACCCCTAGTACGTTGGACAAGCGCAACCCCCACTTGGGGAAGATGCCATGTAGGAGTACCGCAAAGGTGATACATGTGACAGCAATTCCCCGTGCCTGCCACCCGTCGGCAACGCTGCGACCAGAAGCAAAGAGCACGTAGCGACCGAAAGCGAGGCAGTTACCGGCGGAAAAGCCGAGAAGGATCATTTGCGAGAGGAAGATGCAGGTGGCGAGGTATTTAGGATGGCGGTAGACACGCTCGAGGTAGTTCTTTTCGCCGCCAGAGCGGGGGATGGCGAGACCGAATTCAAGGAAGACGGAGAGGCCGCAGAAGGCAAGAACACCACCTAGTGGAGGTCCGTCAGTACTTTCGCCATTGATGATTTATAGAAGCATGATATAGTCGGGTGAGCATACCAAAAACCCAGAGCATCAACGAGACGCCAACGGAGCCCGTTGCAGCAAAGATGCCAGACGGCGTGGAGAAGACTGCGTTCCGGTTGTCTTTGTCAGCGTGTTTCGATCGACAGCAGATGTGTTGCCGCAACGCCGATGTGTTGCGGATGTCTCATCTCCAACGACAGGCCGACTGGGGAAACAACTCACTGCCCGTCCCAATCATTTTGTTCAGGATCAAGAAACCTGCACCGGTGATACCGATCTTTCGCGAGTCGTCGAACACATACGACTGCTCCGCCCGCACCTCCGCGTCTGGTCCATCGTATACCGGCAGTTCCCCCGCGTCCACTTGATCAACCTTCTTGTCGCTTGTCGCTTTGGCGCCGTCGCCAGAGGCTTCTTTCGCCATGGCTTCTGTATCGGCTGTCGTCGAGATCGCACCGTAACGTATTGCCGGACCTATACGTTTCGAAGAATGGTTCGTCCGATGAGAAGCAGTGGTCTTTGGGAGCAGGGCTTCTTTTGAACTGTCGCCCCCACTGCTACCGTTGGTTGGCATCCTTCGCAGCTTCCTAGAAGCGGTAGAACCGCTCGTTCAAGAATGTAAGCGTCGGTGCGAGAAATTCGCGAAGGCACATCGAGGGGTGCGAATGCACATCAGGGGTCCTCTTGACGTCTGCCTGCCTGCCTGTCGTGTCGTGATCCAGTGATGCCTGCGACAACAGACGGCGGACCAGGACTCACCAATGCAAGACGACGCAGCTCCAACAGTTGCCCCTTCCGTACGGTGCCCGTACTTGGTTCCACGGCGGTACAGTGTACCGTGGGAGGGGCAAATTAAAAATCCTGTGCAAAGTTTGCAAGCTCGCAATCGCAGGCACCATTGCGTGACACAGGACGACCGCTGTCTATTTAGCTGGATCTATCTTGGAATGCGCCATGCGCATGTCGGATCCAGCCAAACGAAACAGTACCCCTGGTGCCGCAGGTTGCGCATGCCTAAAGGAAGACGCATCCAACGGGTATCTAATTGCTAGATCCAACAGTGCCACCAGCAGATAAATTTGTAACTATTGATAGAAGCGGAATCGAAGAAGAACATGTCCAAAGTCGTGCATGGGAGCGCCAGCTGGCTACCTGCTTGTCTCGGAGCTTGGCCTTCAAGTACCCAACAGAGCAGGTGAAATCCCTAAACTCGATCCGATGCCGCGATGCACGGCAGCTGCGCACATGCACCGACGCCGAGAATCCAAGCGACCGTCCGCAAGCAGGCAGCCTGCGGATGTCGCGATGGCATGGGGGCAATGGCGACCACGGTATTGTCTTGACCTGAATCCCACACCGGTGGGTTTGCCTAGCTAGGTCGCTTGTTTTAGACGAACATGCACAACAAGGGTAACACTGACGAGTTTTCTTGAATTAATGCTCACTTTAGTCATTCTTGAACGTAAGCGCGCTCCAGGTGATCAATTGAGGAGAGCCGAAATGTGTCGTCGACGAGACTATAGTACTAGTCTACGACAAATACAGCACTCCGAAGCCATGTGATAATTATAAGTGCATGCCTGCATGAGGCACCCGTCCGAGCCCGCGCACGCCTAGACTTCCATGGCCGTCAACCCCGCACCCGCGATTGATCCATGTTAGCTGTGTCCAGTCGCAGGTTTCCAATGACATGCATCTAATCGGCATCAATCAATTGGTCAGCTATAGTTATTTGGGGCATCATCGTGCGGCTAGAACTCGCTCAACCACAATACCACAAACGCACACGGCGCCGCAATTTTGAGCAACATAGAGCCATATATTTCTTACTGGACATGCGCACGAGATACAAATCAATTGCCACTTTTAATGTCGCCCCACATGCAGCACCATTTGGCGTATCTGATGCTTCAATCAGGTGCCAAAAATGACGCCCTTCAACAGCAAGCCCACAAGGCTAGTATCGTTGATTTTGTCGTTAATGGTGCCCGCACTGGTACTATGTCAACATCGCGGATACTTCATCCTGAGGGTCATTTCCGCCAGTCAGGATGACAGTCCGTTCAGCAACGTTAACTCGCCAGAGCAACCCCATATAAGTTCGGCTTCCCGAAATCATATCGATAGAAGGCGTGCTCATGTCTAGACGGATGCAAAGCTAACTGACAAATGCAAACTCAGTCATTGCGCCGGACTCTCCCTTGTTGCCACTCTCAATCGTCCCGCAGCCCTCGATCTCCCCTTGTCCCCTGAAACCGGCGGCGAGCTATGACCCCTCCTCTGTCTGGCTCGCCGATTGGCGCTTACCCATTACATCGCCTCTCGATCCCGGCTCGTCCGTTCGCCCCTCTTCGTTCTTTAGTGGCGCTAAGGAAGCTATGGATGAGATTGTCGCCCCGATGCTTCGGTCATTAAAGTCACGCACTCGCACGCTAGCATGGGGGTACCTTACAGAGCGTGACGACCAGAGAGCAAGAGGCCTGCGGGTCACGGCTATCGTCGTACCAGACAGCACCAGGAGCACACCAGAACCCTCTATACCAGATGGGAATATTTTTGCCAATACGGTTCAAGGGGTGGGCGTGGCAGAGAAGTGGGTGGTTTCTTGACCCCCAAACTAGACTGATGTCGTTTAGTTCAAGCACTCAAGCTTATAACGCTTACCTTTTTACTCACCACAGTGTGATATTTGTGGACAGCCCTACCGAACCGTACAAAAATGAACCCAAACTGCGCCGTAACCTATCGCCCCGGTTATCCAAACATGGCTAGCCGGTACGGTCGACGTAACGGCCCAGGGCCGAGAACCATATTTTGGTAGATCCATAAGGTACCCCCCCGACTGTTTTCCTGTGCTTTGCTAACGTAGAGCTGGCGGCTAGCTGCCTGTAAGGGGATCAACAACGAAGAGTGGCACTTGTTCAGGAATCCTGCAGACTCACCAGACGCCCAAGAGGATGGACTGGATACGCTGTATTCGCAATGTCACGGTGTATACATAGAAGTTGAGCGCGTTCTGGATGAGGAAATATGTTTTCGGTGGGACTTAAGCACTGAGCGGGATGAGCTAGACCTTGCCAAATTTGGTAAATATATCCAAAAACCCCAATATAATAATCTTACACTGGGTCACATAGATTTAACGTTGGCCGGTTGAACTATAGCCGATAGGCGCCTTTTCACCCTCTACCACAATTCATGGAGTGGTCTCTACCCAGTAATCATAACTCCGGAAATCGACGAGATCATACTGACAGGGTCCCAAATTCCACAACAACAGCCTATAAGTGACCTCCCGAGGCCAAGCACACCAGATCTTGCGCGGTCAATGTCCGAAGGCAGCGTCATCTCTAACATTGAAACTGTTGCCGATGATGATAATGCCAGCTTCGCAGAGGATCTCGAAGACTTCATGGGCCGACGGGGCACATCTACATTCAGATCTAGAGAAAATAGCGGCTCTGGTAGGGGACCCGAAGTAGAAAGCTCGTCGAGAGGCAGAATATGGCCCAGACTACCAGAGATAAGAGGCCCAGGTGGGATTTCCATGGCCGGCCCTACTGAAATACTTCAGAGACCTACCACACCTGGCAACGATATAGGCTTAACCAACAAGCCAACGAGCGGACTGGTGGATTCAAACAGCAATGCTCGGGAGCTGAGGCCTATATGGGAGCCGTTGCTGCAACACCCTCTAAACCGACAGTTCCCACCCCTTGCGATACCACCCGTCAAGGATGACAGAAACGCCATATTCCAGAGCCAAAATCCCCTGCCCTCACGCCCAAATCCCCAGCTGATGGCGACTAGACAAAATCCCAGTATGAGCCAGATGCCACAGCTACAGAGTCCCTTTAATCCTGCTCTGATGACGCCGCGGACGACCATCCCTATGACACAAAGCATGGGGATCGAAGCACCTGTGAGGTACCAGCTGGTACCGGGCACAAAGTACCCCCTCATTGCGGTAAAACCCAATACCCCGTCCAACCGGATAACAGGAACGCATCCTTCAATCCAGAATATAGCTTCCAGCATGAGCAGTCCCATTATTGGAGGGCTGAGTAGTTTCAACAACCTCATGAAAGACAGCCCTAGGGCTTCAATTTTCAAACCGCAGAATTCCCCCCGCAATGGTGGGGACGTTGATATCCGCGGCAGCCACATCGCCTTCCCGGGGAACCGGATGACAACCGAGCCATTATCGACAGCCCGCGCCGGTGGTGACACCAAAAGCCAAAGGCCCAATTTCCGAATTCGTCAAAACGGGCCCCTCCGCATCACCTTGCCCACCAGTAACAGACTGGGCAACTCTAATCCGGGCACTCCCAGACCAAGAAGTCCTACACCGGGCGCCTCTAGACCGGGTACCCCGAGGCCTGGAATCCCCAGGTCGAGAACCATCAGGCCCGGCACCCCCAGGCCATCCCCCCCGCGTATCCGTAATGGGCTTTTGAGGCCGCAGACACCAAAGAAGACCACCTCCACCACGGTCACCACCACCACAGCGAGTAAGTCACCAACGGATGTAAATTTCGATGATAAAGCTGCGAAAAAGTCGGTAGCGGGGAGTACGCCGAATTTACCAAAGTTTGGCAATCATATGGACATGCTGAACTGGATGCGCGAGAAGCAAGGGGAGCCGCGACTACCACAGCTAGAGCGTAAAACAACGACTATGGGGGGGTTAACTGGCATTTCAGGCGTAAATGCGGGGATAGGGGGGAATGGCGCGAACGCGAAGAGGTATCCTTCGGTTGCGGGGGCGAGAGCATTTATAGATCCTCGGCGCTAGAGCTGTACACGATCTCATCAAATTGAGTTTCAAGCTAGGAGTGAGTTTTGATGTCGAACGACTCCATGCTGGCGCTAGCGCACTCTACCCGCACGGTGTGGCAAATCTATACCCGAAATATTCATATTCGTGTATGTTTATAAGACTGTCTAGGTGTGATTTCAGTTTTCTGCTGGTGATTGCGGATGACATATCTGCCGCTGATAGCATACAATGAGAATATTACCTTGAGTGGAGTTTATATGTGTACTAGTACCTAGGTAAAGATGGAAACTACCTAGGTACCTAGGTATCTACTGGTAAGTCTAGACGATTGATACAGCGATATGTGATATGCTCTGCAATACAAACTTAAAACGGGCGATACGGCATCCAATATCTTGAGGCAGCTGGAATATCGATACTATAAATATCAAGGACGTAAAATTCATACAGTGCCCAGTCAACGGATATATTTCAGTAGTTCCCCCACCCCAGCTGCCTTGTCCCTGGGTACAGCCACACCTTCCGCTAGATCTAGGCCCTGCCCAGCAGATGCCTAGATACGATACAGCCCTAGATGCTCTATCACCACAAACCACGACCCAGGCCTACGAGGCAAACTCTACTCCTCGATACCACTATGGGAATGCAATGGCCTCGATGCGTTGTCGCCCAACGCCGCAAGAACTCTGTGACAAGAACTCTGCGGCCATGACAAAGCACGCTCGCATTCCCCAACCAACATTCATCAAATCCATTCTTTCCAGTTGTACATGTGGGTACCCTCATGCACCTCCAACCGCGAGGGCTCAAGACGGGGCCGGTTGGTACCGCCGCCAAAACAGGCTAATTGGCTTCTCGGTCCAGCTCTCGGTCGAGCTCTCGGTGGCGACTTGCATCGATATCGATCGATCAGGCTCCCGACACTGGGGAGAGGCACCGTGCGCGAATGATTACCTCAACTGTTGGGATATCAGCCCCCCGCTTCCGGCCCAGTAAGAAGTACTCCCTCGTGGCGATGGTCGCGCTTGCTGACCACTATAAAAATAAGATCTCTGAGAACTTCAACAGCTCCGGCGGCGGGGAGAACCTTTGACGTCCGTTCTCGCTGGCACACGACCACCACGAGTACGTACATCCATTCACGCTGCGCAGAGCGGTCTGTTTCGCCATTCCCATAACGTCATGCGGCGGTAGGGCTCGATCGACCACTTGGTATTCTTCTTGCCCCGGAAGCGTTAACGTGGACGCGGATTGTCGGCAGACCTCAGAAAGCCAAATTTCCGTTTGCATTCTCTCTTTGTCGAAAGCTAAAAGCCTGTTTACTGCCCTGGCGACAGCATCGAAGCTCCTGATCCGACCCAAATATATCCTAGATTCCAAGCACGGGCGCCTTCAATAAAAGAGGGAGGAGACCTGCTGGCGCCCCAGAAGCGACACTGATGCATTAAAGACTCCTCCCAGCTCCGCTCGCTGCCGTCGGATCCACAGGCACAATCGGATCCATACACTCGTTTTGAAAAGAGCAAACCCAAGCTTCGCATCACACTTCCCGGCGTCTTCCCGTTGTTCAGCAAGCACGACAGCTCGAAAGCCGGGGCTACAGCTCGGCCCAGAAGTCTCGCAGGTGTATCCGTCATTAACACTGCTATAGCACTTCCAATATCGTTATACAAACACCATGCCATTCGTGCCGGAATTAGTCTCGACAACCAGGTACTCAAACCGGTACCGGGCCGCGGATGCATCCAGCGGCGGCAGCATCAAGGCCGACAACTCCCCTGTCTCCACACCACGATTTCTCCCGGAACTTGTTGAAACGAGTAGAACCAGCAACCGAACCGTCCCTGGTCCCCCAGATTCCGGCCCGGATTCATCATCGTCGTCAAATTCCAGTACCCCCAAGGCAACGCTCTTGGACGCCAACACCGCGGAGGGTTTTGCGTTGTTGACCTCCTCCTCCTCCTCCTCCTCTCGGTTTGTGCCCGAACCAATCGAATCTTCGAGGCGCTCAAACAGGACAGAAGCCGCCGCTGTGAAAACCGATACCCGTACCAACGGCGACATCAGAACTGGCTGGGGGCGCGACAGTGATGATGACTACGATGCTCGAACGGAAAAGAGAAATGGGGGTGGCGAACCCCCCACCATTGCTGCAACAGCGTCGCTGAATAAGGCGCACCAAAATCGCATTCCACCTGGGAAAAGCGAGTGGATCCCAGCTGATGATGAGTCCACCCGATGGGGACACCAAAATTATTATCCCCGTCCACGCCATCAGGCTGCTGTCGATGTCACCATGGTTGGCTGTGCAAATGTCAGGATTCAGTCGTCTTTAGGGCAGCCTGTCCATGACTGCTGTCATGCCAGTGTCAACAAACATGGCATGGCCGCCGCTATCGGTGACGAAGCACCTGCAACCGGACTCTCTCGCATTCGCCCTGAAGAGGCAATAACAATCTCGGCCATCAGCCCTGACCCTCGTCAATTTAATCGCTCTCCCAATGAGTGTGAGGGCATTCTGAACAGCAAAGCAGCATCAAATCGCGCAGCGCCTTCAAAAATGGTTTTCTCCGAGAACGAAATCGATTCGGGCACGGTGCCCGAATCTGCATCGCCTATCAAAAGCAATGCGTCACGGCCAAACTGCCTCAACGGCGAACCATCGGCCGTGAATGATTGTCATGCTCACTCTCTCGCGAGAAATCCGACCGTTGTCCCTGCCATCCCAAGTTCTCAATACTTTGCTCAAGAAACCGATTTTGGACAAGCCAACGCGACAGTGCAGGTCGGCGTCAAGCGACCAGTGCCTCCAAGTTGCATCTTGGCAATAGATTTTGCGTATACATCGAACCCAACGCTCCTTAAATTCCCGATTACTGACGCTAGTGCATGCAACCCCTGTCCGTCCGCAGCTGTTGTTCCGAAGGTCCCAAACAAGCCTGCTGAGGTAGCGCAACGCTCTGTTTCAAACACTCCTACAAATATCCAGCCCTCTCCCCTAGGATTCACAGACCCAAATCCTCGTCCTTCGACAGTCACCAGCAATCATACAACTTGCATACCTCCTACTGCGGCAGAGCTTCGTGACCAAGTCCTTGCGGCCCAATCCCAGGTCATCAATGGGAGACTAGCCCTCCTAAAACCGACATACACTCTCAATAGACATCAGCCACATCAAGCACCCGTACAGCCTCCTATCCCCAAGCTTTTACAACCACCAAAACTCCCAGTCTCGCCGCCAAACGGCTCGGATGAGCCCAAGAGGAAGAAACCTCTATTGCCGTTCAGCTTTATTCCTGCTACATCCCGTCCCATGAGTTCACCTCTGACCGCCGGACACCCATCACACGGACTGTTTCCGGCCTCAACGCCACTCCTCTACGAATCCCCAATGCCAACTACGCTTTTCTACGAAAGTTCCAAGGCCCATAGCAACGGGGACTACTTTACTTCCAAGAAGGAGAAACAACCAAGCGCCATGTCGATAAGCTCGAACAGCTCGGCGCTCAGCCGCGACACTGCGCTCACAACGCCGAGCACGCGACCTTCGTCGCCAGGGTCGATCAAGTATGGCTACACCTCGGCGTCAACATCGTCTCTGGTGCAGATGATGTGTGAGACACCGCCACCGGAACACCTCTTGGTACCCGATCCACCCAACATGTGCCCTTCGCGTCGTTGCGAAGTGTCGTCGGAGTTTATTGTCGCTGTGTACAATTACTTGAGTTTGGGGCATGAGAGTATCGCGCGCAAGTTCGATAAAGAGCTGAGCGAGGCAACGGGATGGGGCCTCGAGAGAGTTGTCACAGACCGCCTCGGAGCCCTCCGAGAGTACGTGGAGGACTATGTGGATCGGCGGCCATGTTTTGGCAGTGGCATGGGCGGTTGGTGATGCGGCGTCATGGCGGATGCCAGGCGCCCCACGTGGACACACCGCCTGAGCAATGCAGTAAGCCCCAAAGGGGAGGACAAGTTTGTTTTAAGGTGCAAAAGAGGCGGATGGATTACAACATGGCTAGTCGATTTTAGACCCACCTGAGTGGTATATGGCGTCGTGTCTGTTCATTGCTGCATATTGTTTTGCTTCAAGCCCTTCATTGCTGGTGCGCTTTAGCGGGATGGCTTTTGTCCGACATTGTATTCCTTTTTACTAGTTCATATCCCTTTTCGCGATATATAGTTCGGTCCTTTTCATGCATCTTGATTTCCTGGACACTGCATTTGAATTTGTAATATCCAATCTGCGTTTTTAATTCTACTAGCGTGATACAACAGCGCCGCATACGCTTGTATGCCTTTGATTTAGAAGTCTCTCTGCGTCTCCATAGCCGCATGATATGCCGTTGTACCAACTCTGAACGCTAGCCAATAGTAACCGGAGTATAGATCTATCCAGTTTGGATCGAGTGATTTAAGCTAGTGTGGGTATCAGAAACCCGGAGTAAGAACGAGGGAGGTATATTTTAACAAAGAGTAAGCCTATTTGCGGGGCGACCAATAAAAAGTACTACGTTTCGTAGACAAGATTTAGTGTGCCCAGGTTTGACAAAAATACAACATCATGGGCCGCCAGATATCTACCGGGTTGTATGCACGTGACGACGGGCGCGGGTTGAAGCCGGCATGTCTGCATATACGTATTCCAGATTTTTACTAATACTCTTATAACTATCTATACGCAGGGCCGGCTTGGCTTCCGATGCCACCCGTAACGAGAATATAAAAGTCTCAGCTTGTAGCGAAACAAATATACCCCTCTGCCCTAGAAGCCACGATAATCGACGTGCGTCAGTGTTTTAGAAATGCGAGGGTTGCAAGCCTGCATACAACTGTTATATCCCTCATACAATACAATATGCCAATCCACAACCCAAAGTGCTATATGATGGTCAGGTGCAGCTAGCATGTGAATGTGAGATTCTTCCGTTCCGAATCGCGGGCTGAGGGTATTGTTCACCCTCGACAAGCGGCTGGAGCTAGTGTTTAACATTTGGCGACGACCCCACAAACTAGCCAGTATAGCGCTGACTAGCCCGGAGATGCCAGTAAGGCCCGTATTCACATGCTTGTATATTTACAGTTAATACGGTCCGGAGCGGAGGCTGCAGAGGAAACCTGCATATGCCAGGGAACTAAGCTATGAAGTTCAGCGCTCCCTGAATATGCTAGATCTCAAGGGTTAGCTAGATAAGCTAGGCAAACGTTACAAATTGGCAAGCTGCTGACTGTGCTAACCATTGATAAGTATCTCAGTTGAGTTTGCACCATGCTCTTGCATCATGTGGCTTACTTGATTATTGGGGTTGGTATATAGTATTGCAGTATACGACGTCTACACGCATACGGGACTAGACGTTTAGGTAAGTTGATATACGATTCTAAGGGGGTGCCGGGGTGGCAGCAGTGTTTTGTAAACACCGGCTGGCGCCGAGACTGATTGACCAGATATTCGGGCTGCTCCGCCTCCGTTTCCCTGGCTGCATCGCATTGTTTTCTTAGGAACTCAGTAGTGAGTGATGGACAGGATGATATCCCCGATCGCCGGTAAGACCTGCCATTTTGGGGATTACCACAACGCCAACCTGGATTTGCAACGCCGTCTTGTTCCCGGATATAAAACCAACACGAGCGTGAATTCATATATCGGTCTAACTTGTCTTTTGCAAAATTTGGTAGGGTGAGGTCCATGAATTTAACTTGAGGTGGAGCTCATGACGAAGCCCAAAGCTATAAAGTGGGGTAAAAGCTATCTCTCATCCACTTGTATACCATTCCGGAATTCCTCGAACCCCTTCGTAGCTATATAGTATATGACAATGAATAGTGAGTGGCCGCGGTGGACATTGTCATACGACTGAATTCGGTCGATTAAATACTTCAGTAGGTACCTAGGTACTTAGCATATATGCCAAAACACTGGTACAAGCAATATTGCAACAGCCCCTCCACCATTTATGCATAGGCACCAGCGTTCGGACCTTGGTTAAAACCACTCGGCCGGTCTTATGCCGAGCGAAAATTAATCTCTGGAATGACGGTATTCATTCCTCCCGGGCCGTATTATCTCGCTAGCTATGGGCTACCAACTGCTCGCATATAACCAAGGAATGCAAATATCCCTCGCGGCTTAGTTTTTTTAGCTCAGTTCTACACCCCAGTATCGACCATAACCGATATGGACCAAACTGCCCACTTCATACCCAGCGGTGGACCGTGAACTCGGACATCCGTTCACAGTAATTAACAATGCTACAGTAAATGTGCTGCACTTTCCCCCACGTCAATGTTACAACGAACGCCCTTTTAATGTTTCACACTATACACAAGTGCTACCGACGCAACGGCTAGCTACCGTATTGTGCGCAGTAGCTGCTTCGGGCGATACCCAATGAGCAGCCAGTCTATATATCTGTGTGACCTCATAGGCTTGTAAGGCGTGCTGCATTACAAGCCCATGCCCCTCTTCTCTCTTCTCTGCCATCTCAACGTAGGCTCCAGATAAATCGATTCTGTATAATTGAAACTGCTGTCGAAATTGACTGGCTATATATCAATTGGATGGGCAACACCCCAGCCAGTCGCGAACGTTGTTTGCAGGAAGGGCGGACAAGTCCGAAGCAACTAGAGATATATTCGGCTCCTGTAGCAACATTTCATATTTGGCGGTTACACGAGAGCAGCCTCGCCGACTAGATTGGTCAATCGGCCGTGAATGTACTGCAAAGACTTTGGCCGGTTGCGCAAAGATCTTTGCTTTGGGTGACCAGCGACAGCTAGAAGCTGTCGCTTGATCGGAAATTTCGAAAAGATGCCTTAAGGAAATGCCTCACAGGGGAGTCTAAGGACATCATTTTCTTTTCACGGCCGCTCATAGGGACGACAGTGACTTTGAAGTCATGAAGACTGAGATCCCAACCCGCAGCTGACGTTACCCGCAATATACAAAAGCCGTAATTTAGTGTAGCAGTCGAGCATGTACCACGATCCTCTATTCAAGGGCACCTGCCGTTTGAGCGAAATGCTTAGTGTTTCCAAGGCTCAATATATATATATATATATATATCTCGATCGACCGA
>KI966433.1:0-185814 GCA_000525045.1 Drechslerella stenobrocha 248 | reverse complement strand
GAGTGTCCACCTGTGGCTTGGATGGCTCTAGAAGGCTGTTCTAGATGTCTCTCAGCCCAGGGCCAAATTCGGCGTGGCAGGACCCAAATGTTTTCCTCGGTATTTTCCCCAAACAGACCCGGAAGTTGCTTGCTTTCAAAAAATTTAACAGCGAGGATAGGGTAAATGTTTTCTACAGGCTGAATAATGCTATTTACCAAAGGACCTGGAGGAGGATAGTAGGTTGAAGGAGTTCAAGAGGCTGGGTGGGACATGCGGGGTTACCATTTACGAGCGAAGGGTCGTCAGCTGTGACGACAGTAGTTAAGGTTTGTTTTCAATCAGTGCTGGGGGTTTTGCATTTAGGTATCTCTGTACAGATGACGGCGATAACTGGAAGTCGGGCCAGGACAAGCCGGAGAGTTTGGGGGGCATTACGGCGTCCATGATGGGCGGACATGTTTAAAAATGCTTGCGGCCAACGACAGGTTCCGCATTTAGTATCGAGGCCTGAAAGGTTGCTGCCCTCCATAGCCATTGTATTACAAGTAGTGTCGATCGCGACGCGGTATACTAGCTAGTGGTAGCCGCCCGGGGGGACTCTACTCAAAGTTACTTAGGCAGTCCAAATTCAACTTGATGACGAGGGAAAGCTTTGGACATGGACAAGCTACCTAGGTTAGCATAAAAATACACCTGGTCAGTGATAATATCCATACACACTGGACACCCGTGTATATATACGGGAAGTATACACACTTCATATATAACGTTAACCCCCACCATGTCAATACTGAATCATCTACATGCTACATGCCTGCTCTAGTAGTTAGGCCGATTCCAAACACCGGCTTACAAAGCTAGGGGTCTAGACTTTGGCATGATAAAGCATCTACGAGGTGCTCGCCTCGTTCCCAGGGCTCTAGCCCTTGGCCTTGTTCTAGCGTTGCTCATGGTCCGGCATGCCAAACGCGCAGATGATGGGGACACGAGGCCCGCCTTGTTTTCAGGCAGGTTGGTGTCCCGAGTTAAATGTCATTCGCGGGACGTTCCCCGCGGGCTAAATTCTAAGTCCAATGCCGGCATGCCATGTTGCTAGCCGCGTCGGACTACTTTGCACATTCCTACAGCACAGCATATGAAGATGTCTATGCACGTGAGATTTGGCTCAATATGCACAGGCCTGTGGACATCTTGCATAGCCTCACAGCCTTCACAGGATATATACCAGTACTCCAGCACTTGTAAATATCAAAAACAACCAATAGAGGAGCCCACGTAAGATAATCTCGGACAGGATCTGAAGCATCCAGCTGACCTGCGCGTGTGCTCCCCACGCATCCCAAGCTAGACCAAGCCAATACAGGGAGGCGGTCTCGTGGCCTCGCCGAAACCCGACAAGCGGGTGGGATCGAGGATCCAACCTCAATACGAACTGTTCTGTGGACCCACGGAGGATGAGCGAGGCGGCGGCGGCGGCGGCGGCGACATGAATATACTCGACTGACATCCACACGTAAGACAGGGAGACACGCATAGAAGTGCGATCCCACGAACCAAACACGTCAGCACGTTCCCAGGATTTCTAATCTCTCAGGTAAAAGCATCCGTTTGCTCCTCCTTTTATGCTAGACTCACTGGTGGGTCATAGCGGAAATCTTTGCAAGAGTGGGTTGCATTCCAAATGTCCTTGTGAGCCAATAGAATCCGAGGTCCGGCATTGTGAATTCCGATACCCAGGATGACGCGGCTAGAGATGTGGATGTGGGGGGGGGGAGCTACTCGTCGGATCGCGGGTACTGTGATGAGAAGTGATGGTCCCGTCAGGTTAATTACAGACCGAGCCCTGCACAGTATTGTTCTTCCCCAGATAATCCCAAAATAAAACCCACAGGGAAGTACGTGTGGCGAAATTCAGGAGCTAGGTCTCGGTCTTCCCGAACCTTCCGTGCGCGTGGGAAAACCGATGCCAATAAATTTGAGTCATCTAGAAACTTGTCCAGGACGCCTGGATGCTTGCCCGGCCGGGCCCTGTGCAATTTTGATAACTGTGCTTCGGCGTAAAGATCGTGCGCGTGCGTGCATGCAATAACTGGTATATGTAGTGCTTATCGTTGTGTTGTCTCGAAGTCCCTATGCGCATGCAACCACTTGTGGGCCCGCCGCTTTTGCAAATTTGCCGGCCAGTTCTGTCCGCAACTTTCCAAAATTATTTCCTGGGCTGGTCAGCGCCATTCTGCGCTATCACCGTTTTGGAATCTCGGAGTGGCAGATATCTACAGGCCTGACTTTGATACGGGTCATACTCGTATTGACAGCGCAGTCGTTCCATCCGGCCGGTCATCAACGGAGAACTTGCCAGAGCGAGCCAATGAGGTTCGCCAACCCGCGGATATACACCTTGCACAATCTGGCCATCCTCATGTTGATATCTCATGACAGCGTTTCCATTTGTTTTTTACATTTAATTTTATATCGCTTTGACAATGCTAAAATGTCGTGATAAAACAAAACAGCGCCGTTCCATGCAAGCCCGACCAACCAAACCAGTGGTTGATATCTTTTTGTACAGATGCCCATGTTTTTTTTTTGTTCTTGGTCTCCCCCTCGCGTTCCGATATCACGCGGCACTTTCCCTTCCACTGTACAAATTGTGCTTTCGGAAATAGAAAAAGAAAGGAGAGGAGGTAGAATACAAGCAAATACAGCGATAAAGTAAATCTAGATGCACAAAGTCCTAGCATACCTCCCAAAAACAACAGCGAAAATGTCAAGCTACACCCTGGTATATTGAAGAAACCCATGCAAGACAATTGAAATGAAACGGGGCAAACTGGATAGAAATATCGACAAATGAAAGCGGGGCCGCAATTGAGACAGCAGGAGTGATACGATGTGCAGTACAAACCCTACCGATTAATAATACTGGGGGGCCAGAGAAAACGTTTGAAAACCCTAGAATAGAATAAACGCCACAGTCTTGTCTCTTGACCAAGCACTCTACCAGCTGCTTGGCCTGAGCACAAGGTCGTGAACGCGAAAAGTTGATGCAATTGGACATAGGAAATTGGCATTGAAATGAACGTGAGCTTGTTCCTACTACGACCGGGCTAGAGAGCAGCGGTGACAACGTCGATGGATTTGGTGTTCTGCGCTAGAGCACTCAATATCTTTCCCGATATTCATGGCATAAACAAAGTTCGGTTTGCTTTGCGCTAGGTATTGACACTCGCACTATAAGCAGTCAGTCATCAATGTTCAGATACTCCGGTTTCGTTCTTTGAGGCTTACGCATATCCAGAACTCCAGGTTGGCTGGTGGGCCGAATATATCCCGGATTCGGGGAAGCTGTCTTTGCTGATCTTGGACCTCAAGATCATTCTCTCGGAGAGTAACTTCTCTGCTATAATTCTTATGGGCGTCATTCAAGGCCGTCGAGGTGTCGGCCAGGTTACATTCATTGTATTTTACCCATAGTCTGATATCTTTTTGCTCCTTGTGGAAGTGGTCTGCGACATGGTTGACTCGGATCTCCTTACCGCGTCTTCCAGTCATCTCCTGCGGGATATTGATAAGTTTGGCGCAAAATCCGCACCAAAAATTGTCTTCAATGTAGTCTGTGCCGTTGTGGTGCCTCTGGAAATATTCCCTTTTAATATCTTCGTCGATTTTCCCATTGGGGAAAGTCCACTTCGCAACTTCGGATTCGTGGTGGGTCTCCAAATGCCTCTCGAAATCCGAACGCCCCGGAAAATCACCAAGACAGCTCTCATGGGGCCCACCAGGGCATTTGTAGAACTCGCTCTGGTAGTGCCGATGTTCCTCGTGGCGGCGCCAGTCGTCTTTGCTGCCGAATCTCTGGACTTCACCCCGTTCTTGCCAGTGGAATGTGCAGAAAAAAGGCCGACGATGACGTTGCATATGTTTTCTACAAACGGTTAGCCGATGTTAGTGTGTTGTCAGGTATACACAAAACACGCAGTGGATTGCGTCAACAAAAAATAAGTAGTTGTAATGCCGACTTACTTGAACTCGCTCTTTTTACTGAAAATTTTCCCGCATTTGTCAATTTCGCATTTGTATGGTTCTGCAGCATTTTCGGTGTCCGTCGCGACGTTTTGGGAGGAGGGCCTGGGAATGTCTTCCGCCTTGCTGGGAACAGCAATCGGTTTGCTAATTTCCTGGACAGAAGCGTTGGTCCGTGGGTGGTGGGGCACTACGAAAGAATTATCCCCTCGAAAGGATGGGGGTTCTTTTTGCGGCGAAGTCCCGGCTCCGAAGCTGCCGGTTGGTCCGGACTCATTTCCGTGTCGGTTAGTCGGCGACGTTGCTGAAATGCTGGTCGGGGTGAGCGGGGACAGGCTGGTTTTCCCGTCGGAAATATGGGACGGCGAAATGACACTGAGAGAAGAGCGAGAGCTCGCTGGAGGGGCCAGCGCCGGGAGATCCAGAGTTTTGGCGTGAGCACATTGATACCCGCGATACCAGCCTGCCAGAAAGCCCCGGAGCGCAAATTTGATCAGGCCCAGTCTTCGTTGGGTGGTAATGTAGGGATATTTTCGTTTGAGTCCACCAGGTGATAGCCGCGCTATTTGGTCGAGTTCAGTTGCTTCTATGCCTTCTAAGAAGTTTATTACCCAAGTTTCGTCAAGGTCCTCTTCTTTCGGTGCCTGCTCGTCGGTCTCCGCGTAGTCGTACAGATCGTGAGATATCGACCTATTCCGGATCTCTGTCAAAGGCTCTTGTTCTGGAACGTGCCCAAAATCTTGAACCAAAAATTTGGGTGACGTCGACATGACCACGTCTTCCGGAGGTTCCTGAGGCGAATGGGGTGCGTTCGCAGGAAAACCCAAAGGATATTGCTCTATCAGGTCGTACTCAGCAGCTTTTCCCTTCCCTTTTCCCTCTACGCCAGGCGTCATGGCCTCCTCAGTTTCCACCACATCCTCTTCCCCCGAAATGGGAATCGGAGTTCTGACTTCGATTCTCTCGTGTTGTTCATCAATCCCCTCATCGATAGAGTGGTTAGCCAGACCGTCCGAATGCGGGCTTGACCCGCCCTCCGGGCTTCTTGACGCATTCTTATCTCCTTGGCTTGCCAGCGAGGATTGTGGGGGTCGTATTTCTTCCAGGTATTTCTTGTCGTGAAGTTGCAATATGTGCTGACGGAGATTATCGCGGCGAGAAAAGGCGCGTCTAGGGTTGGAACGAGCGCAATCAAGAACTGGGCATACATAATTTGGGCTGTTCTGCGCATGCACTGTATCTCTGTGTCTGGTTAAATCTTTCTTCGTATGGAACTTCGAGTTACAAATTGGGCAGATATGGGAGCGTTCCCCGTGTATTTGTTTGTGTTTACTAGAAATTGGTTAACTACGCATTTAGTTATTATTGGGGATAGTGATGTATTGACATACCTCAGGCTGTTCTTGCTCGGAAAGGTCTTTTTACAGGCATGGCATATATGCTGTTTTCGTACTGCAGGGGAGCTAGAGGTGTGAACGTTGCCATCTGGTCCTGGAAAAAAAGTATTAGAGCTTTGCACCAGAATGACAAAAGCAGGGTTTTGATCAAACAAAAAGCCACACCAAGCGTACCATTGTTATTGTATGGGATCGGAAGGATCGGATTCTTCTCATTCGGGTCGTCGACTGCCGAGATGAGCGATATGAACGAAGGAAGTTGTCCACGACCCTGCCGATGCAGAGCCGGTTGAAGTCCTGACTCCTGCTGCTGCCCCGCATCGGGCACACCAGAACCCGACTCAATACTGCTGCCGACACTCAGGTTCCTTGCATGTGAGTGTGTGGCATGCGCAGAGGCGCCTCTGTTTGGACCCGTGCCCTGGCCGGCAGGCAGGTTGGCTGCTGTCCATCCTCTTGTCGACGGCAGGTCTGGTGTAGCTCTGGAAGGCTGTAGAGGTAATGCGGTGGCTTCTTTTGCTCTGGAACCGACTTGTGAATTATTGGGGTCCATCCATACCAGGATTCAGACCGCAAACTGATGTTGGAGTTGCGGTCCACACGTCGTTATTGAAGCAGATCTGGTACATTTCCTTGTGTCAATATGTGGAACTGGTGATACTCGTATTACGAGGTTGCTGAGCATAAAAAGTTGACATCAGGTATCAACGGAAGGGTAATGAACAGCTAGTCTGACAGTGTGACCACCTACCAGCAAGCAAAGCTTTCAAGCCTCGTTTTCCCCCTCTGCCCCACCCCGATACACTACAGAGACTCGATCCTTCCGGGCGATGGTGTCTATCCCGTCTATAGACCCTTGCTGTGCGGCGCTCTACCTTTTTGGCTATTGATGCATTAGCGCTTGTCGAGGCTTTGAAGGTAAAATGGGACGCGGCAAGTGACGAGGCTGTAAGTTTATATAAATATCAACGAAAGACTGATCAAAGCTACCATAAAATATTAAATCGGAAATTTTGTTCCTTGTTTAACCATCAACATGGAGCAACCTATCGGCCAACACCACGCCCACGATATACCCCGAATACTTTTCGCTGCGCGCGCGCTCGAAGCACCTTGCCTCAGAAATATATAGGTATATCGAAGACAGGATATTTGTTTAATACAGGCTCTTTATACCCGAGTTGAACCTTCTTGAACCGCTGATAGCAGCGGTTGGGGCGCTAGGGTGCGCGCGGGCGCCTTATAAGAACAATCTAGTCAACCGTCACCTACCTCAGGCTCTCTGATCGCAATCCCTCACGGCCAAGCCGCTTTGGCCAGGCAGGGGTTTTTGGGGATTGTTGAGTATGAGTAATATCCTATTCGCTCAGCTGGTGAGTCGATTTCGATTTCGTATGCGCTTTGGCTAAATAACTTCAAAGTTGCGGGTTTGATGTTGGTTTACTCTAGGTGCGAGAGAATCATCTCAGCAAAAAGTTTTGAGGAAGGAAGAAACGACAGAAAAAAAGAAACTTAAAAGACGAAAGCCTAGCATTGGTCATGCATTTGGTGGGGGGGAGGGGGGGGAGAAATCACTACTACGCCTGCCAAATTCTTTGGCGACGTGGAATAGGCCAGTTGAAGACTGGCAAGGCCCCTTCGTCGCGACATGCTGTCTCTTCAATTGGGAAACCCGGAATCCAAGCTATCCCAAACTTAGAGCAAGCCCGCGACGACGCACAAATCAAGAATTGACGAAAACGGATATACCTCCCAGTGTCTGAAGGCTCAGTTAGGGGCACGGAAATTCAGGAGAAGGCCTCTAGCTCTGGCAAGCAGGCTGCAAGCCGGGGATCACGGCCGGCCTAAGGCGGGTGCGAGTGCGCTTCAGCAGGGCGGCTCCCATGTTGAGGCCCCGGCACTTGTCTGGTATAAGATTTCATTCGCGAAATCCCCAAGGCGTCCCCAAGGCGGACTTTCTGTCTCGCACCAGAACCTCGTGGTGTACGCCCGTCCCGATATAATTTAGAATTGGGCGGCGTGGGGTCTGTTGGTTCCGACGATTTAATTTATTCGAGCCACCCAATCTGACCGCATCCAGCTGTGACGGGCGCCCCTGAAAACAAGATCATGGTAAACCGCGCCGGTGTTCGGCGTCAGGCCCAACAGCTGTAAACGACCTAGCAGTTGCCACTCAGGCGATTCTGAGTGTTCGAGCTCACCGGCGCGCATACGTATGTCTTCGGGGCGGACGCAGATGCACACTTTGCCTATAGCCACGCACCAACTCACCTTCCGTTCCGAGGTTGACGCCGCCCCCGTATCGACTACCTAGCACGAATCGAATCCCGACGCATAAGGTGCTCGGAAAAAGCAACCTCAACATCGCACGGCTGGTCTCCGTCTGTAACATGTGTTCTAGCGTCTACGTATATAACTCTAACCTGCCCGACAGCTGGCGACTTGGTGGTCGTGCTCGCATGCCAGCCAGTACTATCGAGTCTTTAATATAATATCAAATGCGGCCGCGACATCATCGACTACCAACTGCGAACAAGGCGCTTCCTGAGCTCGTCGGACCAAGGATCAAGCTGTCGAATCAATTCGTATTCGCCCATCGCGGATGCTGGAATCTTCGAATACGACCGGCCCCAAACCATTCGAATTCGCAGGGGGAGGAGGGGGGGCAAACCTGCGCCGGCGAATCTGGGACATTTTGATCGTATAGGACGTCTTTTTAAGACCCTGAACTCGACGGCAAAGACCCGGAACGAACCCACCATATAACGTGCCATTCAGCAGCGCCGCCGCCTGTTCACGGACACAATACATCGCCTCTCGTAGGCGCAAATGGCCCGCCCAATTGATCACAGCATATAAAAAAAAATCCCAAAAGGCCCCCCCAAGTGACAACAAAAAAAAAAAAAAAAAAAAAAAAAAAAAAAAAAACACCCCCGACCCTCCTCGATCCCACAATACATCCGGCCGATGTTCCACCACACCACCTTTTCCCTGTTTTTTTTCTTCTTCTTTCCTACGTGGGAGCTCCTTTTGTCATACTTTTTTCCTTCTTGTTGCAAGCTTTGTCTGACCGATCCCCGGACTGTCATCACCTAATGCGAACCCGCTGAGGTAATATATAACTGACAGCACCACGACGTTACTAGTGTCAAATCCATGAAAACCGAGGCACGAGGGATTTTGGCTGCAACGGACATGCTACGTTGGACCTCCCGGGTTGGGCCGTTATATTTAGGATATCTGGCGGACGGTCTAGAGGCCAATAACATTCTGGCGGTGCCCCTGATGCGACATCCTACATGCTCTATAGGAACAACACTCGTGCATTCGGAAGAAACAAACCACAATTAATCTACGCCGCAGCATATCAGAACAAGTAATTAAGGCGAGTGAACACAGAACGACATTCCTCGCCGTGCATGCGCGTCGGACAACTGGAACGGAGCAAAAATTATATAGACAGAGCAGGTCAAACAGTGCATAAACCCAACGTGGGGCCGGGACAGATGTTAGTGGGCTTCCAACCAGGACAAGGCAGCAATCAGAGAGTCGTGAGAGAAGTACATAGAGGCGGCGGCGCAGCAGCACACCAGACAGTACATATCGTAGATGGCGAACATCGCATAAGCGGGTGAGCTCCTGCTGCATGGCAAAGGATCACTCACGGATTCAGGCAGAACAAAATAGAATGACATCGATCAAGGATGCAGGTCTGTGCAACTAACGACATTTATGACCATCACCGTCGTGGCCAATAGCGGGAACCAGCAAATAAAGGATAAAAACGAGACAATTAGAGACAGATAGACGGGCAAATAATATCGGAACAAGTAGGGTCCGCATCGTGGGAATGCTGGCAGAGAGCCGTGGCGGTACTTGATAAAATTTTAGCGTGTTGCCACAAATGGTGTTGGCCGCGCAGCGCGCATGCACCACCCGCAAGCTGCAGCTGGTAAACCAAAACATTGGATCAGGCCCAGCATTGCCTCCGCGATCCTGGAATGCTCGCCTGATTGAGTTTCTCAGCCCCGACTTCCAAATAACAAAAGACCGTATAGGGGCAAAATTCCCCACCCACAACCACTCGCTAATAGGGCTGATGATGATTCTGCGTCGCCGTCCAGTTCACATACCGGTCCGCCTCGTCCTCAGCTGTTTGCTGGGGGCCCTGATTCCAGGTTCCGTATTCCGGATTCGAGATGCCTAATCCTGACGGTACATGTCCAACCATGCCTGGGTTTGGATAGCCAAGCATCGCCCCATGGCTCTCCATCCCGAAAGGCATATTGGCACCGTGCATATTGTAACCAATAGGATTGTGCTGAATATGCTGCTGCTGCTGCTGCTGCTGCTGCTGCTGCTGTTGGTGGTGGTGGTGCTGTTGCTGTTGCTGTTGCAGTTGACCCATGAATAGATCCAAATCAGTGTGCAACGGTTGCATGCTTTGGAATTGTGGTTGTAGCATAGCGGTTAGCGACGATTCCATCACGCCGCTATACGCCATCCTATTATCAACCACGCCTCCTTTCCTCTGTGGTGTGACGTGGGGAGACGGATAGACACCAGGAGCAGCCGGCCTGGTTGGCGAATAGAACGATGTTGGGGGCGCTGTGCCCATATACATCCCCTCAATCTCAGAAACAATCGGCGATACAATACTGCCTTGATTGGGGCCACTTGTAGCTGAGAAGGCTGTGGGATTGAAAGGGGTTATAGGTGTAACCGTAGTTGAATTGCCTCGCCGCGTGCTTGCCGGGCTGAGCACTGCATCCTCGCCAATCAAAGCGATCACAGGAAGTGAAATGGCTTCCATATGGCGTGCCAGATGCACCGTGAGCTTCTTCCAGCTTTGGAGTCGGCACCCACAAAACCGACAGGGCTCTGAATTAGGGCGGGCTGTGGTCTCCCTATAGCAAGCAGAAACAATTTCCCATAATTTGTTTGCTTCATCGTCTTCGGTTGCATTTTTGCCCTTCTTGGTAGCACGTGCAGGGGCTCCTGTCTTTGGAGCCTTCGATTTGACCTCAGGCATTTTATGCTCCCGTACGAGATGCTGCACAAAATTATCCTTGCGGTAACATTTATGATGGCAATCAGGGAGGTTGCACGACCACCACTCTAAATGACGATGCTTTTCATTTTCATGCCTTACCCAATCTGCTTTGCGCTTGAAGCTCTTCGGCTCTGTGCAGTCCGGAAACGTGCAGGTGAACGGCTGCACATCTTCGTGCACATGCTTGGTCCAGTCGCTGGGCTTTGTAAACTTCTTTTTTTTGAAGCAGAGCGTGCACTCGAACTCTGCTGGGAGTCTGTTGACTGGCGGCATTGGAACTCCAGGTGGAAACTGAGTGGCGGTTACCCTTCCGTCGGTGCTTGGAACGCCATCTTCATCATCCGAATCAGCGTAGTCTTGCATTGTGTATGCAGTATGATTATTAGGACTATCCATCTGTATATTGGCCTCCCGGCCCTGGTTAGTCACAGCGCCGCAGTGTTGGTCATTGGCGCATTTCCCTGCGACCTGGACGATATTATGGTGTTTCATAAAGTTCTCTTGGAGCTTTCTGAAACGTTTGACCTGTTCAATTGCAATTCTCTCAATGAGCCTCGGATGCAGGTTGGGGTTCAGTTGCAAACAATGCTTCGTAAAACCGCTTCGGTTTGGTGTGATCTTGTCGATGGAAATCTTGAGCTGAGGGGGCGGAACAGCAACTGCTGGCTCGTGTGGCGCATCGGCTTCATCTTCCGAAGCCTCGTGCTCCAGACTGGTTTCGAAGGACGGGACGTTGAGGGAGCCTTGGCTCTGGTGCCTTGTAGACGTCGGTGAGGTAAGCCCTGGGACTCCAAATTCGGATCTTCCCTTTGTCAGAGAACTCTGCCTACGGGCCTGCGGGGACATAGGATTACTGGAGCTAGCTGCTTCTGAAGCCGCGACCCCACCAATTGTCATTCCGAGACCTGCCATTCCGGCAAAGGCCGAAGCAGTATCCTTCATCTGTTCGCCGTCGCCCTGTTTCCGTTTCTTCGAAAGCTTCCGGGTAAGGCTACTTAATCTACCCGGCGAGCGCTCTCTCCCGAGTTTTGACTTTGTGCTATCCTTCCGGAGTGGCTTTGGGTCCTTTGAGGAACTGGTCACCCTTTCGGAAAGATTCTGAAGGGCATGAAGTGCAGCGCCTTTATGTTCGTGTCCGGCGCTCGAAAACCTTTTTAAAACATTTTTCACTTCGAACAAGCTGGGCTTCCTATCCTGCTGAGCATGTGGTCGAACAACGGTCAAGCTCTCTTCATCTCTGCCGAATGACATTCGTTTGAAGAGGCCATCCATTTCTCCAATTGAGTATCTGCGGCTTCTCATAGTACCAAATGTAGCCACTCTGCTAGCAGTCTCAATGTTCTCGTTGGCCCGTTTCCAGCGTTCGATCGCCGCGTTGGAGGAGTAAGGCTGTGCGCGCGTAGTTCCCTCCCTGATGTTTGAGGTTGAGATGGGCTTTGGAGCATCGTGCCAGGGGGCCGGTCGATAAAAGGAGTTGGGGTGGGAGTCAGATCCGGCCAGTGTTGCCTCCTCTTCTTCTACGGTCATTCGTTGGATGCTATCAACGTGTCTTGGCGGCCCTATATCGATATCCAGGTGCGGGGCGGTGCCGTCCGGAAAACCAAGGTCGCTGTCGTCGATCAAAGAGTCTGGGAGCCCTTCGTCATCAGACGTGCCTCCATCAGTGCTCTCCTCTTCACTATCATCAAACAATACGTCGCCTTCTCCTCGAGGGGTACCATCGACAGGTATAAAGCCGTTCGCTTGCTCCGACTTGATAACAGGTGCCAGACCAGATGCTTCAGCTGACTCCAATTGCTGGTCAGGCGCTGCGGCTGGACCCACGCTCCTACTTCGTGATCTACCCTGCTTGGCTGCATCGAGGTGCCCAGACCCCTTCCCGGATAACCATCTGAAAACTTTCATGTGGTTCTCGGATTCAATGGCTATTAGCTCCTGGTCTCTGAGGCTAGGAATTTCGTCGGCAGAGCCGGGTGCAGGCCCGTTTGCAGGAAGGACTCTATTGAGAGTCGGTTCGGCATCACCCATTCTCTTCCTAAGCCTGCGGTCCAATTCGTCGGCATCGTGATCGTCCACGGTGATATTGGGACTGGACATGGTGGGGAAATACGCGTGCTGCTGCGAGCGGCCCATCCCAGTGTCGGGCTCCCCAAACCTCGTCTGTGTATGAGCGAGACTGGCATTTGTCATCGCTGGGCTGGGGAATGCATTGCTGGAGGTAGTTGTGGTGGTGGACTTCGGTGCTTCCAAGGTTGAATCGGTAGGTAGGGTGTTGCCTTTACCAGATACTTGCCCCATATAATCTTCAAGTTCTACATCCTCAGGTAAAGGGGTTCCCACGTTGAACGGGATGTATTGATCATAGCCTGGCGTTGTCCCTGAAAAGCCGTGAGAAGAATCCGGTGATGAGATAGATGTATCTAGATACTGAGCTGGGGGCGACATGGAGAAATCAGAGGAGGATGGATGGATAGAACTTGTGTTCGAGATCGAGGCTTGCATAGGTATCGCTGAATTGGGTGTGAACCCGCCGAGTTGCTCGGCATCGTAAACTTTGAGGGCAGAATTCCGGGGGACAGAGTGGGCTTGAGAACCGAGCGGGCCGCGTTCGCCAGTCATGCCGAAGAACGGGATGAATTCGTGCATCTGCGATGATGGGGAGTCGGGATTGCCACCAGCCATTGTGACGCGGTGCTCGTGTGGATGCGGAGGAAGCGGCGGCTAGCGTCCGGGTTCTTTTCTATGACTGCTGGGGGAGCTATACGGCAGTCCTTGTGACTGTGAAGAGGCGCGGAGTGACGTCCGGGAGCGTGCGATGACGATGTGTTGTGGGTGCGATGAACCTGAAGCCCGATGGCCAAGAAGAGCGGAAGCTTGATCTTAGCTGACAAATCCATACTGGCAATAAGTTCGTCCAAAACACTAATGCTTACCAACTGGGCGCGCTCTGCTCGAAAGAGGGCCTCTAACCAAAGCCCGAAGGGTAAGATGGAGCGTCGCTTGCAGCTGTTCCGGCGCCACGCAAGCCTTGGTTGTAGAGAAACTCGGGAGAAAAAGGGAGGGGGAGTAGAGCAACTGGTTAAGCGGGGTACCGGTGGTTTTGAAGTATCAGCGAAAGCTCGAAAGAACTTGGCGACCGTGGCCGACGGCTGAATTATAAAACAAAGGTGAACTGCATCGTCCCGAAAGGCTTTCCAGCAGTACACCGGAAGGCAGATTTTGGGCTTGTGGGAATAGGAATAGGGAAAGCGGGATCCTCGACCATACCCCCCAAACAAAAAAAAATCGACGGACCAGCTCAGTGCGAAGCGAAATCTGGGCGCTGGTGCTTACCGCTCTGGTGTTTTCGGTAAACTGGCCGCGCTCTGACAATGCTCACGACTCCGTGCGGCGTGGAATTTCGCTGGGAGGGGACTCCGTCGGTCTCACCTTCTGGGAGCGTGGGCGCCGCGAGCTTCCTTTCGGCGTCGAGATTCTCGAAGAGGTTGATTCGGGGGTAAGGCGAAGCGGACGGCGGAGTTGAGACCGGAGTGATGTTGATACAGAAACCCGCAAGATTCCAGCAGTCTCAAGAGTGCAGCGCGAACTCAAGCTCAGCCACGGGTAGCATGGAGGGCAGACAGGCCGACTGATTTCCCAAAACGCTAGCTCGCTCACGCGCTGGAAAAGAGAAGAGAGAAAACTTCAGGCGTTCCTTACAAAAATGCAAAGAACACCGGAAGGTCCTCCCAGGAGGTCCTCGCAGGCTTTAGCGAGCGATACGATGAGGCTATGCTGTAGGGCTGGCGGAATAATGCAATGCAGCGATGGGCGAGTGGGTGCTTCGCGGCCCCAATCATGCCATGGTGTTCACGTTCTTGCACTACGGTGATTAGACGGATACAGTCAGCTTGGAATGCCCTTCTGATAACTCCGACCCGACTTCCGAAGCTGCAGCATAATGGGCGATACGTCCCAGCCCAATTGGCTGTTTTGCCAGACACAGGGCATGGGAAGATGACCCCCAACCATCAACTATCGTGCCAGATCGGTTTAATATGCGTGAATTGGGCATTTCGTGCTTCATGGATCGGGCTAGCTGAGAATACCGTATACCCATGAATGATTCGTACCGTCAGCGTTGGACCCCTTTGCCGTTGGGCCGGAGCGCCTTGGCAGGCCGATGCACCATGGACTAGCCTTTCCCAATTGAGGCTGCAGTGTGGCTGGGGCTGGTCAAGTGCTTACACGGCCGCGGCCAAGACCCTCCCGCTCCTTGACTTGTGGAATGGCAAAATGGTTTGACTTGGAGCATGGGGGCGTCCTGCCATGTAGTGGTAGACATAGCGATGACGATGGTACTGTGGTCATGAAACGGCGCTGGGCCTACTTTGTAAATGCGGGTAGGAGTGAGTTAGTAGTAACCACCCAACGCACCTTGTGGCTCATCAACATGCGCCGTCGCAAATATCTAGGAGCTATAGCTGCCCGCGGCCTATGTCGCACGACAAGGTATATTGAATAGATTATCCACGAGGTACGCATGTGTGCCTTGTGGGGACCAAAAGAGATTATCCAGAGCGCATTACGCAAGCCTCGGGAGGAGGAGCCGTACTGTAGACTCTAGTAACGTAACGGGGTAGACTCATTTATCATGAAACTTCGCCTGCACCCAAGTAGCATCGGAACTACAACGTCATTCAAAGTTGTATCCTTCTGCCGTGCTCTACCTTCATTCATGAAGAAGTGTATGCTCTCTGACTGCTATGCTGCAGCCAATTGAAGCGGATTCCGCTGCTCCACTCGACAGAGCATAGTCAGCTGAGCCTGCAAAGTATCTCTACGCCACCCACGTAAGAGAATGGTTCGAGCGAGAGGACTAGCGCCAGGTTTGCTCAAAGCTTCCCGTGCGTCGACTCAGGAATATTCCGCCATTGTTCTCCTATATCACCGCCAATATGCATATATCCCGGACGGAAACATGGTTATACATCAGCCTCTGTATAGAATAGCTAATCCCGGTATGATGCACACCGCGCACCAACCGGTCAGCTAGGAGCTGCCACCTGATTCCTTGTGCTCGTATGTATCTCGACTACTCACGTATCGACTAGAATATTAGTATCAACTCCAGCAGTGCATCGCATTGCATGCGCTCGGTCTGTTTGCGCTGCAATTGACGGCTCTCTCTATTGTCCCAAGAAGGTTAGCCGTGCTTTTGCTCCGCAGTCATGCGAGAGTATGCATATACTCTTAGCTCAGCTGGGAGTAGGCCCGGGAGACGAAACGTCAATCGATTTCAATCATATCGCACGCGACACGCTCAAGGTCCCCGCCGGGATCCGAGTGGGTTTGCCCCACTTCTCATTTCCTCAAGTCTCGATCTAGAAACTGTAGGCTTAACATCTTCGTTTTGGTATCAAATTGGAGCCTTCCTGAGGGCCGCCAGTGGCTGACACAAAGTAGTAGGGGTCTATCAACCAGAAAGGGCTGCCTTGTTAGATGGCGTCGGGGGAGGGGACCCGGCGGCAGGCGCTTCGACCTGAGACATCGTAGATTCCGCTGTTAGACCGACCATCACTTTCGGTCCCCACTCATCGAAACTGTCGGTATCGCAGTGGGCTGGGTATCCATCTCATGAGTTGACGGGAATCTGGCGTGAGTTAATCTTTGAATCTTCAGCTCCAGCAAATTTGCAAAAACTCGGGGCGCTTCACGACTCTACCTGCAGAAATCGTCTCAGCATCCGTTTTGCGCGAATTTTTTTTTTGAGGAATCAAATCAAAAGGCTGAGAACCGCATTATCCACGTCCCATGTCATGGCGATGCAACAACTTGCAGCTTTTGAACTCGGCTGCGATAACTCTATCGACACCTGCCTAGGGTACCATCTTTCGAGGCCCCTGTCGCAGATGGTGCGCGCAATTCACACACCATCAAGTTCGCAACCCAGAAAGGGAAGTGCACCCGTTAGCTTCCTTCATAGATGGTTTCCGACACTTCACGGGGCCCTCGAGCCTTGCAAGCATGGTTGACGGGTGCCATCCCCGTACCCATTCTCATATTTCCCTGGTATACATGCCAATTGAACATGCGCTTGTACTACGTAACCTGCAAGCGCATCTTCGAACACAGGTTCCATGCTCGGCACTCCTTTCACCCAGCGATGTGGACCCCCCGATTGGCACCTCTCTGAACGTCTCTGCTGCTGGCCTATAGCGCCAGACATCTATGCCTCCAGCAACAACCCTAATGGGGCGTCTGTCTCGCAGAAGGTGTTGGGTGCCAGATATGCAGGTGATAACGTGGTGGTGGTGGTGGTGGGTCCCAGTCGACAGTGAGGAGGGCTCCACTTGGCTGGCCACCCGGCGATTCGACGGATACCTGCGCGAACGCATGGAAAGGGACAGGAAGCAGACATGCGTCTGTGAGAATACTTAAACGGCAGAGCACGACAAAAGACCCCTCTTTCGTCGAGTAATGCATATGCAGGTCCCCAGATTCGATTCACCACCGCCGACAAGTCCCAGTTAATCCCTCGCGTGGGAGCAGTGCCTGGAGCGGTGGGCTCTCGGTCGGATTAGGCCTCCAAAGCTGGTTTCGCCGGGCTGCTGTGCTTTATCACGTAGCTGAAGTGCCAGGGTAAGAGCCGACCTTCCTATTTCCACGCTCGCCCAGGTTCGCCCAACATAAACATGTTCCCATCGCCCATACTGCCGGGCCTCCAAGCATCGTCTTTTGAGTCCTGTCTAGATCCATTCAGTCGTTTTACCCCTTACCTCCTTTCCCTGGATGTTGATGGCTGATGAGGGCGGGCATCGATCTCTGCAAGGCGCATAGTTATAGAACGTTCTGACTTCCTCGACTGGCGGTTCGGTGTTTTGCTCAAAACCCAGCCGCACCACCATACCACACCTCAACACATCTTCTTTCTCTAACCAATAGCCTACACACTCCAACGACGGGACACGGGGAAGAGCCATCAGGCAGATATTTAGCCTAGAGAACACCAATATCGCAGGCGCTCTTGGTCGTCGAACCAAGCCTGCGCATCCACAATGGTGGCAGTACCACACATGGTAGTAGCTCGGCAGCTGTACAATCAGGATGGCCCCGCGCAATATCGGTCCATCATCGAAGACAATCCAACTCTGCTGGTAACATGGTGGGCTACCGGCTGCTCGCTGTTCATCATCCTAACTCGCTGCTTCGGCCGCTATGTCCGGACGATGCGGTTGTTCCGAGACGACCAGTGGATGCTACTTTCCATCATTCCATTGATGATACGACTGGCGCTCGCGCATGTCGTCTTAAAGTATGGCACCAATAATACGCAGGGTTCCTTGCTCAACGACGAGGAAATCCGGAGGAGAGAAATCGGGAGCAAAGTCGTCATTGCGTCCAGGGTATTCTTTGCCGTATATATCTGGATACAGAAGTTTTGCATCACCGAGTTCTACCAAAGGTTGACGACGCAATTTTGGAAAGGGCTCTATGACCTCGGCCTGAGGATTGTCAGATGGGGTCTTTTGGTGACTCTAACTGCTGCCCTCATATCGACTTTTGTGGAGTGCCAGCCGTTTAACCAGTAAGTTCCGATGTCTTCAATCCGGCGCTTCCTTTTCCTTGCAGATGCTAACGCGTACCTCGTTTAGTTACTGTAAGTTTTGGGAGTCAAAAGATTTTATATACCTTCATTTTACTGACTGGTATTTGCCGCAACAGGGCAAGTTGTGCCTGATCCAGGACGTAAGTAATATCCCTGGTACGTGTTCGTCGATAAAAGTTCAATGCTAACTTGCGTCCCTAGCAAAATGCCGGAACGGTGGCATCCCACTCTTCGTCACGGGCGTGCTAGACATCTTCACCGACTTTGTTTTGATAATCTTTCCTATTCCAGCCATTCTCTACTCAAAAATGGCGACCAAGCGAAAACTCCAGTTGATCGCTCTCTTCTCTCTCTCCGTTATCCCTATCAGCGTTGCCTCCGGACGTATACCAGCGATTATGGACAAAAACTACCTCCAACCATTCCGGACGCTGATGGCATCTCTTGAAATCCTCGCTGCCACTTTTGCATCCAACGCACTTGTTCTCTCTAGTTTCCTCCGAGACAAGGGCCCCAAGCGGGCGAAGTTTAAGACCTACAGCACCGATGCAGGCGATAGCAGGGTTGGGAGGAGTGTAGCCACTGTTCGGAATAGGAGTGAAGCTGGTGCTGCATACTGGGGTAGCGACGAGGACCTCGTTCGAGATACCGGTTTTGCACTGGAAGGTGATGCGAACCCAAATGTAGGATATATACCTTTTACACAAAGCTCGCCTTCACGGCTGTTATGACCCTTTAGAAGGATACTGACGAACGTGACCAGGAGACGCAGGACCGTGCACCATCTCGCCAGGCCTCCAATAACTCCCCTACCTCCAAGACGTCCCCCCCAACAGGCCCGGCTCTCACCCGCCACTACTCTTCTTTAGCAAGCCGGCCGCGGACCACAAATGCCAGCCCAACACTCCCCTCACCGCCAACCCGGGCCACCACCACCAGTAGCATCAGAGCTAGCGCTTCGAACTGGGGCTTCCCTCTAGATACCGCTAGCAACAAGAGCGATGGAAGCGGTAGCCGCAACCTGAATTTGAACACGGACACTGGCATCGCTATCACCACTATTGAGACTAGGTATTCTCCGATCGAACCGTCTGATCCGACAGGGCTTGGGGTACCAGGGCAGGCATTCGAGCTTGGCCCTGTGCCCACTTCCAGCGCCATAATCACAGCCAATGGGGGCGAGAGTAGCCCACCCTTGAGTGTACCATCGTCGCTGGGCCATCGGCATAGCATTGGTGGGGGCTTGATGCTTGACACTGCTGATGTCCCACGGGCCTTGGGTGACGCAGGTGCAAATGCCGGGTCTAGCGCTGAAGAACGACGGCACGAAAACGGCGAGAATACGCGATATCTGAGTTTTAGCGATGTTGGTGGTCTTTTGAAGTAATTGTGTTTGCAAGCTTGCAGCTCTTTTTTTTGTTTGACATAAGTTTGATCTTGTTCCTTTGATATCATTTAAGATATACATTTATGTTCTTGGTTTCGGGTCTCCACATTGGTGGGAGGATATTGGGTCAGGAAGTACTTGTTTGGATTCTGGGAATTTGTTGTAGGATACCAACATCTGGTCATGGTGGCCAGACTTTCACGCATGGGATTAATGCTTTTACCCTACATTTATCTTTTTGTATCTGCGTTTTTCCACCCTGGATCTCAATTTCGGGGGGTTTTTTTTAGTATTTTTCTAATGGCCGCTCGACCTCTTGTTTTCTGAACCGCGGCTTGTTCTTGGACTCCTCTGGGGTCTTTGTACACTATCTACAACATTACTGTTCGTGTCGCCACCCCATGGGTAATATCGATCACAAGCTCAGTCAGATCCAAGGGAGACGACTATGGTAACTTCCACCTTTAGTACAAACTTAAGTATACATATGCATGTTGGCCTTGTGGACACAGAATTATTCACGGCGTATACATGTACAGACGGTTCATTGGAGCTTGTGACAGCGCGTTGGGTAAAACTAGCTTCGTTAACACATCGTGATGACTAAGTACTTAGGTACAAGCATGGGTAAGTAGATAAGTAAGTATGTAAGTATATATCATTCTAGAATACTCTGCCGGGTCGGATGAACGCCAAGTTCCTGCATGCAGGAATGTTCAAAAGCCCATTTGCAAGGAACCAACAACGCATCAAACTGACAAATCCAACATTTCAACACTCATCACAGGAACCGTTGAAAGGCTCCAGTTGACTTAGTAAGAGGGAGCCACAGCGACAGCCCCAGCAGGCGTGAAGCCAGTCGCCTGTTCAACGATCTGCCTCAGCTTTGCGTCAGACGTCGCGCCCTTAACCCTGCCCACCTGCTTGTCGAATTGCCCGACAACGTTCGCCGTCGGAGCATAGTTACATTTGAGCAACAGCCCCATCCCGTGGTCACCGCAGTGGCGGACCGCGCAGCCAACTCTGGTCACGCTCTTCCACACCATGGCGGTCATATGGCCCGTGCTAGAGCTATACGAAGGGTTGTTGAAGTTAAACTTGACGACTTCGTTGGCATACCACTGGCGCAGGACCTGGTCCTCTGGTGAGGCGTTGGTATTGTACGAGATGTTCTCGCCCATGCCGTTACGCGCTGCGGAGGGTGTGTGCTTGAACTCGCAGGTTGGGGTGTTCTTCTCAACTAGCGCTGCGATGCTGGAGTCCCACACGATTGGGTTGGTGTCCTCGTGGAGCAGGCGGGGGATGTTGTGCGCGGCAGTCAGGTAGGGCTTGATCACTGATTCGAGCATGAATGTGCCGTCTTTGCCGATGTTTCTGACGGAGGAGCCTCTGGTGAGGCCGGTGGAGGACCCGGATGGCATAGTTAGGTAGTTTGAGGAGCCGGAGGCGGGGTTGGCCGGAGCGGTACCGCTGGGGCTACCGTAGGTGACTGCGCCGCTCGGAGAATTTCCGCCATTGGGAGTATTTCCCCCGTTAGGGGTGTTTCCGCCATTGGGGGTCCCGCTGTTGGGAGAATTTCCGCTATTGGGAGTGTTTCCACCGTTAGGGCTGTTTCCGCCACTGGGGGTCCCGCCGTTAGGAGTGTTCCCATAAGAAGGAATGTTGCCGCCGTTAGGGGTATTTCCACCGCTGGGAGAGTTACCGCCGCTGGGAGAGTTGCCGCCATTGGGAGTACCGCCGTTTGGGGTATTTCCACCGCTGGGTATCCCGCCGTTAGGAGTGTTCCCATAAGAAGGAATGTTGCCGCCGTTAGGGGTATTTCCGCCACTGGGAGAGTTACCACCATTGGGAGTACCGCCATTGGGAGTATTTCCACCGTTGGGAGAGTTACCACCGTTGGGAGTACCACCGTTGGGAGTATTTCCACCGTTGGGAGAGTTACCACCATTGGGAGTACCACCATTGGGAGTATTGCCACCGTTGGGAGAGTTACCACCATTGGGAGTACCACCATTGGGAGTATTGCCACCGTTGGGAGAGTTACCACCATTGGGAGTACCACCATTGGGAGTATTGCCACCGTTGGGAGAGTTACCACCATTGGGAGTACCACCATTGGGAGTATTGCCACCGTTGGGAGAGTTACCACCATTGGGAGTACCACCGTTGGGAGTATTGCCACCATTAGGTGTGTTTCCGCCGTTCGGTGTGTTTCCCCCATTAGGTGTGTTCCCGTAAGTAGGAGTGTTCGAATTCCCCCCGTTAGGAGAGTTTCCGCCATTAGGAGTGTTCCCTCCGTGAGGGGAGTTTCCACCATGAGGAGAGTTCCCGCCATTGGGAGTATTCCCTCCATGAGGAAAGTTCCCGCCATTGGGAGTGTTACCACCATTGGGAGTATTCCCGCCATTGGGAGAGTTCCCGCCATTGGGAGTGTTCCCGCCGTTAGGGGTGCCACCATTAGGAGTGTTTCCACCATTGGTTGGGGGAGTGGCGGGCGCGGGGGTCGCGGTGTCTACATAGGCAGTAGTTGTCCGGCTATATCTACCGTGCTGATTGCGGTTGCGGCCATTGCGGTTCCTGTAAGACTTCTTGGTGCAGGTCGTGCTCACTGGGGCTGGTGCAGGTACGGCAACGTTGTCGATGACCGGATGGCTGATTGGGGATACGTACGGCGTCTGCCTTTGAGGCGCAACTCCGGAGGGTGCCTGAATATAAG
This sequence comes from Drechslerella stenobrocha 248, assembly GCA_000525045.1. NCBI lineage: Eukaryota > Fungi > Ascomycota > Orbiliomycetes > Orbiliales > Orbiliaceae > Drechslerella > Drechslerella stenobrocha. The sequence continues at coordinate 163,668 of KI966433.1, read as the reverse complement.
GGGCTGCCGTCCTGCCGCCACCTGGGGATACGTCATTGTCGTCCGTCCTCGTCGGATTGGTTTTGGTGCAGGATGCACGCTTTCGGAGCGGAGGGGCAGGCTGTTCGATGTTGCTTTGCCCTTCCCGATGCTGGACTGGAATAGCCAGTGTCCAGTTGATGGCGAGGGCAAGGGAGGCGAGAGTAGAGAACCGCATGGTTGTTAATATCAGCGGTACTAAGATGGTAGCTTTTATTATGTAGGCGGGTAGCCTTTAGGAGGGGGTTTAAAAGAATGACTGGCTATAGGCTTCGGCTGGCGAAATGCTATAACGGAATTCGAAGTTTTTGAAAATGTAAAAAGTATAAAAGAGTGTCAGTGTAGTAAGTATAAAACTGATGGTAGAGAACGAGAGAAGACCACGCCAGGTGGTGATAAATGAAAGAGTGAGAGAATGAAGATGAGTTCAAATGAATGCGCCTGCTTGAGTGGATGGAGAGAGAAAGCATGATTGGGGTATCGTACAGCCTTTATTTATATTGTCGGGCATGTCTAGCTTCCCGGACGAGGACACGGATGTCGAGATCGGTCGCCAGTCTTGCCAGGAGCCCCGTACTGGGCGGAGCCGGATTAGACGAATGCTAGGCGTTTCTCACCGCATGAAATGGCCATTCACATTGTAAAATTACATTTGAAAACCATATTTGGCGTGACTGTTTCAGGACTCCATCGTTCTGGTATGGCTTCAGGGCTTCTGTGGCGACCCCAATTAGCTTTCGGCGGCAGGGAGGGGTAGTACCACGGTAGACATACGTTAAGGCACCTGGCGCCGCTCGGCCGCATCCATCCTAGCAAACCAGGGAAAGAGCTCGAGCATGCGTCTGACTCCATGCTGTTGCGGTATAGTAACCAGGCCGGCGATGCAGTGGATAGGGGGGTCTCTGCTAGGTTGGTTTTGAGTATCGCTGAGGATGGCTAGGCTTTGCTTGTGAGCTTTACGATTGGATATTCCTCCGGGCTACGAGAGCCGCCAGCAGGCCTGATCCACAGGGGATTAGTGTATCTGGATGTATAGGTACGGATATGTACTCGCCCATAGTCGACCCAACAGTCAGTTAGTAGACGCTAAAGCTGACCTTGGCGTGTTACAGACGTCAGAAAGGCCACAGGTCAAGCATATCAAGGCGCACGCGCTACGAGCCTAAAGCCGTAGGAGCAGGCTTGATCAACCGAGAACAAGCAAAGTGAGGCGCGCCGGCCGAGATATCGATCTTCGGTCTGGGGTTTGATTTGATTTCGATGCAAGATTCGCGCACCGAGCTTGCAGTTGTCCCCTTGCCGCTATGGGGGCCAAGACCGATAGCTTCTCCAGTACGTAATAGCCAGGCGCGGTCACAGAGGGTGCTTAAGGTCCTTCCAGATTCGTCGATGCTCTGCGACGGCCGCCAAACCAGCCAACTGTTGCAAGTTTTGCGTTGCCGGTCCTTAAGCTTGCGTGTAGATTGGCTCGTATACGTGTATCATATCATGCGTATGGCCAGGGCTATACCATGCTGTAACCGTAGACGCAATCACAGTTCCCAGATTCGACTTGCAATGCACGCAACCTTCATTAATCACGTTGGGGCCTGTGGCGTGGGCATATGCCAGCTGCCGCAGCAACTCCTGGAAATTAAGATGATCGAGTCAAGCAAGCTACTTAATGGGTTAGCGGAGCGTTTATGTATAAGTAAGCTCCATTTGTGACGGGTTCACGGGTATATTTACAGTGGCTTCCCGCCGTGCCGAGCTTGATATTACCACATATTATTCATCTCGTATAGCCATCGGCGTGGACTTGTGTTTGCACGTTCCGCTCGTTAAAGGTCTGGATCTCTGGCCTCTCGAGATATATATATAGCTGTAGGCGCTCCTTCATATTTCGGGATTGGTCCTATCCCCGGCGCAACTTGCCAATGTGCTTTCAACATGTTATTTCTTTTAAATTATTCCTCCGGCGTCTAGCACTAGGTCCCGTATTGCTTTGCATTTTGTTCGGGCTCGGAAAACTTCGTTTTCAAGAGCCTTGGATCCGGTTCCTTGTCTGCCAAGGACCGGTTGGCACGCGTTGCAAACAATATATAGCACAGTTTGTCACTCTTCCTCCATCAAAGCATCTAAGCAGCGTTTGTGGTTTAGTGGTAAAATTCATCGTTGCCATCTGCCTCCGCAGGTCAAGTTCGATGAGCCCCGGGTTCAATTCCCGGCAGACGCAGCACAATCTTTCTTTTTGCATTTTTTTTTTCGTCTGACAACATGTCCCGTTTTGGAAACAGTGATTGTCAAACCATAACGTGGACAACACAGCGCATCTCGAGCTTAGCGTCGCGATGTCGAGCAGCACATATATGCACAGGCTCGTCTGCAAAAGTATCGTAGCCTTTTAACCTTTAATCAGCTACCAGTATATCACTTTGGATCGCATCGAGTCGATAGTATTCATTCTTGTACGAAGCTAAGTGCTACCGAACCTTATCGGGATATACGGGATATGGAACATCGGATTCAGACTCTATCGCTATTCATAGTACCGGTGCACCTTATTAGCGACATGACAACGGACTATGCATGCATCAGGAGGTCAGGATTTAGGTCAGACAAATCGGGGGGCTCCTTTTACATGGGCTCGGAAAGGATTTTGGGAAGTTTCGAGGTGGTACCAATGGCTAGATCGTTTGCTGGGTTGGTGCACTGTTGCATATTGCACGGTTGTACAGTTGCTAGTTGCAGGTTTATAGCCCAGGGATATCAAAGCTTCTGGTTTTTGACCCCGGGATTTGCAAGTTGACCATTGAGATACCGGTGCGTATACCTCGGCCCACTGAAGCGCCCCGTCCAATGACTTCAGATCTAAACAATAACCGTAGCAATGGAAGTGCCCGATATGCTATCCTTGTGATCGACATTCTTCTCGGTATACTTAAATATATCTGTGTGCTATGAGATTCTATAGCATATACTGGATTGGTGTCTGAGGCTATCATTGTTACGTTACTCCTAGTATCTCACAGTCCCAAAATCTAGACCATATCAGTACTACGGAGGTAGTTATATGCCTTATTGTCTATTTTAATTGACAGCCAGCATATCTGGTAAATACTGTAGCTGTTATGCTGAATGTGCTGGGTTTAGATGGAGACAATATATATACTTAGATAATACTTTCTTTTGTGGGCTTGGGTTTGTGGCTATAGAGAAAATGGGGGCTAATCAATATCGGCCAGGTCTAGGTGCTTGATAGTGACATATTAACTTGTGTTCATCACAGCTCACCAATGTAGGGGAAGCCGATTTACGTGTGTGGTAGGTAAAAGGTATTTCAAACCCTACAATTATCTAAATGTGACCCTAGAGATGCTATGCTGCTATTTTTTAGACTATTTGATGATTTAATATTGGCAGTAGACGTCTGGAAATATAGTCGACATGTATTCACAAAGGGGATGTGCATTAAATGCCGGTGCACATGTATTTTATGTGTAGAGAGAGAAAATCTTTACTATTGCTGAGCCCCAACCAATATGTATAGCTACCGGATTACCCCAAGCTTCCGGGCAGTTGAGGTCAAGTAGTAGACGAGATACCCGAATCATGGGGCTTAGTTTCAACATAAAGCATAGTTCTATACAAATGGCAACCACAGATACTGGGCGACATCGCTCGAGGTATTGCGGCCTTTCGCATTCAACATTAGAAGCAGCGGCCGCGACACAAAAAACCTTACGAAGGCCGATAAACGCCATGTGCTGGCGAGCAGGTTTTTTGTCTAGGCCTCGGTTTCTCCGGGCTCGGAAATCTGTCGGTCTCGGAACCATAGATCATGCGCATATACTCGCAAAGCAGTGCCATTACCAGTCTCACTCGCTCACCCGTCCTTGGAGATCACAGGTGTTATATCCCGTAATGAGTGATCACGTGAGTCATGGATATACTTAAAACGATTTGTGGGGAGGTGCAACAGCTTCCAGCTGCAGCAATAGCAAAACAGGTAACGATGCGCCTGGCTCGAGCGAGATGTAACTGTTGCCTACTGGAGTACTTCTTGCGGCACACCGGCACGAACCCAAGTTGAGATGCTGGTTTACGGGGCATAGTAGTCTCGGCGCGGATCAGGTACAAGCGGATGCAATTGCCTCATCTGGACAATTCTCGATCTTTCCGATTTAAAGTTATGAAACCTGGGAACATTTAAGTGCATCGATAACCCCACCCAGATCGATATGGGAACGGGTCCACGGATCGATATCTGAGAGTATTCACGAAAAGGCCGTACATGCACAATGGAATTTCTGTTTGCCGTGTTACATGACCTTATATCGACATTCGAATATATTTACGAATGAGTAACAGGGCTTAGGGGTTGTAATGATACAATCAAAATACTAAGCAGTAATATATAATACGTTGATGGCGTTGGCCGTTGAACGTTGGAACAGCCAATTAAACGTGACGTTGAGACTCGTGCAATCGATGTTAACACTTTACGATCGTCATAGATCTCCCTGCCTTGGGGATTTCTGATATAGCAATGGTTACGATGATCAATCTGACACCATTCCTTGTGATTACTCATACGGCCGATTACTCGATCCATAAGGGACGCTGATTAGTGCTAAAAGTGTGAGATATGGGAAGGCGAAGACCTATAATGCGCGAAATCTGGATCTATAGAGGGCAGTCGGCTAGCGGTTGGACGGACACGAACGCCAAAGATTTATTTTATACTATTGCGCTGCGAATTCAACCAAGAAACTGCTGTGGAGTGTATAAATAATATTTGCACAAAACCCCCCCACCGTTTCATAATTATATAATTAATCTTATCGGCTTGAAGATAAGCCAAATCAAAACCGTCCCCGCGCTGGCTGTGCGCCACTTGGGATGAGCTCAATTAACGCGCGCGGAGCGAGAGATATGATTGGCCAAACAGGACTGCTCATGATCAATGTAATCTGCACTGCACAAAGGTTAAATGCTGGGATTTCAAACTTTTCTGTTGGCTCCGAAGTGTAATCTAAGGGCCGGCTGGTATTTACCGCACGCGTACGGCGAACTCATTTATCGTTCATAATGTAACGTAACGAGCTGTGCTGAATATGCGCGATGTCAAAGGTGAGCTGATCCCAACAGTAAACTCAGGATCCGAACGTTGGCTGTCGTTCAAGGTAAAGCGGGCCGACACGACTCGGCAACCATGAAAAGATTGGTAATCCATATTTATGTGCTAATTCAGCCTAGCATTGCAAGGCTGCGCGGCGGCGTTGAAGCTATCGCGCGAGCTCAAGAGCCACACAGCGGATTAGCTGGGACCATGAGGGGGGATCACGACTTAGACGTCTAGAAGCTTGGGAGAGGACGCATTGGCGTGCTTGGTGTATACGTGTCGGGGTTGTAAATAAGAAAGTTTGACGAAGGATCACGAAGGATTCAACGTGACGGGATTATTAATTATTTCAAATTACTTGAATTTCTGCTCATCTGCATATGCATGTGCGTTCTAGGCCGCGCTCGGTATAATCGCGTCATTGTCTCGCTACTCTAGATTTAGCTAACGAGTATCCGAAAAACGGTAATAGCATGCAGTGGGATATTTGTCCGGCCTTCCCTGAATTAATATTGGCGGATGCTATGCGATTTCAGCGGTTAACGGTTGTTTGTATGGACCCACGTCGCGTCGTGTACTAGCCTGTAATAATAATATCGTACCACGAATGCCAACGCTAACCACACACACAACACTCATTCTAGCGGAAGTACTTGGCAGCAGTGGACTTGATATTAAGAGTCTGGTTGATCATGATGTTAGTATACCAAAGAGCAGAAAACTAGCATTGTGCGGCTGTTTGGAAATTCACGACCAACTGCTCAAACTCTATTACTTGCTACCGTTTCCATCGATATTGGATTTTCAGCCTTTACTCGATGCCGTGATGCCGAAGATGGCTCATGGAATGTGGCGTCAAATATTGTGCCCTATTGGGTTCGGTGGAACAGCCTAAGCAGGTTTGGTGTATCGCGATACGCGACGCTAACGTAGGTCAGCCAATTGGCCACGTCGGCCGGCTGTTCTTTGAACTAAAGCAGGGTATCCGAAGCTGGAGGCTACAGCTCGTGCATCTTGGAGCTGAATCGGCGGGTTTTACAGGGCAAGGTAGACCTCTGACTATGAGTCGAGTGCCTTGAGCTTTGCGGACCGAACCCTGCGGACAGCTAGCTAGACCAGCTGGCCATCCCTCAAGATTCGAATTGGCTCTTGAGAAACAATTGAGCTAGCAGAGGCTAGTGGCGGGGAGTCCGAAAATTAGTCCCTCTGATCCTGTTTGCAACCGACGTATACTGGTATTTGTTTTTAGCCATCGGAAATCGATTCAAGCACGCCAACGACCTTTCAAATATTGAACACCAAAGATAACGACACAATTACGTTCGCGCGTAGGAATGTGTGAATACCTTTCGCCATGGGCAATGCCACAGGTCAAGCCCCCCACCTTGTAGGGTCCAAAAAGGTTAGTTAAACAGAGGGTCATTCCCGCGGACGGCTCCTTGGCTGCCGCCGCATTTCTGAATGCGGCAGCCTCGACCCTTGCCGTTGCCACGAGACGTCCTTCATGAGCTTGGCGCGTGTACTTGTCGATACGTCGCGCCACGTATCTAGACGGCGTTTTCACTTAGGGCCAGGGGCATGCTGCTTGGGCGTTTTACATTTGTTGAGTCTGACCTGAACCTGTTGCGCTGTTTACTTGGACTTACCCGTCGTGCACATGAAAAATTTACAGACCAATCTGAAGTAATTGAGGTAGGCGTTTTTGATATAATACCCTCGAGGTGGACAGCCCCCGAATGCGACATCGGTCTTGACTCGCATGAACATGAACACATGCGGCTATGCGTACATGCATAAATAAAGAAGCCGCCTTAAACTCATACGTACATATAATATCATGTACATGCAGGGAGCTGGCGCCCCAGAGCGGTTCGGAGGGGAGGTGAGGTGAGGGGGGGAGGGTACGCTTTAATTGGCTCAGTCGGCTAAGATCTTGTAGAAGTCACCATAATACGCCCGTAGGATAGTATAAGGTTATGTTAGAATAAAAAAGGGTATCTTGTTAGCCTGTTAATACGAGCTGTAGGATTGAAATCGCATGCCATTGCTGCGTAGCGTGGCCTTCAGCTCAAGTGGAATGAACATAGCTGAAAGGTACAGGGGAATTTGTGGCACAGGATTCTGGACGCTGTAAGCCTCGAAATCAGCGTGAGATTACGCTGACGTGCGTTGGCCATGGGGAAATGATAGAGCAACAAAAGTAAATATCCAACAGAGTGCGCATGTCCCTCGCCGATGCGGCAACTTACGGCGGGGTACGTTTATGGCGTGTTTACGGGCTGATGGGCTATGTGGTTTTGCAACTTTGGGCGGTGATCGACTGGGAGGATGGATATTGTGCAGAGGTCAATCGTGGGAAACCATTGATGTCAGTCATGACTTGACACAGCCTGTGGCTCTGGAGCCATATAGATCACATATACGTGTTATATGCTGTTCGCTTCAACTTGCAACGAGAGTTGTCCTGGCATTCGCTCTACGAAATAAATGTACCAAAGAGAAAAGAAATAAACCAAAAGGATGTGCCATGCTCCCACCAAATCAAACACACACCTGAATCGATGCCCCAAACGCCGATAACATCGCAATCTTCCCCCGGAGTAAACACGTATTACAGTTGGAAACCATAGTACCAAAACGCGCAGACTGTATCCATACAAAAAAGATCCCCCTTAAATCTCCTAGGCTAACGACGACAAAAAACTGATGCGATGACAAATGAAATGGGATGTGATTCGGGGTGATCCAGCTAATATGGGGACTGCAACCATCGAGCTGATCGCACAAAATAAGTGTAGTTGGTAGAAATTTCGAGGTAGATGTCGGTATGGATATGTTGGGCCATGGCGCACTTGACAGTAGTTGAGGGGCTTATTCATTGGAAAGGTTCAGGCCATTGAGTTCCCCGAGTCCGCAGTTGCAGTTTGAGATGTGCGGTTGATGCACGGGCCATATTACTGAGATGTTGATCCAACAAGGTGGACTCTTCCACGCCTGCCAACTGCCTCCTTGGCTGCCTCGTCCTCTAGGAACTGTCTCTGTGTTTTGATGGGTTCAATATTCATCGACTCGACGTCAAGTTGGATTGGTCCCGGTGATGGAAGAGGTTTGATATTGGCATCTGCTGCCAGTGGCCTCATTCCAAACGGGATCTGGTTCGTTGTTTTGGCATGGCTGTTTGCTGCGTACTGAGGCATATGGATATATTTCGGCTTGTCTTTCTCGGGGCCAGGCTTCGGAGCCTGGGTATCTTCTTTTCTTCGTGTGGAGTTTCTTGTAGGCCGACTGTCGCTCCTGTTGCCGAAGTTGAAGCAGGCAGCTATATTGATGGACGAAATCTTCCGTTGCATCCTGACGAAGCCGGAGCTTGGTTCGTGCGAGATGGTGTTCATTGGTTGGGTGTCGGACTGTTCTGGGGACGTTGCCCGGACCTTTCGTCGTCGTCGGAATACTTTAGTACACAAGGGCATACTGAGAGAAGAGAAAGAAACCAAGGGCAATAGATCTTGGGGGATGTATGCGACTGTTTTAAAGGGCAGAACTGGGATATATTTGGGACTAAAGCAAAGCTAATTAACGACTGGGCGCCACGCTTTTAGACCCGATCTGAGATAGCGCCGAAGGGAAGCGGTTTGCGGAAGCCAAAAGGGCTGATGAGGGTAATAAGGTAGGACGGGGCTTTCTGGTAGTGGAAGACAAGAGGGGCGATTCGCGACGAGCCTTGTTTGATAATAAAAGTCATGTTGAGGGTAGCGGTGAGAAAGCAATATCCGTCTCCGCAAGCAGGTTTTCTCTTAGCTCCCCAGTATTTCCTTTTTCCATCCGTCTTCTGGTCAGGACGGGGAGGGACAAAGAAAAAGCCATGTCTGTCTGTGTTTTCTTTTTGGGGAATGCAATGGTGTGTTTGAAGAACAAAGATATGTACATCGGTAGATGTATATGGTTGTACAGGTGGTGGGGTTGTGGGCGCATGGTCGCAGTCTGGGCCCAGTCGCTCGGTAACTATAGCCACCGGCTACACCCAACAAACATGGATGGTGGCAACTTCAGGGCCCGTGCCGAAAAACACCGCAAAAGTGTTATGCATCATGGGGTAACATCGATTTGATGTTTTTATTTTTTTTTTATTCTTGTTGTCTGTAAGAATACGAGAGATGACAGTGTAGAACTTACCGGCAGACAGCTCTCCAGAGCAAGATCCGAGGTGCTGGCGAGGACCACCAGTGCGGCAATGGCTAGAATCGCAGTGGACATGCCGTATGGAGCACCTTGACAGTCGATCGGGCCCACACAAGACAACTTCCTTGGAAACTTGGAACGTTCGATGGAATCTGTTGCGTTCCGTTGCCTCACGTTGCTTTTTTTTTTTGCAGTTTTCGAATTCTTTGGTCGCGCGGCTCACGAGATAAGAGTAGTCTTTCCAGATTCAACTTGGGCCGTTTGATAGAGGGTTGTCATGCCCGTCTTATAGTTGTAAGCTCTGACTGAAACCATCTTGTCAGATTCCCTTTTAGTGAGACTCTAGTGGAGTCTAGTTGCAGGCGCAGACAAAGCGGCGAGGCACTGCATTGGCCAAGTTGTGAGCTGAATATTAATCAACAGGATTGGCACCGTTGCGGACCGTAGTTAGCCCCGGCCACGAATGCCATTCGATATTATGCGTCGGGTTGAGGTGGTTGACAGCAAAAATTTCAGCGAGTGGAATCGTGGAAAATCATTGGCTGGCGGGGAAGCTGTTCGCTATTCGAGATGTTCCCTTAATCTTGGCCGCAACAGACGAGGTGGAGACCCCGCCCCTTGGTTGAGAGGCCTCCAACTCCAGGCCTTTGAATTAAATGGCGGCACTTATCCAACATGGTGCTATGCGCTACTGCGAACTCAAGGCCGATTGATTCTGACGGGCCACGCCGAGGCGGTATTCTGAGCGCTGAAGGGTGAGGAGAGACCGTGGCCCAATTGAGGAGCTCTGCGACCAGAATCTGCCTGACGGTGAGGGCAGGAGGCACTATTGGAGGCTCAGCCCAAGCTGCTGCAGCCGAGCTTGCGATTGGTGCTTTGTCAACCAAGCGTTTGACACAAAGAGCTTGGCTGGCCTTCGTGTCCATGTGCGAGGTGAGCTGAACTGGGCTGGCTCGCAATTTGATGGCTTGCGAGACGACGGCGGTTGGCGATGACAGCTGCGCTCAGGTCGGTGTGTTTAGGGCCTCCGAGTGCGATCGCTCCCGCAGCGCGATCGCGCTCGACGTCTCCTGCCATCCGATAGGTCCCATCGCACTCGGACGTTTAGTTGCACTGGCGTTCTCGAGGCGACGTTCGATTGCATCGACTGTCTGGGTCTCGTGTGGGGAGGACCGGTCCCGAGTGCTTGGTGGAACTACTCCGCCTGTGCAACAACGCCGACGCACCTTTATGCGTCAATACGGTAATACGAGCCCACATGTACATGAGTTTCCGTATAATCCAGGTAGCCAATCGAATCGCTTGGCGCTGTGCAGAATAGTGCGAACCCCGTTGATTTTTTATGCCCGACTACCGCAGGACACATGCGCCTACCCGTGGTATTTGTCTCTAAACCAGCCGCCTGAGTATCTTGCATGGATTGGAGGCAGCGCGGGGCTGGTACTAGTATATACGGGTTAGTCTCGCCACAGACAGAGCACAGACGGTCGGATCACGAGCTATAGGGACGTTTAAACTTATGCTTAACTTGTGATCGTCTATAGCAAGTAGGCTTGAGAGTTTGATTTTGGACCAAGCATGCTTGGTCAGTGGCTAGGTTGACCTGCCTCGGTCAGCCGGGAACACAGAGAGCCTCAGCAATCTGCCACCGATTTCCCGCCAACCTACATTCCCGCCCGCATCAGTCCGTCGATGGTTTCTCCGCAATCAATGCTCTGCCTTCTCGACCGCTCTGTTATCTTGTGATTGGCGCGGCTTGCCTTCATTCGACACCCTTCATCCGCTGTTGAGACACCGCTAGGGGATCAGGCGTCCCCCTCTTCTCTGGCAACTATCCCACAGCTCTTACAGTATAGCCCACGGTTCCGTTACCCCGGGCAACTAATCGTTGATACAGCTCTCAGCACTTGGTGTTCTTCCATTTCGTTGGGTGAAGAGGCGCGGTTAATTCTGCGAAGATATATCATGATATATCATCGCAAACTTTCTCAACTTCCAAACCCGCCTATAATGATGGTCTCTAGACTATGTACTGCCACCCAACCGAGGCAGCTAAGAGGTTTACAGTCGGCTTGATCTCGTGGGCTAGGGTAGCCCCGGCTGATTAGTCGAAATTGAGCTGCAAAAGCTATTTGACGAGGGTTCCGTCGCGGAATCTGAGATTTCTCATAGCGTGGAGTCTTCACTCAACTTAGTTAAATGTTGGCATTGAGAACCGGTTGGACTGTGTCAGTACAAAAAAGAGATAGCAAGGGCTCCTGTTCTGACCCAGTCGGCGGCAGCTTGAGGGCCCAGTCGAGGGCGATAGAAGTTCGGAACCGGACAGTATCCGGCAGATTGGACTTGATCTGAGGGGCAGCCCTCCCCATCCAGATAGGATATGTTGGGGATTCGGCCATCGGTACTGTAGCTTCGGTCCTTGTAGTATTGCCTAATGTATGTGTTCGATGGCCTGGTGCATGAACTTTACTTGGCTAGTCTGTCCTGGGTTCGTAATTGACAGCTGAGACGTCGTCCCTGACCGCCAAAAAGCCCAACCATTTCGCTCGTTAGGCCTCTGATGGCACTCCCTGAGTATTAGCAATTCAAAGGAAGATTTTATCCGTGTTCCCGAAGCAGTGTTATAGTAGAAACAATGCTATGGCGTGAGCGGATGGAACAACTGAAAATTGTAGCTCCTCGGGTATTGCTTGTGGTAGCATATCTCTAGTGTTTTGACTCGTCAAGTATATAATTCCTGTGCAGGGGAAAACCACCGTTCTCCGGCCATGGATGTTCTAGTGATGTGGACCATCTGAGGGAACTCCGCACGTATACGCCGCTAAGTCGGTGAGATATTGGTCAGCTAGGAACTCAAACTTGTAGACTTCCAGGTTAAAGACATTTGAAAGATTTCCTGACAAGCGACGGGAAAGCATCGGAGTCTTTATTGGCCCCCAAATCACTGCTGGCAAAGACATCTAGGTAGCTGTAACGGAAATTATAGGTTCGTATCTGATAGTCTGGCGCTCGGTTTGCCGTGGAGCCGTCCTCACGCTCAGCCTGGCCTTTATCCAAGATGGTGCCTGACCTTCGGTATAAGGGAGTTGGTCTGAGGGGGAATGATGAAAGAAGGAAGGACGTAGATGGCAGTCTGTGTATTTTTATAAGCAGCTACATCGGATGACCATTTTTCTACTATTATGCATAATTATGGAGTTTAGGGCTTCTGTCGGGGGGCTTGAGGCCGTTGAAGCCGTATTATCCTTGTGGTCGTGATAGTGCTTAATCCGTAGACAACAACAGAAGACACCCTGCCAGGTGTCTCGTAGTCTCCTTCATGCTTCATCGCCAGTACACCAAGTACAACAACCAGCCTTGCCAACGCCCAGCAACGGGACCACTCCGTCGCCTTCTACCTTCCGGCCTTCGATCGGCCACCGTACGGCGCCCCTATCTCGCCACACTGAGAGCTACATGGTGTTATACTGCTGCTGCGCCTGGTGTCTGTTCCCAGTTTTCTTTGGTGTGCCCAAATTGGGTCTTGCCGCGTCGGGCCCGAAGCTCGCTGCCTTCGTTTGCCATTCTGGTCAACTGCCTGGGCTATGCTACAAGGCATTGAGCAAAGTTACACCAATCAGATCCGAAGAGGAAGCGGCGATGGGCAGTCAAAATCCTAGATCGCCCCACAAGTCATGGTCAAAGGTCAGCGAAAGGGATGTGGGACCTGGCCCTATATTCGCCTTCCCGCTACAGGATTTGGACTTGAAACCTCCTAGTCCCTGATAAGTGCACGAGTACATTATATCCTGTCTATTCTGGGCTGTAGACGTTTAAGCATTCACCCGACACGCTGACGAATATGCAGGAGGTTGTCGTTTAGCTGGGCGCAAAGGCATAGGGTGGGAGTGCATAACCCAAAACTTGTGAAAGTATAGGCTCGCCCTTCCCGCCCTCTGCGACAGCTGCTCACTTGAGCACTTCTGATACCATTTATGTCGCAGGGACGCCGGCTGGGGACTCTTCGATAGCACCGGCCCACAATCTCTGTTTGCTATATGCAATCTCCGCTCGGAACGACGCAAGCGCAAGCGCCGCCTTTGATCAGATTTACGTGAACACGGCCTCACAACGTGCCTGGATTCCGGCGAATCGGGTACCAAATCTCGATGCCCAACCTTAGCTGGACGGACGGCTGTGAATACGTGTCCTACAATTGCAACAGTTTGGACTATCCGCAGCAGGCGGCTTCTACGTGGTTCTACTTACCTAACAACTGCTGCAGCGCTGTCATTGGATTGATTCTGCCAGCACTTTTCGTCTGGTGTGCAAGGCAACGTCAACTGGCGTGCGTCCCCACCAAGCAGTGGGCGACACTCTTGTATCCTGCAGACCCCCAGGACAGATAGCCGTATCTGCCAATTATAGGTTGTGTCGGTGCTATCCACACGATGCTCTGTCCATCTATTCTCCCACCACTATATGCACCATGCATGCTGTTCCTTGCACCTTGCACGGGCCTGCTTTTCGAACGCTTTTGAGCCGCAACATCCTTGTGGAGAGAAGTGTTGGGGTCAATTGCAAGAGCCGTCTAAAAAAAGAAGCGGCAGGCAAACACCCAGGCATCGGAGTCGTCTGCCACAAACTGTCACCCGCGAAAACCTGCAGCTCAGACTTGGGTTATTGCTCTCCGTAGCGGCTTCGCTACTAATACAAAGAGGGAAATTTAGACGGCGGGCGGGCGACCGATGGGTGGTTGAAAAAGCACGGCATAGGTGTAGGCAGCGGTTTGCGTCAACAACAGAAACTGGCCAGCTGGGCGCCAGAACAGCTGTGCCGCTGTTCTGTCAGTAGACGGGCGATAGCGGGCCAACGAGATCAAGCGAATTCCAATCCAGAACGCCGATGCAAAAAAAGAGACAGTTCTCTGATTCTGACACCCGGAGTGTTGGAGGGCAGACATGGGTGCCGACCAAATCCCGCATGCTCTATGTGGTCCCTACAACGGGAAAATCCAGCTCTTGCTCATCTGACCGTGCGTGGGTGGGGTATGAGGCTCAAACCGCCAAGTTTCATTGGCTTGGAGCTCGCAGAGAAGCATTTGTCAGGTATGCCCCTAACCCTCAGCTTTTCCGGACGGGAGTCGGCCAGGTAGTTCGTACCGCATGGACATGGAAGCCATTTTTCGCGGAGCTTGTGACAGGGGTACACCTCCACCGTCGATGCAGCCTGCGCTAGGAATGGGAGCGCTCCAGGCACCTGCAAAAAGTGAGGCAAGCCTCTCCGAAAAGCTACGAACAGAATTATGAACATTTAGCGGGTAATCCTAATGCACGAGGCCAGATCGAGCTTCCCTTGTGGAGCATATTGCAGGCTTCCGATGGATCCTCCACGCCCTTGACAGAAGACACTGCCATCAGAACATTGACAATCTCTCATATCGCCTTGCCTATCCACTTGGGCTGTGTCGAGTAATCTTGGGCATTGGCAACGGAGTGCCTCGAGCTCCTACATATAGGGTTGAAGACGTCTTGGCCGCGATTTCATGCCGGGTGGTAATATCGAGAGCTGTCTAATCGTCAGGCAAGCCACCGATCTTTCACAGCAAGGCGAGTGCAAAACTAGGCGACGGGACGCTGCCGTCTCAGCGTCGATACGGCGGTCTCGTCTTGTGGTCGGATAGCGGATCCTTGCACTCGTTTCGGTGTGCGCATGTGGGTTCCAAACAACGCGCCAGCAAACATTGGGTCAGGGCGGAAGATGCCCGTAGCCAGCCTCTCAAAGGTAGATTCGGGCGGGTAGCAATGACAAAGCCCTGGTAGTGAGAGCACTCAAGGCACGAGGGGATTCGCAATCTAATCTACCATCGGGAGGTTTCGATCGCAGGCCTCAATTTGCGGTTTTAGGCGACGTGCTATTGTTGGACGATGGTCGCACAAGGAACAGACAAACGAACGTGCTGGGGGCTGAGCCAATACAAACCAGCAGTTCACAGGGGCGACGCAAACCAATTGGGGGTCGCAGTTGCTAGAGGCTCTTATGCACCTAGCACCGGCCGTGTCGCGGCTGGAGGGGAATAGCTTCCCGGGGAACCTGTGCTGGTCTGGTTTTTGAAAACCCATGTACAGGTGGGGCGCTCCCTTAGGCCACCCTTCCAGAGATACCTGGCATGGTTGCGGAGCACAATCTTCAGGCTACAGAGAGGAGTCTATACTTATTTATATAAAGATCACGACGCTCCCGATATTGCCCTCCTCCAGTCCTCTCGACACAGGCGGAACAGAAAATCCATCCTCATAAAAATCCTCTGCCTAACGCCGATTGTAACTCTTGCTAGTTTCTCGCACAATAAACCACTTTTATTACCATCGCAGTGAATCCCTCAATCAAGCAATTGAAACTCCGCGGCCTGACAAGCGCACCCATCTCGCTTCAAGCCAAGGCCTATCTACCTAATGTTTGTATAAAGCACGTGGATATCTACACCTGTAAGTACAATACAAAAATTGCTGTTTTGTCGCCATATTTTCAAGGTATCTACAGTCGCTCTGGCTAGCGCTGCGAAGTCACGCAAGCGATTGTATTCAAGGCTGACCGCAAATACCCCCAACAATAGAGGCAATCACAAATCCCACCTACCTTAGGGCTTTAAATTTGAGATGGACGCAGCAGCACAATACTGGACACAAGACTACGCCGGGCTGGCTTCATTTGGTGACAACGCCAAGGTCAGGACTGTAGACATCGGGGACCAGAAGCTTTCTCTACCAATGCAGGCCCTTTCACAACACCCAATTGAGCGGTTTAGTGCTGGGGAAGCCGCATTGCCTCTAGGACTGGTACCAAACCTCGTTCACGGATACTTGGGATTAAACCAATCCGCGCTGTCTGGATTTGAAAACAGTCCAATGGACCAGGACGACATATCGTGGCACTCTTCCGGGCTGGATGACGACCAACATAGTCTCTGCACCGATAGCAGCTCGTCGTCGGGCCCAGGCTGTCGTGCATCCACTGGCTGGAACCAAGAAGACCCTTTGCTCACAGAATATCAGTCAAATGCAATCGCCGTGGCATTCCAAGATACAGAGGCGACCCCGTATTTCAAGGGCGCACAGGCCATCGACCCGGGCCTGACGCTGAATTATCGGGAGTCAGAAATCTACGGCTACAAAGAAGCTCCAATCAAGTTTGAGTTCCCGCTCCTTCATATTGAGGACGGCGAGTTTGAACACGAGTCGTGCTCGCCGGAAGCGCCTTCGGGAACCCACTACTCTGCATATGACCACGGACAATCACTTTTCATGCCAACAGACCTACGGGGCTTCGATGTCTCTAACTGGGCACGCAAGATACCCGAGACTCGCTCGCAGGCATACCACGAAACCCGGAGCCGATCACAGTTCAATTCCAAGAGCTCGAGCAACGGTTCATCCAAGTCATCCAAGTCGCCCAGGTCGCCACTCTCGCCGACGTCACGGAAGAAGATATTGAGAGGGAGAGGATCATCTAGTGGCTCCGAGTCGCCTACAAGGCAGAGCACTCGGCCAAAGACCTATCGCAAGAAGGTACCCTTCTACGTCTGCGAGAGGGACGACTGCAAGAACATCAGGTTCAAGAACAAGTCTGAGCTCAAGTAAGCCTTCGCCCGCACTCCCCCAGACAAGCCAGCCAGCCATGGGCCCCATGCTAACGTGACATGCACCCAGGAAACACGTGGAGACTCGGCATACGAAGCCGTACATCTGCATCTGCGGCTTTGCCAACTGCCAGCAGCGCTTTGGCGCCCGCAACGAGTGGAAGCGACACATCGCCACCCAACACCTCGTGCTGTACGAGTACATTTGCGACCACCCGGACTGCAACGAGAAGAGTAAATCCAAGCCAGGGTTGTTCAACCGCGCCGATCTTTTCATGAAGCATCAAGAGCGGATGCATTCGCCGTCAGACATCAGCGATCGTAAGCCCAACGACCCGGCAGTGGCTGCCTGGAAGGACGAGATGCGCAAGGCTAAGGACCGATGCGAGCAGCTGCGTTCGCCGCCGCAACGGATGACCTGTGGCTTTTGCAGCGAGGTTTTCGAGAAGGGGGATAAAACATGGA
Source organism: Drechslerella stenobrocha 248 (assembly GCA_000525045.1). Classification (NCBI taxonomy): domain Eukaryota; kingdom Fungi; phylum Ascomycota; class Orbiliomycetes; order Orbiliales; family Orbiliaceae; genus Drechslerella; species Drechslerella stenobrocha. The sequence continues at coordinate 146,284 of KI966433.1, read as the reverse complement.
TGGAGCTCATCGACCATGTCGGCCTCCATTATCAGACTAACGACGAGGCCGTCCGTGATGGCTATAGGGATGACCAAGACCTTATTTATTGGATGAAGGAGCATGGTCTGCTTGGCCATGATGGCGATGATCAAGATGATATGGACCTTGACGGCGATTGCCAAAGCAACAGGAGGAGCCGGAAGCACTCGAGCACTTTGTCGACGGACTCGTCGTGCACACGGCAGATCAAGCAGGAGCACATGGATTCTTAGGGTAGTATTTTTCTTGTCTGGTTCCTTTTGTTTGGAGTACCCGATTGTTTTGGTGTTTGTTGAACACATGCATTTATTGCATGCTACTTGTATCACTGTCAAGACATTCTAGCTTGTGTGTTTTATTTCACTCTGCTCTGGGTTGGCGTTAGAATTTTTGGAGATATTGTCGTTTGGCATGCAGCTCTGTATTGTCGTGTGGGCACACGCAATGCAACAGTTACACATTTTTCATTTCCTTTTCTTTTTTTTCTTCGGTCGGGCTTGATTTTACGTTATAAACTACAGGACATGCAGGATGGGAATATTGGGCCAGCTCGAGTTTGGGATTTGCAGGGTTTCTGCACAGCGGGAAAATTATCATTATCTGCTTGTAATTTCTCTAATATACAGAAATAGACTTGCGTCTCAATCTTCTCGCAGACGGTGGTAGAATTTGAAGGGGAGTAACCTGCCAGGGGTCAACATGGCCGTCCAATCAGGTTTCCCGGAGCCAAAAGCGCATGAGGCTCTTTTGTAAATTTCGAGCAGGGCGACGCATACTCACCCCACCCGGGGTGTCACCTTGTCGGTTCGCTTCAGCTCCTACTTGCTTGCCACAATGGCGTTCACACTGGCGTCGCTTTGGCGTTGGAGCTGAAAACACATCCATGTCGGCATGTCGAGCAGGTTGCCACGGAACCTGGTCAGCTCCTCGACGTATACGTGTGTGTATGCATCTATGTGTGTATGTAGTATGTAAAGGCACCCTTTTTCAGCACATGACGACTTTGTTTTCTGTGCAGATGTCGCGCGCGCTGGCCAACCAACGTGGCTTCATGCGACGCTACAGCACGCCACTGCTTTTGCCATGGAGGGGGCAGCGACCCGGCCAAGTCAATCGGTCAGATCGTTCAGGGCGTGCGTGCGTGCGTGCGTGCGTGCTTGCTTGCAGCTAGCTAGCTAGCTTCGCGCTGCAGTTCGAAAGCAGGGTGGAGCGGAGCAGAGCAAAGCGGAGCACGAAAAGGGCTGAAATCGGAAGCGAACAATGGTACACCATCAGCGCGGCGGCAAGCATTGTAGTCATCGAGGTCGGCTCATGATCAGTGTTGGTCAAAGATCACCTGTGCTTGCAGCAACCCGCAGGCGAAATTGATGCAAGGCGCATGCAATGTACGTGTAGCACTTGCTGGCGTGGGCGCTGTCTGTCCGTCGGATCGCAGTTCGGGAGGGTGGAGAACTCGAAGCGGAGCAGGGAATATTAATCCTCAAAAAAATCCTGCGTTTTTGGACACTGCCCGTGAAGGGATACTGGTGCGCGCGATGGCGGGTCTTCAGGGAGACGGTAAGGGTGCTGGATGGATCCGGGCTTGTTCCTTTGGAGAGGTGCGCGGTGCATGCCATGCAAGAGACCGGCCCGGGCAGGGGTGTAATTGCGAATCCATCGTCTGAATAGGGAGTGAGCGAACACCTGCGACTGGCTAAATTGAATCCACATGCCCCCTGAAGGAGAGGGCGCCGAGGGAACTTGGAGAGTTCGAAGGGCGACTCCACAGGAGCTAGCTTTGCGCATGGCGAACGCTCCGCGACATCTGATATGATGTGTATGAATGGACAATGGCGGGAACGCAGGAAAACGCGGAGCAACGCTGAAGCCATGTACGTGCACCGAGCTGTGGACGAGAAGGGCTAGCCTGATACACCTTGCGATGAGCCCAGAGAGACACGGACAATGGAGAAGGGGTGCCTGGCGAATCAAAAGAGGATGCCTGATAGACTAACAGACCGGATGACGTTGGCCTTCCGGCTTTTCCTTGATTTTCGAGCTGCAAAACTGCTGGATCGGGGACAGCTTGGCTCTTCTGCCCGTTTCGAAGCGAAGGATCAGAAGCCACCCGAATCGGGCCTGCGCAGCTGCTGAGCTGGGGGAGCTACGCTACCGTACGTCGGCGTTTATGCGGATTGCAACCCGGGTGGTGCTAGATTCGAGAGGGGGGGATATCGGACAGCGTCCAATGGCGGCGGACGAGCGAGGGTGCATGGAGGCTCAAAATGGCCAAGATGTCGATGGGAAGACGTCGGACTGGCTGGTGGTTTTGGATGGATCGATGGACGATGTGTGGTGGGTCGTGGTGGAGGCTATGCTGGTGGTCAGGCCGGTGCGGTCAGCAAGTCCAGCCGACAACCCAGCGCGGCTCTGATCAACTTGCTTTCGACGGGCGCGGCTCTGGACCGCAACTGCTAACGTTGCTTGCATGCCATATGCATGTCTTCTTCTTACGACTCCGCAGGGCGCTGGCAAGGCAGCTAGCATCCGCTCTGCTCTGGATGGATGAGTGGGTCTCTTAATTTGGAGCTCTGCATGAGTACTAGGCTAACTTTTGACAGATAGACAGACGGTGGGTCGTCGGCTGGGAAGTTGAAGCCACACGCCTGCCTAACTGTCAGGGCGGTAGCTACTCGATCGACTGGCTGTTCTAAAGATACTCTCCGGCATTGGTCCCCTCGATAAGCAGAGAGAGATGTGGGTCATAATCGTTCTTGTGATATCGATATATACTGACTGTTCCGGGTGCGCTAGAAGTAGGCCCGCACGCCTGCGTCCTATCGTATACGGCCAGTTGGTGGCACAGATACGTATTGGCCGTATCGTCCTCCGGGGGCCTAGTTTAGCCGGACCAACTCTGTTGCATCTATATTTGTCAACAGTATGCCTGTTTCAGTCATTCATCGAGTGGAGAACGCGTACATTGGCGTTAGTGCATATATTACTAATGTATGCTCGAGCGATCGAGGGGGGTCGAGTCGTCCGAGATACCTCCACGGCCACGCGCATGCGCCTCGGGTCCTTGACTCTAAATCGTATACATATCATGGCCTCAGGATGCTTCTCAGGCCGATATTGATACAAACCCACCGTACGGTATATCCCGGGCCCCACCAGACGTCATATCCCCCCCCGGCGTCCCGGCATCTTTCCAACAGCGAGCAATCTTCTATCGCGGCATTCTCGGAGAATTCCCGGAGTACCAGCACCGCGATATTAATGGGTCTAGAATAGCTGGCCGTAGCTTACTAATATGACCCATAGTGACTACTAAAACTCGTTGCTGATAGTCGTTCGAGATCGCCGTCTGCGCGCAGGCCGGTGCTAAACTCTTGGTCGGGGCATAGCGCTTGCGCTCGTATAGTCGATGTATATCTGCGTGTTCCGCCTCACATTATCGGGGCGGGTGGTTCAAGCGCCATCGGAGTACGTGTGGTACGGTACCTTCTAGTACGAGGGAAGGCGAGGACGATAATCGGGGCGGGGCTCGATTAGCTTGAAGCCTGCCCGCATGCATGCATGCATGTTCACATGTGCGGTAGTAGCTTGATCAATTAAGCTTGCGGTTACACACGGGTAGTTTTGTTTACTCACGCGCTATAAATGTCGCTATCTCGCTCGATTCCAAATATACTACACGACTAGCCCGGTAGGGCGGGCAGTGGGGGGTGTATGCGCAACGTCCCCGAGCTTCTACGCGTATACGGCGAGGCGTCCCATTGCATCCGGATATCCGACATGTAGATGTGAAACGGAAGGATCATGCAGCCTGGACGAGAAGAGCGGAGGCGGACCAATGCGATATCAGACGGCGATACAAGTAGTGCATTCCAGTATCGGGATGCTTCTAAAAGCCCTTCTATCCAATTATATCGGTGCGTGTTCGCCGACCTCCATGTGGAGTGTGTACGTATACTTGCTCGATTAGAAGAACTATGTATTCGATATGACGGCTACTCTTGCTGCTTAATGGCTAAATCCGACCAAGCCTTAATGTACTCTGAGGGCCGTGCGAAGGCAGCCAAGGAAACACCGGACGGAACTACGACGGAGTCGCGGTCTTGTCAACCTTCAACAACAGCACTCCATTCGTCTGGCGGCCTTTCAGGTCGATCAACTTGAGGAACCCGTATCCCGGCTTCAACCTATCCAATCTCACGCACTGCCATGCCGCCTTGCTGTCCTTCCCGAGCTCGTCGTCATAGATCTTAAACGTCACAAATGCCAGCGACTCGACAACTCCCACCATCTTTGGGAATTCCATACCGCCCTTAGTGAGGCCCCACGCGTAATCGACGCCTCGTCCGGACTTTGTCTTATTCTTGTGCTTGATGCTATGGGCCAGATACACGACGGCTTTGACGTACGGCTTGAAGCCCGAAGGCTTCTCGTCTCCCTCTGGCAGCGGGATGGATTGCCCTGCCAGGACTGTGATTTTCAAGTTCACCGTCCGCTCAAGATCTGCCAGTGATTTGGAGCTCGCCGTGTTTGGCAGGTGGCTCTCCGGCTTGAGAACGTAACCACCCGTGCCTGCAAACATGGCCTCGTTCAAAATCATCCCGCGGTCAATCTTTTGCCAGTTCAGCGCGACCAGTTGGGCGCCCCGACGCCAGAACTCTTGCGGGTCGAGGTTGGATGATGACACGCGCAGGCCGTGTGGGTAGATGCGAGTGAGGAAGTGGCGGTTGTGCTGGAAGAGAGCGTCGGCCTGGGCCTCGTGCAGGCTGTTGAACTTCTTCTCGGAGAAGCTGAAGACATGGTTGGGCCGTCGAGAGATGGCGTCGGTGAAGGACTCGGGGAACGTCATGGCGGAAGCATATACGCCCAGGGCAGAGAGGGCGGCGGAGATCTTTACCTTTGGCGTTTTCTTCTTGCCGTCGGTCTCCGATTCATCTTCTTCGAGCTCTTCGGCGGCCGCGGCGGCCATGAGGGAGAGCTTCCTGGCCTGCTCGGCAAGGGTTTCTCCTTGCGAAGAGGAGGCGGGGCCGGGAAGAGACTGGACTTGTGGTACGGGACCGCCTGGTTGGGCGTTCGCTGGGAGGTGCTTGACCTGTTTGAAGATTGTCTTGAGTACGACCGTCCTCAAAGCGAGCAGGCACGGTAGGTAATTAGGCACTACTAAAACCTCGTGTAGCGAGCGAAACCGTGGGGCGGGTAGGCGGGTGGAGGCTCACCTTGACGAGAATCTTGTTCTTCAGCATGCCGGGAGGTGGGAGTCCCTTTGTGGCAACGTCCCAGCCGCGCAGTTCGCCGTCGAGCAGGTTGCCCTGCCAAACAGACTTCATAATGTTTACCATTTTCTCCTGCTGTTCGATGCTCGCGTGGCACTCGAGGGAGACAATGATTGGGAGGTCCGACTTTACGAAACCGTACTCCCCGATGGCCTCGCAGGCAACCCTAAAACTGATGTCTTTGGTGAGGGTCCAGCCGTGGTCAACCTTTGGCTCGCCATCGCTGCCGTCCCAGACGTCAATCTCGACGCAGCGGCAGGCGCGGTTGAGGACATTTATGTATCCCTGGGCGGTGGAGCTACCGTAGAGCTGATGGTCGACGAGGTAGGTGTTATGGCTGGAGGAGATAAAGTAGGAGGTGAGGGGGTGACTGAGGTCCAGCGGCGGAGGCGGCAGGACCGAATTGTTCTCCGGGCTGCAGAACTGGCGGGAGAAGGAGTCAAAGGTAGAATCGGGCAGTTGAAGCTTGGAGGCGGCGTAGATGCTCTTGAGCTCGGTGAGGAGGGCCTCGGAAGTGACCTTGATAGGGGCCTCGGACTGGCTAGAGGATGTCACCCCGCCTCCGACCTGGGCGTTTGGGGCGACGGTTGCCATTGATATTTTATCGGCCTGCGGTGGCTGGCTGCCGAGACAAGGATGGATAAAGAGGTCAGCGCCGGTCAGATCGAGGAACAGCCTCCCAGACGGCGATGCAGGGGATTGAACGAACGTTCGATCGTGATACGGTACCTTTGGTTTGATATCGATATCGAGGGACGGCCTTAGTTCCGGCAGGGCGGGGCAAATGTGTTGCCAATGTCGTCCGCGATGTCACCGGTTAAGGTTGTTGCGGATGCCGGCGGCTTGCGGAGTGTCTACGAGATGGCCTTTGAGAGCTCTCGGGGTGTCTACAGGATGCCGTTGAGGGTTCTCAAGATGAAGCCCGCCTGATCGCTTTTATACGGCGGCGGCCGCTCCGTGTTGCCCAGGTTTTGCGGTGACGACGCCCGACGGCCGCCCAGGTTGGCTAGGCGATGCGACAAGGACAGCCCCGCTTGCCAATGCCCGCCAACGCCCAAAATACAACACCGGGATCTGCATAATGTGTTGTCATCGTCGCGATGTCTGCGATCTGCCTCAGACATCAGCCCACAATGCTGCTGACATAATCGCTGGGCCGGCTGTCCGTCTCTTCCGCTGGTGTCTTTATCATCGCCCCCGGCTGTCCTCCGCAGCCGGTCCCTTGCCCGCCACCAAGAACAACCGGATATAGTAGTAGCTACCAGTACCGACCTACTCGCAATGGTACGATATCAACCCTCTCCTCCTCCTCATCCATCGCTCTAGCTAGTACTAACAATCCGCATCTCCAGATTCAGTCAACCCCCAGCGGGACCCTGCGGCTCCGCCAGAAGGCTTCCCTCTCCGAGAGCCTCAACAGCTTCCACAGCGGCACTTCCTCCCAACCGCTGTCCAAGAAACCTTCTTTCGCGTCCCTCTCCGGCTCGCTCACCGGCAGCCAGCGCCTTCGCCTCTGCGAGTCCCGCGCCGAAGCCATCTTTGACCAGACCACCCCGTTCTCCACCATCCGCCTCATGATGGCCCGCGCGTCCGAGTGTCCCGAGGCCCCGGCGCCAGCACATCTCTTCAACCAGATCATGGACTACTTTGGCACCGATGACGACCAAATCATCACTCTCCTCCAGCAGCAGAAGCTGAATTCGCCCGTCAACCAGAACAAAATTGTCCCCACCGGCCCTGATACCCAGCTCAACATTGGCGAACTCAGCCGCGCCGGAAGCGGCGCTTCAACCCCGAATAAAGAACTGCCTCCAACTCCGGTCCTTCCCACCCAGCTCTCCAACGCTGAGATCATGGTTTACATAAATACCATGCTCGGTAACCTGGACGGCTCCCTGCTGGGCATTCGGCGCGGCTCCGTCGGTGATAGAGAAGATGACCTTGGCTACGTCAGCGACTATGGCCCGTGCTCTGACACAGGTTCTGCACCGGGAGATAAACCCTCCGGTGGCGGCAGTAATAATGGAAAGGTACCCTCAGCGCGGGGGAGCCTGCGAGGTATCAGAAGAGTGGAGGATGATGATTACGACATGGGGGGTTGAAGTCTAGCCCCATCGTAAGATATCCACCATCCATTCGTTAGTCTTTTGTTCCCAGTCGCCTCTTTTGTAACGGACCCTGTCTCGGTATCTTAACAGGTGGAAAATTGGTCGTTCGGGAGTTCTGCTCTATCCAGACCGAATTTATGTCGTAGCGTTAATTGACAACTGGTGGCCGTTAGCTCCGCCCTGTCTGGCCTATCAACCTGTGTATCCTAGTCAAATCCTTTAGAAACAATTGATATGCACAGACCTACTAGGTTTAAATCGTCGGCACATCTATTTTCACTCATCGTATGCCACCTTCTACCCTACGGCTGCTTTTAAAGCGCCAAGGCAAACAAAACTACGACCACATTTCACCTGCCCTATTGTATTTGTCGTAGCTAGCCCTCATGTAAAAATTTAGAGTACAGGAGCCCTTGTCTATTCACAGTAAAGCTGATAATGAGATAGACAATATGGAGATATCAATGAGGGGGGATGAGACTTTGGCAGGGGAAGTTCGATGAAAGAGGAAGAGAGTTGGGCAGAATAGAGTCGGGATGGGCGGGGTTGGAGAAGGCGGGTCACGATTGAAACGATGTGAAAATAAAGAGTGGCATGAACAGACACTGGATAGACGGTGCCAGGCGACGGCCATGGGTGGGTAGTTCAAATAGAAGTCTTAGACAAGAAGGACCAGCTTCTGAGATAGCTTGCTCTACCCCCAGCCGCCACGTGGCCGCCACGCTTCTCGTCCTTGACGCAAGAGCCTTTGGCAAGCTTGATTTGCGGGCTGGAATGTCGGACAGACTCAGCCGGCTTTGCTCGAGGGGTGGACTCGCCCAAATGCTCACTCGTGGGGCCACTCCTATGGTGGCGATGGACGTGGCGACCAGTATGTCCATGATTGGCTTCTGAAGCAGGTACTTCCACTAGAGCATAGCTCCCTTTGCCCTTTATGGACGGGATGTGGACCCGGGACGAACCCTTCTTGGTCGAATGGCGTGAAAGCTTAGTTGGTCGATTCTCCTTGCTGTCGCTTTCATTCTCCTTATTGCCGCCAAAGCTACCCGAGGACGAAGTAGAATTGGCGGAGTCGATGACCGGAATAAACTCCGCAGCCTGTCCTTTAGTGTTCACTCGGGGTTTGAGGGTAATCTGGATTCCATTTCCTCGTTTACCGTGAGGCCCATTGTTGAGCTGACGAAGAACAGATTCTACAAATTCCCCTGGGTTCTCCTTGATCGATTCAGCCAGAGGGATGTTATAGCTGCGCTTGTGGTAGGAGCGGCGAGATTGGTCTGAGCTATCTTCGGAGTCATGATAGCGTATGCCCATGTTCTCGCTCTCACTGCCCTCAGAGGATGAATCACTTGAAATCTGCTCCCGGACATTAGTGTGTCGGGATTTATTGAGAGTGGCAAGCGCAGCGCGGGTCCTGATCTTGTGTGGGGTCACGATCACTTGGTTCTCTTCGTTAGAATCCAATTCAGACCCCGAATAAATGTAGGTCTGATGACCAATGAACGGCCGAACTTTTCGGTAACGTGAACTGCGGCGAGTGTGGTGTCGTCTATCGTTTCTCTCAGGCGTTGTGCCGTCGGCGAACTGCAAGGCATCCATGTTAGACCTGCTCTTTGATGCCCCTTGTCGTTCTTTCGCACTTACAGTCTCCCTAGGATGTTTTTCAAAGTGGTTTTCTCCCACTCCCAGCCCATGGCTACGCAAGCTATGCTTATAAGATTTGTATTGGTTCTTGTGATCCAACTTTGTCTCGGCTGCAGCTTTGTCACGACTGTGAGAAGCACGAAGTTTGGCCCTCTCTTCATCGTCATCTGCCTTGCTTTTGTCGACTTTGCCTACAGCTATGTCAACATGAACACCCGTTGGATACCGTCTGTCTACGTACGGGGATCGATCGAACCTTTTTCATCCACAACCTCTCGGACAAGTCTGCGGAGGAAGTCCGCTCTCTCGGCCTCTTCTTTAATGCCTGCCTTGCATCGATCACACATCAGGTCTGTATTGATTGTGTTAGGGCCATCGATGTTGATGCCGGCCCCATCGTTTGAGCCATCACTAACGAAGCGATGTTGGACGGTTTGCGTCTCCACAGTAATAAACTCTTTGCATATCTTGCAAGGTTGTCGAATATTGATGTTAATGGTTCTTGCTGCCTCCTCGGAAGCCGAAGATTCGGACTCATCGGTGTCAGATTCTTGCCTGACCCCCATCGCTCGAGCCCACCGTTTCCGATTGTACTCTGCTCGAGCGTCTACCGGGGCTTGTTGACGGGCTGATGAAAGAGCTTGCTCTCTTTCCCACTCTTCGAACCTGAATCTCTCAGCTTGCTCTTCCTGAAGCCTCATCTGGGAAAACTCCTGGGCGAGCTCGCCTGCCTCGTTTCCTCCATAGTGCATAAAAGGATGGTTGTGGTGACGCATGTACTCGCCTGGAATATCTCTACCGACCAAATTTGGACCTGGGATGGGTGCGCAGGGTATCATCCTTGGTCCAACAGGTGGGATCAGGATTACCCCTGGAGGATACTGGCCAGGGACGGGAGCACCCATTGGTATCAAATATTCAGGACCATGGGAGGTCCTGGTAGCACGGCGACGGTGGCCCCCGTGGCAATGGCAGCGGTGGCAGTCTGCTGTCTCAACCGCTGCCGCTGGCTTTGCCCAGGCTGGAGAACCATCAGGATCGGCAATTCCTATTGCGTAACCGTTCTCTGACATGGCTGGCAAAAGCACGATGGGGACTTGGGCGTCACTGGAGGGATTGCTCATGGCCTCGTCACTGCGTGCGTCAGTAGATATACATCTGCCTGGGTTGGCAGCCAGCGTAGCTACTTACAGCACGTTAGGAACGTATTTGACTAGTTTGAGAGCGGATCTTTGCGAATGCTCGCGATTTGTACAGCTCGACATTGATGGATACGATGTTTCGAGGTTGATGATGGCGCAGGCGAGAGTTCGCCGACGCGTCGACGACTTGTTGAAACGAGACCAGATGGCAGTGATATAAGAAGGAAAGGAATTGAAAGGTGGGTTCCGGTAATACCATTGCGGCCTACAGTTTTTGTGTTTGGGGGAACGGGGACGATAAACGTGGAAGCGCTTCACGAGGGTGCTTTCTACGTAGCTGTATCTTTGTCCAGGCAAAGCATGTAGTTTGAGCAGGCTAACTGGTCTCCGTCCGAGGAAACTACTATTAACCTCGAACTTATTACCCAATGTAAAGGGCCAATACATACTACTAGTAGTAGCTACTAGCTGCGACCAGTTACTCTTTTGCATTTGCTACAACGCCACTTTATATCAACCACATCACACCCAGCCTCGAAAATCCGTAATCTAGGTTTACAGTCATCTTCAAGCGGCAAGGGGAATTAGCCCCTGGTTCATCTATATATCTAGAGGTGCATTCCATGCTAGAACCCTATGGAGTCACGCCATGGTGAGCTGGATCCATGGGACACAGACATTGCCACTGAAACCACAGGGGACCGGGATGGCCATGTGCTGAGTATTGTTTCAACTTCGCTCGAAACCTTCTGACTGATTCAAACACCCACATTACGACAGGGGCTCACTACCAGACAACACAACTGTGAGTCTGGCCAAGTAGCACTGACGAGGATAGTCCGAGACTAGAACTCTGGATCCGAACGTATCGGAAGCTCGGAACAGGTGGAACCCAACCAGGCGAGGTCATTCTAGTAGATCGCTAAACAGCCATTATCCTAGAATAAAACTTCGAGTCTCTTGTCTGGATAGCAAAGGCCGCCTTATTGGAGACAAGACTCACTCTTGGATCTTAGATGCGGCGCGTGGGTCCTTGCCGGATGGCGACTTTGAACATGTCATAGCTGAAGTGGACGGTTGACACCATTCGCCCAACACTCCAGGCGTTGGCTATTGTCTCGTAGGCAGGAAAAAGCGAAGCGTATGTCTAGCACAGGGCCCGTCGCAAGGTTGCTTACGAGTGTGCTTACGAGCGTGCTTACGAAGATGATTAGCTTCAAGGGAGGCTGGTGCTATTTGTGCGAGTGTGTGTGTGAGGTGAGTGAATTGCACTCTCAAGATTCCGGACAGCGCCAGGCCGCTAGCCTCGCGGCAATAGCAGCTTTGGTCCGAGGAGAGCAAGTTGGTGCTTGCGAGCCGCGATCAATGGAGATACGGGCTCGCAGGATATCTAGTGTACACGGTGTTCTGTCTATTGTGTTCGCCTTGCATCCGGACGCCGCAAAGAAATGAAAGGAAGAATATGCCGCAACTAATTCAAACCGCTTTTGGAACTTTTCGTTATTTCAGCTTCTCAATATGCTGCTCAAGCCTTCTTGGGCTTGTTGACGTCGATTTCGGTTCCACATTTTGGGCAACTACGGCCGTTGATGACAATTGTCTCGACACCTCCTGCAGCGCAAGTCGGGCAAGGGTAACCAGGGATCTTAAACACCAGCGTCAGCAGGTTGCAGAGGATCGGCTCTGAAGCAATAGTGGACCACCTACGGTATGACATACAAGGCCTTCGTTGGCGGTGGTCTTGCAAGTATGCCTTGGTTCGATAGAGTATTGCATGATAGAAGCTGGTTATGCGGATGCTTCCAAGTATGTATTAGAAGGGAGGACGGAGAGAGGCGAGTTTGGGTTGAAGCCCACAAGGTGGGAGTGCTGTTTGTGAATAAGGCAAGTATAGGGTAGGGAAAAGAGTAAGAAGGATTGAGGGAGGTGACAGCGTTTATATAGGCGCTGCTTGATTGAAGATATGCTACGATTACTATCTTGTCACACACACACACACACACACACGACCTCGACCGGGCTAGGCCTCTTTATATACTGAGATCCCGCAGCTAAGAAACCAAAAATCAGAGCAACGAGTTCGATTCGCGACTATATTGTTTTTTGGACCGCGCGTGCGAACGTGGAGACGGGACGGGGCATGCCACTAGCGAAGCTATGTTAATAAGTGGATTGAATCCATACTAGCTCGTTGTGTACTGTGGGTCATCCATTTTTCGGTAGATCTAGACCTTCGGGTGACTAAAGGCTACCCCCGAGTAAAGCTATACGCCGGGAGTTAAATCGTCTGGGGGCATCTAGAACGACTCCCTAGAGCCTTTCGGCGTCTTATATTTACGTGCCGTGAACGGCGGTATTCTACTTGCGCGTGCTTTCGCTAGGCATCTATCCTATCTGTGCAACATGCAACAACTTCAATACTATCAATCCTCTCGACGGGAATTAGTCCAAGGGTGGAGACTGCTATAAGATGCTTGAGGTGCGCCGGTGCCCATCCCTCTGCCAACAGGGCACTAACGCCGGCACTCCAGAATTTTGCCTCGGCGTTCAGCGTCTGGTCCTCGAGACGATTCTCTAATCGATAGAAGCCCACGTCCGCCAATTCCATTGGAGCATTCCACGGAACACTATTGCCGGCAGTTTGACCACTGCAAGCCCTCTGCGTAGGCATGCTTGCATCCCGGGGGAAATATCCCGACTGTCAAAGCGAGAAAAGCTGTCACCTGACGAAGCGAGCCTCATCGACATCCTTCGGCCCGGTTTTCGAGTGTCCCCAGAAGTAAAGGTTTCCGGCGATGCTGGGCTGTCGGTATTTGCACGCAGAGTCCACGCTTTTCATAAGTTGCCGTTGCGCGCGACCTCGCAAGCCAATACGAAGTACAAAGCATACCGCCGTCGATGGCGTTTGTTCCTAATCGGCTTGTCTAACTGGTGAGGATGCAATCCATGGGCTAGGGCTCCTGCGCTTGGACCTATCGTACATGCATAGTGGGTCCGAAATGAGTGCATCGAGCACCCCGGAGACGAGCCCGGGACCATGCCATGGGCCACAGGGGCGCCAAGCAAACCAAGATCGACTACCAGATCGGGGAAATATCGTTTACACAGTAAAGTGGCCAAGGGGACACAGATCGATGTTTGGGCTCCAACAGGATTTTTGCCACGTTCCAGAGAGATACCAAGGTGGGAGTAGCGGACCTATGAAACGCACGGGGTAACCTTGATGTCCCTCACCCGAGCGAAGGGTGAGCGGCTGAGTTTGTTTATCATCTTCATGAACCGACGCCATCGTCCACTTATCGTGTTCTACATCTCTGGCGCTGCTTTAAAGGCGACCCTCCCTCAAGCGTCGCGTTCACTGACACCTGTTTGCCGTGCTGGAAGGTTCGCGCCTATCTCTCCCAATGCCCTACCGGAAAAGGAGAGGGCCCAAGAAACGCAAAACTTCGGAGGAGGATGAAGACGCGCCGCGCTATCAGCCATCTGACATAGATGGACCCTCTGCATCGTCATCGACTTGCGGTGCTCAGCCGCGGACCGAGGATGGTCCTGCGACCCCGTCGGGACATCGCGAGGATGGCGCATCGAATCAACACGACGCGACAACGAGCAGCCCAACCGCTTCAGCAGAGGCCGTTCCCGCAACGTGGAATGGCCCCTTGGTTGGTTATTGCTTCTGCCAGGACTGGAAAATCACAATCAAAGAACCGATACCTGGGGTGGTAGTATGTCATTGCAGGGATTGTCAGGCGATATCCTCGAGTTTCTTCTGTACATTCCTCACCGTTAGTATGAGCAACCCGACTCCGCACCTGACAGGCCGAATATCTGTCGCTCGGCCTCCTGGCGCTCTTCACCCCACACGGAATCGTATAGTCTAACCTGACGTCCGACACAGAATCGCGAGCACTGCTGATGGTTGAGCCTCGCGATCGCGAAGCACGAAACGTCGAATCCGCGACATACTATTACAATATTAAAACGGGGGATAACACTGGGCAAAGTCAGTCCCGGACGTTCTGCAAGCGGTGCGGAACTGTGCTGTTCGCTACACGTAAGGAACCCGTGACGTCATGCTTTTTTTTTTTTTTTTTTTTTTTTTTTTTTTTTTTTTTTTTTTTTTTTTTTTTTTTTTTTTTTTTTTTTTTTTTTTTTTTTTTTTTTTTTTTTTTTTTTTTTTTTTTTTTTTTTTTTTTTTTTTTTTTTTTTTTTTTTTTTTTTTTTTTTTTTTTTTTTTTTTTTTTTTTTTTTTTTTTTTTTTTTTTTTTTTTTTTTTTTTTTTTTTTTTTTTTTTTTTTTTTTTTTTTTTTTTTTTTTTTTTTTTTTTTTTTTTTTTTTTTTTTTTTTTTTTTTTTTTTTTTTTTTTTTTTTTTTTTTTTTTTTTTTTTTTTTTTTTTTTTTTTTTTTTTTTTTTTTTTTTTTTTTTTTTTTTTTTTTTTTTTTTTTTTTTTTTTTTTTTTTTTTTTTTTTTTTTTTTTTTTTTTTTTTTTTTTTTTTTTTTTTTTTTTTTTTTTTTTTTTTTTTTTTTTTTTTTTTTTTTTTTTTTTTTTTTTTTTTTTTTTTTTTTTTTTAGCAGTCATTGCCCTGCAGTGTTCTTTGAAAGCAATCCTTCTCCGCCTGTCCAAGAATATACACACATACCTGAGGAATGTGACAAGATGGTAATTGTCTACATTTGGAAGGCGGCAGGGCTTGGATGTGAAGTTGCATTTTATTTTCCTTCCATCTCTCGGATCGTGCTGACAGATGATTACGAATTGCGCTTATAGCTGAGTCTCTCGAAGGTGCTCTACCCGTGAACCGAAATCTGTTTGGGTGGCCACACAACGATGCGACGCCAGCCCTACAAGAGCTTTTAACTCCACGGATCGAAATATTTACAAAAGATCGATCTTCATGGCGGCCCGGGCAGGAAGGCGTTCTGCACCAATATATCAGCATGCCTGTCGGGTTCGGCGATAGCGGTAACGCCCAAGAAACGGACCAACGTATCGCCTCTGGAGACTTACACATATAGCCGGCCCCTCCCTTCGTGGCAGGAAGTTTGCGCTTGAGCAATGTGCAATCGAAATAGCCACACTCCCTTTCGGGCCATGGACTTCCATATCCGTCCCGACATGGGTTGAACATCGAGGGCCCGCTGGTTTAGCATATTTGATATTTCCCTGTTCTTGTTTTGGCTCGCTGGGGTTTCGGTCCGCTTTTGTGTTTTTATGTTTAGATACGGGTAATGTTTTTGGTCGGCAAGGCACAATTTTGTCGGTTTCGACTCCTTACGGCACTTGTTTGGTAATGGAGGGAAACTGATTTACGTATTTTCTCTACCTTTGTACGCTTTACATCTGATCGTCTTTATCTCTTCCCGTCCCACCCCAATTGGGGTCCGGTTGTCCTTTTCTTTTTGCCTTTTGCAAATGGCTTGTATACATATTCAAATACCCTGGAGCCAAATGTTGATTAGTTGTAGCGCAACGGGTTTCTGTGTTCACACACTAGCTACCCAGGCGGTGAGCTCATGTTGCGAGTATCGGAATGTCGATGTAGCTACGTAGCTGGAGGCTTCAGGCAAGCGGTTCCTGGCTGGGTATATATCTAGATACCTAGGTACCTAGTAAGTATGGAAACCTGGGCTAGTGCCCGAGTCTTCGGCCAGGTGCTGGCGAGCTAGCCAGGACGTGTTCCTGTTCTGCATGCACACTAAACCATAGCATCCATGACATTTCTCCCCCCATCGGCCAATTGAAATCGCTCAACCGGCCTTCATCCAGCTGGTAATATCCCGCGCTAAAGCAGCTTATCTCCGCACACTATCCCAATACGACTGCACGCGAGCAGCTGCCGCCATTGCAAGGCTACCACGGACAACGTCACAGAGTGGGCCTCGTAGGCCCGCAGAGTGCCATCAGGGATGATGCACAGTGATATGGAGTGGGCCGGTTCCAAAGGGAGAAGCACCAGGGCCGCTCGGCTGACGTGCAAGGAGAAGTTCGGTCAGAAACGGGGTCCATCGTATACGAGGCCGGCCGGCGCGATGTGTCTCGAAAATCCGATCGCGGGTTATCGCTGGACGTTGCTGGAGATCGCCAAGCCCTTTTCCCCTGTCGGATGGAGTGCAGCCGGAGGGGAGCTCCACTGCAGAAAAACAAAAACACCGTCACCAACGCAGTTGCGCGGGATATCAGCTGTTCATATGATACAGTGGTGGACTCGAGCTTGAAGGCATCAAAGCCCATACACGCACAGGCGGCAAGTTCCAAAGCCGACACCAGTGTGCAGCTAGCAGCTGCATCCTTCGACATGTGCATGTGCATCTTCCAGCGAGCTTGGCCGCAATATCCGCGGCCTATCTGCCATGTCATTGCATGCATCGATTGGCTACTATTATACGGACTTCCATCCCGACTCTCCCTTGCATGCAATGAAATCTGTGGCACCAGTAGCGAGCTCTGCTTTCCCACACTCAGGCTGAGATTGTTAGGCTTGCTTCTCCTTTGACTTTGAGCGGACGACCATCTCAGTCCCCTCTGGCAAAACACTGGCAAACATCGGTCTACACATCAGCTGGTACTAGGCTACCAGCAAACTTGTGTCCTATATAACGCGAGTGCTTGATTATGTGTGAGTCGGTCATATGCCCCCCGAATGCCAGTTCAAGAAGAAATTATATACCAATATCTCCGAATGCATAGACGTGCTTCGTTGGTATCTGTGGTACTACTGCTCACTAGATGATTGGGGTTTCCCCCGCACAAACTCAGAGCTACATCTCCCACAGGGCTCCAACTCGAGCTATAAACCGCCCAGTTCCGGTTTGCGCGCACAGGGTCTTCCTCCTTGGCGCTGACTCTGCCGTACCGACGAGTATACTTGATGATTTGTGCACAGCCTTCACGGGGTGCAAATGGGGGACCTCCTGCAGATTCTCGATCCATCCCAATGGAACCCGAATGAGAGTGAGGTGCCCGAGTCGGAAATTGCTGTCAACCGAATTGGTCGCTTGACAAACAGGAATGAAGACGCAATGCACCCAGTAGGAACTCGCAACGCGCCGGTCTAGAGCAGATGTAGACAAGAGCGCTTTCCAGGGCTGAAGCACCGATCCGGGTTTGGTAGATGCATATAGCCGCCTGATCATGCACGCGAGGGCGATGTGCGTGTACCACCCAAAACGTCGCGTCGTGTGCCGTATCGAATGTACGTCATGTGGGTTCGGTTGGGCCTCCCGGGCGGTATGATGGGTCTAGAACCTTTGCCGTCCCGGGTGCGAGACTAGCAGCCAATACGTTAGGGTGCTATCTGCATGCGGTATGCATGCAGCTGGGTGGGGAGGCCCATATGATTTGCTCGCATCGCCAATTAAAACACAAAGCTTTAGCGTCGTTACATTGGGATCTCAATGATCAATGATCAATGATCAATTGTGGCGTACGTGCAGAGAGGGCCCCACCAATCTCTACGCCCCAACTGCCCTTGCTGCTTATATGTTACATGTTCACCCGACCAATAGAAGAACCGGATTCTGAGGGTCTTGGTGTTATCACCCTTATCTCGCGGCATAGTGGCACATGCACTGCACTGTCAGCCCGTTTTAAAGTTTGCCTTACAGGCCCTTGCGAAAAGACAGACGATCCTCTAAGGGGCGCGAGGCTTAATTGACAACCGGATTAAAGCTCTACCTGCTCAAGCTGATGGCATACCGGCGCGTCGACACGGCGTCGACGTCCCGACCCTCACTTTCACAGAATGTGTTGCTTTTGTGTTATTTTAACTCGATCTATAGACCACTCTAGGCCCTATATTAACTGCTAGTTGCCAACCTGGGTTCAGGTAGCCCCACAAGCCAATCGGTTTCGCACGAATATCTGGCTTAGATTCACAGAGATAAGGGTTCCAATGAGTCTCATATGATCATGTACATATGTGCCCCCATTGTGTATAATCGTTCTGATCCACGTCGACATGGACATATATATGAAATGTCATGATATGAGTTTAAAATGCCCATAGCGCTTGCATGGCTACATTGTGACGGCTTGCTATCAATATAACCTTCTGTCAAATGTGATCTCGCCCAGTGAACACTGAAAACATACGTACATCCATCTACGCTATCGAGTGCCCGCAGGATTGTACATTAAATATTCCAAATTTTCAATAAAACCAACGTTCTCCTTTTACAGCGTGTAAATAAATGTATAACCGTATTTATGTGATGTCTGAGGTTTATGGGGCTACAATCTTTAAATGGATCATCTTTTATTGCTCGTTATATACCCTGGGACGCGGGTTATCTCCTTTTTGGCCACCAGTATGGGTTCGCTGTCAATCTGTAGTACCTCCGGCCGATCTTGCTTGCTACCCTTGAAATACATGCGTGCATACATGCATGTATATATCGATGCTGCATTATTTGGCATTCATACCATACTTCGGTGATAAAAGATCTAACTGTAATACTGGCGATGGGGGAGTTGCAGGTAAGCCTGTGGCTGGCGTGCAAATGCATATATTATAGGCACGCTGATTGCTAGACCGCTGTTTGTCACTGCACTGGTGTACCAAAATATAATAGGTCACTATTAACCTGGCGCTTCGCGCAATGGCCGAAGCTGTGCCCGGGTGACTATAGATCTTATATATATATGGCATACAATCAAACTGCTCGAGCCTGTGTTAGGGCCCCGTCGATATATTTGCGCTCGTATTACTGCCGTATCTTACTCACAATACAAACATGGTCGGTTTACGGCGGGTCCCACAAGCGGCTAACTTACAAATGCAACAGAGACAAAGGCCACTAACAGGAATGACGGAGGTTAAAAGTTTGTGACTAGTCGAACAGCCGGCCTCCAATCAGTAGTCTCCATAACATTGTAGAAGATATGACTTAGGGCTCGCCGGCGAATATCTCATCACATAATAAGTATTCTGGTCCCCTCGGGGTCCAGTAAAGCCTCCAGTGAATCAAATATTGATATTACTACCTGTCTCCCGGGCGAAGATTTGATGCATTCAAGCTGTGGGCTCCACGCCTGGATCGTTTCCAGATTTGACGGGCTCGCCCAGGTGACCAGGGAGACAGACTGGGCTGTGCTGCAGCAATCTTTGAAAACCTATCCTCCCCACTCGATCAACTGGATATGATCTATGGGTGATTTGATTATCAGGCTTTGGGGTGATGGTCGGAGTTATCTTAAGATCTTCGCAATTTAGACCGCCCCAGCCCTAGCGCTATTATAACTTTACTCTGGATGATCAAACAAGGAACCTTCACGTTGGGTGTATTTGGGATGCGGGGGGTGAAAGAAGCGATGATACCGGTGTATACAATTAATAATGCGGACGTCGACCGTAGCTGTGAGGTTAACCGGTTTCAACATTCAGGAGTGGAAAGTTACTGCGTTCGCAACCATGCGTGGCTGCTCCAACCTAGCCGGATTTAAGTTTTTGAGTACGTAAAGCCTGAATACCATAAGTATTCCGATGTTTAGAAAATCAGGGATTGCAAGATGGTAATGTAATATGGGTGCCTTCCGCGGGACCGCAAATCACCATATTTGAGGGCAACGATGGCAAGATTTAAAAAGGCGGCTGGATAGCTTTCAAAGTAATGTGCTGACAATCAAGTGGTGGGTTGATGGAAACTACTGGCCAAAAGGTCTTCTAGAGCAGACGGACCCCGTCGCGGATTTCGCTACAGTTGCGGACGTCACTCCAGTTGCTCCCAATGTTCAGCGTCAGCTCCGTCAAACTCAGCAACAGAGAGGTTAGGGAAGCTGCGAAGGTGCCCATGTCGATATCACCAGATCCGATGCCGCTAAGGAGCTCGCTCGGGGTATGTCACGCCGCATGCATAGCTCTGCAGCAGCTTGGCTGCTCAAATCCTTGTCACGTGCGTACTGCCTTAATTGTCCCTAATAAAGACGTGGGAGCCGCAGGGCCCAGTATTAAAATCCTTGGTAGCAAGTCCTTGATCAGAGTTTCTGTAAAGATATATGATCGACGGCGCGTAGACAGGTAGGACTGGATTGCCAGGTTTATCGTAAAAGCCGGGTGCCTCTGCGCCGTTGCCGCAGCACAGCCGTCGGTGCAAGACAACAATGCGCCGCAAGTTGCGTGAATGGGCACTAGGAAGGATGCGGGACACTGTTGGTGCAGATACACGCGCATATATACACGGGAGCTGATATCGTTTCAGGCGAGGCGTCGAGCTTGAGGCCGGAGGGTCAACTTCCTATTGTGAGCATTCCATATGGCCACAATATTAATGCTGCGAGGTATTTCGGGGGGGCAGAGACAGGAGCTCGAGATCCACCATGGCCGCGTCTGGCGGGGTTTAGACGAGATATATAGCTAGTGGCTAGCGGGGACCTATACAATATGTTGGTACCATTGGGGGGCCGGCCTGGATGTCTGATGTCGACGTACGTCAACTGATTGTTGTATATTGTAACCAATTCGATATTATGTTTTTAGTTTCAATCAGGGAAATAAGCTTAAACTACAAAGCTGGTTAGATAAGCTTCCTTATATGTGCGCATTGCGCTATTCTTGACAATGGGATGTATCATATCATCCATTCAAACCACGATATCACCTCGTTCTCGAAATATTCGAAATGTGTTGTGTGTTGTCATGTTGTGCTGTCACGTGGCAGTGTCACGGGACCTGGGAGCCGTTTGCTGGGATCCCAACGCGCAGACGACCGTCTACTGATAATATACCTCGTAGAAGGTATTGTATACATGTACCCAGGCCATTATATATATCATGGATCGCTGCGTTCCTCGTCGATGACAGCCTCGTTTTAGCACTGAAAACGCGGTTTCCAGCTGCAGCTGCAGCTGCAAGCGTACTAGCCATGGGCCATTGTGAATTGCCAAAATGACTGGCTGTCCAGCTGTGCGCAGGCACTGTGCTCAGATCCGGACCCTGGCATCAGATGAGGGGAAGTTGGCGGAAGTCACCAAACCCCACACCTGACGTGACAGCAAGTGTATCTGATGGCATTACTCACCTCATCTCCAGGCCCCCACCGTCGTATCCACCGTTGTATCTGCTCGAACGGCAAGGTTTTAGGGTTGCACCGCAATATTCCATCGACTCCACAAAAGTTCTCCTAGGACAATTTTCGAGGCATCCAAATCCCGCAGGATCAAGGCTTGGACATGTGCATGAAGTCACGCGGTTGCCCTGCTGTTCTAAGAGGGCAGAGGAGTATTCGTCTGTATCAGGCGGCCGCTTACCTGCCGAATACTCGTTCTACCCCGCCAAGCTAGGCGGCCTTCTTCCGTCGCCGCCTCAAATCCTTAGGGTACCAATATACATCACTATTGGCATCCTTTTCTGGCGTATCTAGGGCTAGATTGGGGCACAATACTCCATCCTTCCTGTATCTAGGTACAAGGCCGATTCTCCTCCAATTAACTGATCAAATCTTGCCATGCAGCCAAGCGCTCCAGGGTCAAAGCTTCCAACTCTATAGTACTACGTATATTGCCGTATTACCCAGCCGGCCACATGCAACTTCAAATGTTGTACCGGTACAAATCAGCCTCCTGCGGCTCATCGGAAGGCGACAGCCTCCATGCGAACCTATGTCGCAGAACCGCTGCGGACACGCCAAGAAAAAACGCAGAAGATTTCCTGTCAGTTGCTTTTAAGCGCTCCTTGCGCCAGTTATCCGGCTTTGCGGCCAGCTTGTGACTGTCCGAAATCATTCCCGACTGTCCCGTATTACTATCACATTGTGCTTCGTTGAGGGTGTCGGTTCACTTACCAGGATTTGGCTTGACCTAGGGTGGCTCAGCTGTCTCTCTGGGGATTCTCCACTGATATTCGGGTTCAGCATTTGTCCCTATATTCACAACAGATTAACTACATACGGATGCCAGTACAAAACCGCTACACATATATATAAACCCACGCACGCCCACGCACGCCCACATACACACATATATACATCGATATACCGATACGCGCCCTCCCAGCCAGTTTACAAAACATCCCTGGACAACATTACCAATCTATACCATCGAAACTCCCGTTCACCTTCCGGTCTGCAAGTCTGACTGCTTACTGATTTTTACTGACGGCAACGGAGCTAGTTGTACAGAATGTATCCGCAGCCCGAGTCAAGTATTCAAGAACGGCATCGGAGGGCGAAGAAGTATGCCCCGCGCTATGGTTCTAAAGATAAAAAGCGGGAGGCCAAACTTGTGAGCATTATGTTCTCGCGAGCAATACGCCGCATGCCTAGTTTGATTGGCCCCAGCACTAACAGTGGGCTCAGCTCACCTCTCTCATGGAAATGAATACACAGGCCGCATTCGAAAGTTTCTCGGGCAAGTTTTTGAGTCCTGGTACCCTTGATTCACATGAACAATACGCGGAAATGACAAAAGTCTTGCACCCTGAACAAAAGGTTGAAGACTGGCTCCGTCGCGAAGATCGTCCCTTCGCTGCCCTTGAACATTCTTCTCAGCATTATCACACAAATACCTTGACCCCGACAGGGTATTTTGCAGAAAACCTGTTCAAAATATCCCCCGATATCGATTGTTCATTCCCCTTCGAAATGATGTTAGATGATTCTGAACCGTGGCACTTGCTGGACGGTGACAATATCAATCAAAAGGATGACGACAACAAGCTCGCGCACCAACTGCGTGAACTTGGAATCCACGAAGAGCAACAGATGCGTCGGCTGCTTCCACGGACAGAAAAGATAATGGATGCATCTGAATGGAAGCATCCAAGGGGCAGAATTAGGAAGACTCCTCGAACTTCGGCGCCAATAAAATAGCTTACTGTTAGGTTAGAGCTATCTATCTGGAGAACGGCATCCGCACACAAAAATCATACGGTGTACCAAATTATCTCCCACTCGTTATAGTTGATAGGGTGGTATAGTGATATATACCGTCGAGTTCTCGCACCATTACCAAGTGTGAAAGAATGACGAACCCCTTTGTTTTGGGATTATACCTTCTTTGATTAATCCCCGGGACATCAACAACTGCTGCTGAACGGTGCAATGATTGATCTGATACGATAGCGAATCAGCCAAGATTGGTTGGCACTCGTCATAATGCTTGAAGTTGGAGATACTAGTTAACTCTTCAAGGAGATAACACGTTGCAATGATCGCAGAATGCTTCGCGGCTTACGAAACCGTCTAAGGAAGCCGCTGGCTTCACTCAATGCCACAGCTTTAAAGAAGAGCTAGGGTCGGCAAATGCGGGACATTATGGCTAGGTCATTTTAGCTTTATATACCCCTGTTTATCCATCATCATCTTTGAAACCAACCCCTCCATGGGTGGTATAGGCGCTCATGGACTCAGAATTCACATTGATGGCTATCGTGCAGGATCGTAGGGGACGGCAAGTTTGGAAGGCAATAACGAAGGATATTTCAGGGATCTCATACACAGGTGTATTAATATTGATATTGTGGGTACTGTTCAGGCAACGTACAATTTTTATAGATTTAGCTACACAAGTCAAGCTTTAGGAACACAAACAACTTTGCCTTTGCTTGATCTATCTAAGTACCAAATGTTGGAAATCTTCAAACCGGCTTTCAAAGCATATTTAAGCTAGGTTAAATGTCGAGCGCCTGTCGCAGACTGGCTATAGTACCTTCAATATGCCGTTCTATGGGCTCGTTAACCTAATTCTGGGGCTGACGAGGCGCAGTTGCCACGTACACATGTGTCTGCATATCTAAGAAAAAAAACGAGGCGTTGTCCTGAACGCACCTGGATATGCTAAACCAGAAGTGGTTGGTCAGGCACACAATGGGAACTTTGGTAGTGACATATACAGGTTCCGGATTCCCAAGCTACAGTCATCCTGTTTAGTGAAGCTTCAAAGTTGAGCATATATTTGCTAATCCTACAGGTCGAGGGTACCCTGAAAAGCATGAGTTGATATTGAGAAGAGATTCGGTACAGCACAGTAGTTATATATACCAGGCCCAGCACCTTAGTTCAACCAATCTCATTTGACTATAAATTATATTACACTATATTAAGTAGTTCGCTACAGGTCCTTGGCAAAATTTTTGTTGATTGATATGCCGATACGCTAAAGGGGACTAGCAAATTTCGCACCGGCATGGGGTGGGTTTCAATTCGCTGTATAGGCCAAATCAAGGTATAACCTTGGTATCGCAAAGTACTTGGATTCTTATATTATTAGCTTTGCAAAGTCGCTCGAGCCTCAGGTCTTCTAGCTCCATCCTGTTCGCGGTTCCAACAAAGTGTTGTTTCTGTGGTACTTTTGGGAATGCGCCCCCTTTCCGCGGATAGTGCCCAAATATCGCAAAGTCCAGAAAATGACCTCCGCAATACATATTCCTCCGATAGACACATGCGCAGTGGCCTCATAGTGGCTTACATGAAAGTTACCGAGTTTCTCAGCTCGCGAACCCGAAGAGCGGCACTGGAGCCGACTCTGTAAACACTTGTTCCGATCCCTCTTTCGGTTACCCAGCCGAGGCTCATGATCTATATGCCTATTAGCTGGACGGCTATCACCGAGCTTACCACTGCCGGTGGTTGACAGCAACGTGAGATATTACTGACCTGTAAGTAGGTATAGCCAGACATGGCAACCAATCAGCCTTCTCACCACTAACCAATCTATCTTCTCATAGCTGGACAAACTCAGACACTTGGGTCCAGCGACTTTGAGCTGAGCCGGCTTGGCGATACCGTTCAATGGCTCGTATCGTCGATCTCCCAAATGAGCTCCTCGAGGAAATCGCTCGGACGCTTCGAAGGATCTGCTACGACAGCGGATCTTACGACAATGTCCTGGTGGACTTCTGCATGACCTGTCGGGCATTCTATCGAGTAGCGTTTCGGGATGTCTACGACGACCTCGACCTGGCCGAGAAGTCGCGGTGCACGTCTAAAAGAGTGCGCGATTTGCTTTACCTGATATCCAAAAACCCTGACAGGGGATATGCGGTAGAGCGGCTATCGATCGGCCCTTGGGACAGGGCCGATTATTCCAGCCATTGGCCTAAGTTGGAGTCATTCACTCGGAGCTACGATTTCCTAAAACGGACAGTTCAGTCTAGGAAGCTTCACGAGGAAGACCTTGGTGACTTAGAGCACTACCCTTGTAGCTTGCTCGTCGCTGCGCTCTTCTACCTGCTTCCCAACATCGATGACCTATTTTTGATCATGAGGCCTAATGCGAAGCATATGCCGTCGTCGACTCGATGGCTGGTTATGGCAATGGAGATCGCACCTCTCCCATGCCGGGAGAAACTGAGAAGTCTGGAGTTCGAATATCAAGAGACAACTAGTGATCGCATGGGTTTTGACTTTGTGCCCTGCCGATTGACAATAGGAGCTCTCCTGGACTCGCCCAACCTGGAAGTGCTCCGGTGTGCTGAGAATGACTCGGCGGAGAATTATTTGCATCTGGATGTCGAATCGATGCAGCCGTATATCATGAGTAGGGAGCTACAAGAAGCCAATCACTCATCGCAGCTGGCGTCAGCGGAGCTTTCTCTATCCCCGGACCATATGGAAGCTTATAGAAGTTTCATGTCATACGACCCGATGAACCTTGATAAGATCCAAGCGCTTCAAAGTACCTCTTCCATCACGGAGATGTCGTTCTGCAATAACCCTTGCACCATTTGGCCCATTCCAATGATGCTCAGGATACCAAGGAAGCTGAAGGCTTTCGACTGTTTCATCGGCAGCAAAACTCGGGACAACCGAGAGCAAGTGCTAGCCATCCATGAGGCGCTTCTGGAGCATAAGGAAACTCTTACAGAGATCACGCTTAGTTACTACAAAGGATTCGAGAATAGAAGTGCTCCAAACTTCCAGTTGGACTTTTCGGAATTTAGAAATCTCGAGTCGCTACAAGCAAGCATCATTCTCTTAGCGGATATTGAGCAACCTCATATAGAAATGGGCGACATTCTGCCAGCCAGCCTAGAGACACTTACATTTAAGATCCGTTATTCGACTATATTTCGGGATGTTGGGAGATATACGTGGGACCAGGCGGTTTTGCAAGTCATTACAAAGATAGCTGAACTGAAAAACTTCAAACTGGACAAGTTGAAAACTGTTGATGTGAGGGTTATCAATTACTCTTGGAAGCCTTCGGATAGCACAAACATAACATTGGCGCGGGCGCTAATGAAGGAGCATGGTATAGAGTAAGTTCTAGATCTTTCTCTAGAAACACTATAAGCCCATTTGCTTGATGCTTCGTTTACGCAGCTGCTTGCTAACCACTCGGCAGGTTCAATGCGACTACATATGATCCTTATAATGGCAGTAGGTCAATTAGCGTGTAGTAAGCAACCATTGACCTTTGCACAGAGCTAACGACGCCTTCTGACAATTGCTAGAAAGAATAGACATCTGACCATTTGGCATCTGGCTTAAAGGTGATGACGTGTGGTCTTTGAATTACATTGCATGTTATATGCCTTATAAAGCCTTTTACTGTTTCTGGCCCACGCTTCGGCGAGGCAAATATATTGTAATTTACTGATACGAGGCCAGCTTGAATGACATGTTCATTATGTCCAGACAATGTTCGATCAATTAGGACATTGCGTGGGCAAGTTAAATATGACTTAGTAGGGCTAGGGGCTAGCTACACAAACCAGTGTACCTTGCATAGATTGAACGTGGCAGTATATTTCCGGAACCCTCGCGCTAAATATAAACATCTATACACATAAGGAATACTAGTTTCGCCCCTTGTGTACGATCACGCAACTGCAACTCTCGATGACAGGATTTGCAATTAAGAACTGGTTATAAACTACATACGTTCGAGTACTAAACACCATAAACCCCATAACAAAGGGGCCACATATATTCTGCAAAACAGGGGAAACTTCAGCATGATAAACATGGTATATAATTAATAGGCCTGCTTCTCATGATAAAGCATACATATTTGTATAAGAACCACGGATTGGGCCGAGTGATCGAACTAGCGCCTCGGAATGTCCCGGTCAATTTGCTTCACTGCCGCAAAGTCTCTATCATCTTGTTCGTATCCTTCCAGCTCGTCAATCATATCCCAGTCTCCTATTATGCCATCCTCCACCGTGGCTTCAGATAAAGCAGTGTCCGGATCCTGCGGATCCTGTATCCATATATTGGATGTATGACACACCATCTTGTCAACTGGAAACGGAGGTGGGGTCAATTGCGGGATAGCGGCTCTGGCGGACAAGTTATTCTTCGCCTCGAGAACGTTGTCAGCTTTAGTACTTTGAAACACAAATCCCTTTCGGGGCCCTCGTTTATTAGAGGTCTTTGGGGCCATATTTTTGTAATCTGCCCCAGTAGTAGGCATGTTAGCCGGATATTTAGGTGACTCCACAGCAAAGGCATTGGGTAAGGTTTCAGTATCCGCCGTGGCGACGCCCGCACCTGGCTGCTGAGAGGCCGCGTTACTATCTACCCCAACATTGGCCTTATGTTCAGGTGGATTGGTGATTGACGCCCCTATTTTAGTTTCGAGCGTCAAAGCACTGATGTGGCGTATAAGCTTTTCGGAAATAGAAGCCAAGGATGATGAGGGTAGTGGAGACACAGCGTCTAAGCGGCGATCGCGTGGAGATATCACTGGCGACATTGATGGACGCCTTCCATATCGAGGACAAGTCTGTTGCCCCCCCTCTACATTCTTTTTCCCAACCCGGGATTGAGTGCTGAGTTCAGATTCGCAGCCAGTGGGGCTTAAACCGAGGGTAGTATTTGCATTGCTGGTTGTAGTAGGTGATTGGGCCGAAATTTCCATCGGAATTGCGCTTGATGTTCGAATATTTTTGCGGTCGAAACGGTTCTTCACGGACGTAATTTTGGTGCGGACTGAACCCGATGTCTCTGCGTAGCCAACATCAGGACCATCGCAATGCGAGGAAATGAGCTGGGAAGTGCTGTACACACCGTTGCACGAAATAGACAGGCCAGAGGCGAACCGTTTGTCATCAAGTTTTGTCGCCGTCGTATGTCCCACTGGATGGGCCGCATTTAAAGCATTATCCTTATCGGAATCTCTGTTGAGATTCTTTGAAGCCTTGCTATTGATATAACTTGGGCTCGCATTAAGTAGAAGCTCATCTAGTAGTGTTAACTATTCGGGATCACCGTGGTCGTTAGTTGGCTCAAATCTTCAGTAGCACTAGCAATCAATTAATGGGCCATATTTCATGAATTCAGCCACACGATTGCGAGAAATGAATAAGATAAAAGCGTTTGGGGTTGCATACATCCAGCCGATTTGGCTTCTTTGTGGTTCTGGTGCGGCGGCCCGGCCTCACCATACCCGGCTCGCGGAAAGATGGCGAGGTCCTCCTACCAGCTTCCGTAGCGTGTCGTTCGTGTCCTATATTCGGCGAGCCTGGCCTCTTATATCCTACTTTGTCTTGGAATTGACAAGAAGGTTTTATTTCCCAACGGTGCTGAGTTTGACTTTGCCCCATATCAGTGATTTGTTCTCGTAACGTAGCCGGCCTGTACTTCCAGTCCGCGACCCTCAGACTGTTCTTGGGATAAGCAGATCCAATAACAGTGGTATACGGTATAGCTTACTTTGAGCCTAAGTATGGAGTGGCGGTTGAATGGTTGTCAAGATAGTTAATCTTGACTGTCGGACCCTGCAAGGGGTTTGGGTCGCGGCCGCATATAGCCTTGAGAGCCTCTAGAAGCTCCATCAGAACGGCATCTAATAGCTAGTAAAGGAAAACAGTAATTATAAACTAACCAGCTATACTTTTGTCATACGGGTTGATATATGGGTAGAGATAATTATCGTCACAAGGCACACCGTCGTGACAAGCTCGAGGCTGCTGAGCCTTGGCCTTCTTGTATGCCGAGGCCGTTGAGTCGCCAACCTTATAGGCACAACAGCTGGGTGTGTTACG
The DNA here is from genome assembly GCA_000525045.1 of Drechslerella stenobrocha 248. Lineage (NCBI taxonomy): Eukaryota > Fungi > Ascomycota > Orbiliomycetes > Orbiliales > Orbiliaceae > Drechslerella > Drechslerella stenobrocha. The sequence continues at coordinate 117,172 of KI966433.1, read as the reverse complement.
CTCGGGAGAGGACGATAGAAATAGCTCCGGGGGTTCCAGGTCGCAGCCGCGATGGGAGTGTGTGTAGCCAATCTCTTCAGGAGAGAGAGACCCAGCAAGGGACTCCTCGGGGTCGCTAACCCCGTCAAGATTCACTGGCGTCGACATGGTTCTATCGTGCTTATCGCCGTGGCATATATAATTATATAATGAGAATTGTGGATGGAAATTTAAAGGACGCATGAAACAGTTCACGAGCCGGGCGTTCGGGTCCCCAAATTTATCAAATCTTATATTCCGGTAGATGCTACCGTAGCTAAAATGATGGGCCAATGTTTGGCGGCGGGATTGACAATAACTTTCTCAAACTGGCGATCTATACCTCCTATAGGCGCTCGAGGTTACTTGGATCGCAGCCACAGTGGCTATCTCTTCAACTAAAAGCCAAGAATAAAAGTACCCGCAAACGTCTACATTGAATGGCGAGCGCAGCCCTACAATTGGGCGGTTTCTATAACTATATAATTCTTCACGCGCACATTGCAGCGTTGCAACGTTGCTAATCGATATAATTGCTAGAATATAGCTTTAACACAACACATCTTATATCCAAAATGCAACAATATAGATTGGCAGAGCAAAGTCGCAGCGTAGCTACCCAGCATATAGGCCCACACCCTCGCAGGTTTTGTCTTGCCATCAAACTGGTTATATATTCATACGATTGAGCTTTGCGGTGTAACCACAGGCTTCCATATCCATAGTNACCTCAGTTGGGGGGGGGGGGCATGCACATCTGGATACTGGCGTAAACGTAGGCGACGCCACGTCCAATCAAGGCGGTCAGGCAACATCTGTTCCTGCTCATGTGAGATAAGTATCCGAATAATAGACTGGACTCGCAGCTTTGTTCGCCACCCGCTTGGCGGGTTTTGTCCTACAATCGTATGATATATAAAACTACTTGTATCTGCTATAGTATATACAGGAGCCTAATGATATGGCCCGTTGACGGGTATAATATTCGCCCTTCGAAATTGCTGACAGACGTAACCCTCAAATGTCCATGCCGGGACGGGACCGGATCGAGCCCACATCAGGGGAAATTTCTTGATAATAATTGATCCCATCCCGGCCTGGCCTGGCGCAAAACTCCCTCGTCACGGTACTCCCAAAGTGAGTCAGAATGCACAGAAACACCCTCCCAACGAAATTTGAGTGCTATGGGTGACGCCCCAGGTATTACTACCAACATAGACTTGCCGAATCCACTAATGCATGCTGGCGCATCTAGGGACTTGTATCCGGCCGTGAACGATGCACTCTGTCGGCGTGTAAAAACCTGTCTATGTAACATGCGCGTAGACAGCACGCTGAACCGGCATTCTCAAATCTTAGACATTGTTTCAAAGTCCCCTCGAGTTCTAGCCGGTGTATGTATATGTACCGATGAGCCGTGTAAAAAGCGGGATCATAGAATATGGGCGAGTGGGGCGGGTGGGGCTCTATTATAGCTGCAGGTTTAAATTATAATTGTATATATATTCTATGTCCAAAGTACCACTGGAGGCCTTCAAGGCTACCATTGGATGAAATAACTGTACACCTTCGGATGCGTGTGCGTGAGACGCGTGCCGCTGGTACCTATTAGCCGCGTGGACCCTGCCCAAAGCCCCCACTTTCTGCCTTGAATCGTATATCCCGATCGCGTTCGTGGTTGCTTTTGGCCGCGACAGTATACAGCTTTCAATCCCCTGACAACGCAAACGCAGGAAACATTCGACTTACTACCAAGTTAACTGCTGCATTTGCGGTCAATTTTTATAGGAACTGCGTGCTGATAGGAGTAACTGCACCGCTCTATATTATCTAGACTCTCCAATGATTGGTTTATAGATAGTACAAAACCTCGTCAGGGACTCCCGCTATTTTTTGCTTGTTCTGTTAGAGCCTAGTGTGTTCGATGAAACGAGTCCTGTCAGCAAGAGGTGAAGACAAAATTTGCAAATTAATTGCTGCTGTATTATTGGAATTATGCCGTCTCTTCAACCTACTTTTTCAACTCCGCTCTGACCCCTTATCACAAGCATGAAATTAAAGCCCTGTCCGATTAATCTTGCACAACGCACCCAAACACACACACAAATGTGATTTGTCGATAATTGCCCCAGTACCGGCTAATCGTATAATGTAATGTGTATACGCTACTCAGAAATCGCCCAAAGCCGAAATAGCCCGCGGATGCGAAACCCATTGAGGGATTTCAAACGTTGGCGGGACGTCAAAGATTGCAACGGCGAGGTACCGTGTGAGAGGAGCTTGGAACCAATCAACCGAGTCGGGTCAGCCTATTCTGGCAAGGGTTGCCCAAGCGAAAACAGCAAGCCCGAGGGGAAAGTATGCATTGGTAAGTCGCCGTCACGGTGATCGGGGACCACAGCCCCGACGCAGCGTAGGCGGAACCAATGAACGCTACTACTGGGGTTATATGGCACTCGCCGTGGTTCGATTCCGGCTATCGGTCAATATACACGACGGAGTTGAGATGCGATAACCGGGTCACCTATCTTCGGCGGATTTGTATCTGCAACAGGACTCCCTATCAATGGGGGTCGCTTCGGCAACAAATTACCGGGGACATCGGGATAGCTAGCTGTAGGGAGTGGAGACGTCAAGTGGAGAGGGTAATACTCAAAGACATTGTGTCTCGGGCTATATCGTCACTCGCATATTGTTGTGCCATAGTGGAGCCCCAAAACACGTAGTACTACTATGTACGTATATACATAGCATCGTACGAATACACGAAATATAACTGAGCTGCATGTCAGGGACTATATTTCAATACAGCAGAACCCAAATTCAACGAGAAACCAAGTACTTGGGTGCCGGTACCAATCTCAATCCACTAACCATACTTAGTTGTGATCTGCATCTCTTTTATTTGATTTGTCGCGATATACAACACCGAGATACATGTGTAACACGCTATAAAGTTACTTTCCAGACGGGGGCCTGATACAGGCGTTCTGGGTGCAAGTCGCAAGGCATCCTTGAAGCGAATTCATAAAAGATTTCGGGACGCACATAAATAGTTTGGACCCCATAGCTTGGGCAAGCTGCTTTGGAAACCTAGTGCCTGTATCCATAGCTCAGGGGTACAGCTTTGAAACTAAATTCAGTATGTCTATGAGAGAACTTATCTGTGCTATGGTCTCCCACATGCCCCTTGCACGCCAACGACGGGTCGCTTTCGATACCTTCAGCGATACCGCTATCATGACACATGCATCGATCCGGGGTTGGCGGCTTGCTTGCACGTCACATTTATTTAGATCGCCTTGTACCAATCGATCCCACTCTGTACCGTGTGGGGTCTCATCGTTGAAGATAACTGGATTGAGCTGTTGTGTTGAGAGCTTGGGAGATGCAAAGGCAAGCTCAAGGCATGTTTTGGAACCCACTTACCCTTCCATTTTGGCAAGTCTATGAGTATTGCAAACTGTAGCGCTTGGCAAGCGAATTGCTGGCTCTGGACCCTGGTGCATGAGCGTCGGACGCGCAAATGATACGCGCTTTATATGGGTCCCCGAAATGCAGTAGACCCTTCGCCGGGAGCACTGACAATATTCCCATATATATGCGCATACTGATAATAGCCCAAATTAATACCATAATGTAATATGTATGACGTCGCCACCTGAAACCCAAGGAATCTGGTAGTTTCAGAGGGCCCCAACGAGGTGTTTGAACATGGCTTCCAATGCCTCAACTTTGAACAGAGAAAGAGAGGACTAGGCGTGGACATGATCTTCAGTTTCTATGTATATATGTGCATGAACATTAATTATGTCGTACATGCATGCGCTCTGCTGATCGTATTGTAACACATGTCATGTGTGCCATACTGGGGAACAGGAGCCGGAGCTCTACCGAATCGCGAGATGAAATTTGAAACTTATTTCCGGTTCAGAATTTGAACACATGGTCGTGGTTTCGTGTCTTGTTTCTTGAGTTGCGAGGCCATTTTTGTTTTGTGAATTGGCCCCATAGAAGCAACTTGAAGACGCCACTCTTGAAGCTTGGCTGTTTGGCTTTGATCATGCTAAGGAGCTGACGAAGAGCACTCGTAGATTACTGGTACCTCTATTCCTGAGAGATATAGAATATATACCAAAAGCGTACGAGTTTCAGCTTCCCGAATGATATCGATCCAAGCTTCTATTGTGGGCCCCTGTGCTCGTGCTCGTACGTCACACGAGGCTCCAGGGCCGGGTTTGCAGCGCTATAATTCGTGTCCCAGATCCACCACATTGGTGACGCTACAATGCTATTGTGTTGCGTGGAAGTGATAGTCATCTGCATACTTCGTGCAAGAACGTTAAGGTCTTTTGCTCCGCCTAAAATCCAACCTCAGCAGATCGTAACATCGGTGTCGGAACTGTTGAGTGAAGCTGCGGCTTACGTTGAGTGCAGTTCGAGCAATTTATGGATGGTTTTTGTTTTAATTGTTCCTCGATTTTTCGCGGGTATAACATGCACCTGCTCGCCTTGGTTAGCGTTAATTCGGTCGCCCTGCAGCGGCGCAGCACAATATCTCGGTTTATTCGACGTTTTGGGAGCGTCACGACCTCGTCAATTTACCCTGCCGCGAGACGGAGTTTTCTAAGGGAGTTAGAGAACAATATGATGACGGATATCGACTCGCTCCCCATATCCGTGATCAAGTTAGGATGTTCGGTTGAAGAGCGCTCGAGCGCATAGTCGAAACTCGACCCAGAAGCTTGGTTCGCATCACCGTGCATGTGGGCATTTGGCTGGTCGCTAAAGCTATCGTGGGCAGCTTATGGTCGCCCTATGGGTGGTTGGTTTAATGGATTCGCTGTTTGATTGTTCTCTTTGTATCAAATCTGGCCCAGATTGACATCGTGTTTCTAGACCGAGGTCGCTACTGACGTTGCAGCGCAGACGAGCGGGTTTTCAGCCGAATGGGCTTTTGTTGATTTCTTTTTGTTGCCTTCAATATACGCAGTGGGCGTATTTTCCTGTGGCATAGTTACGGAGTGCACAAATTTGGTTTTTGGGATATCTGCTGCAGTGGGGATGTCCCGAATTTGCTTCCCCTCATCTGATCATGTGCATGCCGCGGGGCCGCCAGGGTGTCGGAGTTGTCGGTTCTCATGCATGTTTGCTAAGCGCATTAGCTCAATCTGTGCGAGAACGCAGTTGAGCTAGCAGATCTAAGTCGAGCTGATTCGTTCGTTACTGAAAGCCTCTCCGAGAGAAGGGACTGACTGGTTCGCCAGTATACGGTTTCGCAAGTAGTTTCTTCTCCGCAGCACTGGACGCCCGTGAGGTAAGGCTTGCGTTTTGGGCTGAGAGGTGGATTGTTTTTGGTCAAACATCTGAGATTGGCCAACCTCCCGCAGCCTCACCTGATATCGTTCCATGTCTGCTCGGAAGACTGTCTGAAATACCTGGGAAGGGCCTTCGTTCTCGGACAATTTTTTCAACGTGATAGCTTGGTAACAGCCGGATCGATCAAAATGGCCGATGGTATCCAGCCGTGGCACGCGGCAGCGACCAATTGCCCTGCCTGAATGGGCAAGGTCGCGAACATGGCGAACGTGCATATGTACCTCGAGCTTGACTGAGCACAGCTTTGATTTGAAGAGACGCCCTGCATTGGGTGCATATTGCGCCTAGAGGTAGGCCGGAGACTAGATGGCGCTGTTGCAGGTCGCAATTTTAACAACGGTTGCTTCTTTTCCTTCTGCGACTCTTCCATCGCGGTTGTTTATATATCCAGAGCATTCCTTGAGCGTTCGCTGACGGGCGGAATCCTGAGGTGAACCTTGCATATATCTTCTGCTGCAGGTTAGCAGGAACATCGGACAAAGGAGAGATCATCGCATTTTCATTACCGCCATTTCAAGATCGGTTGTTTGAAATTTCCAGAGTCCGGATAGCTTCAGCAAGCTGTTTCGGGCATACTTCTCCAGTAGTACGCGTCCCTCCTGCCTGTCTCTTCTCCATCAATTCCTATCAGTTTCCCCTGCGAGCAATTTGACTGACGGCGAATTCTTCTGCAATGCTAGGCTTCCAATTAGCGTCAGGTTGCCGACATATGCCATTTCACAAGCACAGGGAGGCAATGGCCTAATTTACCTTCCATCTCATTGTCGGATCGGGCAATATTCGGAGCGGTGACGTCGGACACTCTCGCGCATTGCATTCTGCTGTGGTTGGAATCGAGACAAACTGAGTGGGCGGGCTCCCTACGACACCAACAACACACCGCTGCAACAGCTCACGACCACAGTCCCCGACCAGCAAGGGCGAAAAGCCACTCCCGCAATTCATTAAACCCCTCCGCGCCCGAATATATCCACCGCGAGCTTCACGGCCAGAGCGGCCATCTTGGCTAAAATAAGCTCTTGCCCGATCGGCGTCGCAGAGGTAGGCACACGTGGACTAAGATTATATCTTGATCGGTCCCTTGGCTGGTCCCGGCTTGGAAGGTATCCCTCCGCTCCCATTTATATTCCGATCCGTGCCAGCATCCGGTGCCTGCTGGTTAGTTCCGGCGTCTATAGATACGGATTCTTCTTCCGTGGTGTTTCCAGTCCCCCGCTGACCGCAAGTTACCATTCCAGCTCGTGTCAGTGCTCAACCCGAGCAGTGTTTTATCTCCTTCCTCATGCAACAGGATCGATCCGGGCTTCTCACCCACGGCACAGCGGAAGGATGCTACAGTAGGATTCGACAAAGCAGGCTAGAAAGGGCATATTCTGAGAACGCAGTTGCTAGGATCAGAACTGCCTAGCTATAGGTGAGGCCTATTTGCCCGTTTTGCTGGTTATTTTTCTACGAGTGCGCAAGGCCTTGCATCCTTGGCGTATATCGCTACAAATTCCCAAATCTATATTCCTCGTTCACCCGATTCCGAGCCTGTTGGATTGTACTGACGGTAACGAGTGTAGTCTCAAGGGAAAACCGTAGCACGAATCATATATTACAATCTTGATCTCATCGCACCCCGGTCATAGATAGGCCGCCCATACGATCTACAACATCTATATTCTGAGCGCTGTTTAACCTTTGCAGGCGAATACGGAAACGATGATGCGAAAATTTACACGTTCCAAGTCCCGGGCTCGAGTGGAGCAACGGGACAAGGACCAAGTTTCGAAGAAGTGGCTTGTCGGCATACCTGTTGGGAATTGGAACCTTGGACTCAATTTCGAAGACGAGAGCGTGGTCAACTCGAATGCCATTATGGTTGATCGGCCCGAGCCCAACGTGGGTGGTATGGCTAGATCGAAGGTGGTAGAGTTCGTGGAAACCAGGGGGCCAGGCGTGGCGACTAGTTACATCCATCTAGATCTTTCCAACGACTCTGTTTGCAAAGTCGAAGGCGCTGGCCGCGAAACCTCATCAGGTGGGGTGTATCCCGGGGCGTCAGCAATTGGGACGAGTTGCCCTGAGCCTAACGGGTTGAAAAAGAGCACCAGCCAGATGACGCCGTTGCGGGACGTTTCAGAATCGAGCGAGCTAGCGAATGAGGCCAAGGCGAAGGAAAGAGGTGTAGCAACGACGAAGCCGGTTCGGTGGAGTCTGATTCCTGCCAAGAAGGAAACCAACATGGAGATGGCAGCCGCAACGGCCATGGTCCTCACGAGGGGGAGTCTGGACCATCAAGGCGCGGGCGGTAGCTACAGATCCAACCGTTGTGTTGCGGTCGGAAGCCTCGAAGTTGGGCATCTGGATGGGAGCCGTGAGCCGTCGACGACCAGCTGCCTCGCCAAGGGCGACCAGGGTGCGCATGGAGGGCCACCAGGGCCACTGATTGGGATGCCGTCCACGCCCATGGCCCCCACTCACTTGTCTGACACCAGCGACAAGGACCAGGCAGGCAACGAGCGCGAAGAAAAGGAAAGAGGAAGAGAGCGTGAGAGACAGCAGGAGAAGCAAATGCCGGCGCGGTCGTGGCCATTCCTCAGATCCCACACGCCCACACAGAAATGCTCGCTTAGCCCGAACCAGAGTGGCCCTCATGAGACCCATGCCGGTGTTTTTTCTTCTTCCCCAAGGGCGAACGGCGCTGATAACGGCCCTTCGTTGTCGTGCTTGTTGGACAGGGGTTGCAGCACCGGCTTGGCCTTGGAGTCGGGCGGCACCTGTGAAGATCCACTTTCGCCTTCATCTGGGTCGAGTTTGGACGCATGCATGAAAGCAAAAGATACCCCTCTGCTCAAAGATGGAGAGCTGTCAGCAAATGATAAAAGTCCCCGGCCGCCCTCTTCCTTCCTTGCATCTCTCAATGCTGCCTTGCTGTCGCTGGACTTGATATCTCCAGACTTGCCTCCAGGCGAATCTGCGACGCCCTTCTTCTCGCCGTCCGCTTGTGCGCCAGCCGTCGAGATTCAACCTGGCGGGCCTACGCACGATACTAATAATAATACCACCGATACTAGCTCTAGGCATACAAGCCTCCATCCGAAAACTTTTCCCACGCCTGCAGCAAGCCACACCAGTAGTGACAACGCTACGCATAGTATACATACATCTGCCTATAACAGAACCACTCCGCTAAGGTCTGCTTCTCTCTCCCAACGTCATTTGCAGCTTGTAGAGCCTTCACAGCCGCCGCCTCCTGCCTGTGGCCTTGCCAGGAACGCACATTCCTCGGACAATACACACAAAAAGACCCTCTCTGGCCTATCCTCTGAGAAGTTTGCTGTGCATCCCGCTCGGAACCAAAACCATCAGTCTCCACTCTCAGTCATAACAGGAATCTCAACTGTCCTCTCCACCGCCGCCATATCTCCGATAGACAGCTCGAACGAATCTAATTGCATTATCGCCGACTGCGCCGTGCCCTTACTCAGCTCGTCAACCACTGCTTCCTCTTCTTCTTCGTCATCAACGCCTTCATCCCCAATCGGGCGGCATACCACTTTTGGCACCGCCATTTATTCACAGGTCTCTCTCCCTGTCCCGCAAGATCATTGTACAAAGTCCCCCGCGCCTGAAGCTCCTACTATACGAGCGCATGACTTAATCCGACCATTTACTGCTTCGTCTACTCTATCTACCGGGTCATCGACTTTCATTCCCTTACATCCTCCTTCGTCGCAAGGGTCGATAACTGCAACACAAACAACCCAGTCCTCTGGCTGTATATCGCCCCCGTCTTCGCCGCCGCCAGGCAAATCTATCAACATGGCTGCGCGTTCCGCCGCCGCCCAAAAGTCCTTGATGCGTTCGGGCGCCAGTAGAGAACAATACGGCTCGTATCAGTATGGTACTCAGCCTATCAAACAGCAATCCTATCACGATGCGTCGAGCAACTCTAGCGATGAGTTTCACCATGCCAACGACATTCGCACGCTTCAAAGCGTATCAACGTCTAGACAACGGGATCACATGGAAGAGTCCCGGTACCGCGGTCGCTCGGACTCGCAGTCTCGAAGTCAAGCCTCTTATTCCAAGGGCCACGCAAAGGTTAATTCCAATGGCGGCACTGACGTTTTGGAGCATGTGTTTGGCATTTATCCAGAGAAGAAAAGCATGGGCAGTGGCGTTAGCGTTGCTGATGTCGTTGCGAACAAGCTATTCAAATGGGGATCTAAGAAGGAAACACCAAGCGGTATCCCGACACCGAGTAGAGAGGTCAACCTGTCTCGGTCAGTAAAACATATTCACCCCTCTGGATATGTCGGGGGTCACTCTCAGCGCCCCTCGTCTCAACGTCGGGACGTAGACTATAATACGGCACAGCGAGGTATTTTATTCCATTTACATGGTTAAGACGAAAGTGGTTCACGTAACTGATTAGTGTGCGTTCTAGATGATGTACAATCGCGTGCCTCCATCATTGACCAGAACAAGTTGGACGAACTGATGGCGCGGCAAAAAATGCTGGAGGATCGAATCAACCAACTCAAGTTCGAGAGAGATCACCTTCTCGATATCAATGTTGCGTCTCAGCAGCCTCCCGTTAGGGCTCAGCCTGATGCCTCTAGCTCGACCCAGCGCCAGTCTCCTCAACCGGCCATCGGATCCCCTCTCCAACCTCCACGCTTGCGCATTCCATCAAGGCCGCCACTCGAGACAGCTTCCAGCCTTTCTATGGCCTCCGCAGTATATGGTCACCAGATAGCGGACGTCACTCTCCCAATCCAGTTCCCGATGCCCCCGTCCCAGAACCCACAGCCTGCGTTCGCCAGTATACAACAGTCTTCTGTCTCCAACTCCCTGGCGCCTCCTCGCAGCTTTCGTGCTTTCCCGCCCTCAAAGCACATGTCGCCACTCAAAATGGCACCACCAGTCTCCTCGTCAGTTCGACAAGACCCTTCTATCACGTCTGTTCATTACGTCTCTCGCCCCCTTCCGCAGCCCCCCATCGATGCGACCCCACCTCCGGAGTATGAACCCTCCGATCTGCCATTTGGGACACATCGCCAACCTACTCACCCTTATAGCGACATAAAAATAAAGCTCGTGTCAACATCTGACAATCTTACGACCCAGGAGGTGTATCTCGACGACTCGCTTCCTACCCATGGTGGTGAAAAGGACAACGCGATTCCACCCTCGCCACGCGACGACGTTGATGCTGAGGATATCTTGGGCTGGTTCGAAACATTGAAGTTTGCCTCGACAGGACCGCGTGGTCGAGGGCCTATGGCTCCTCTCCCACGTCCCGAAGCAGGGGAGAACAATGCTACCCATAGCCCTATTGGTGATGAGAAAATCAACCTCCGTCGGCGTCAAGAGCATAATGCTGTTGAGTATTACGACGTGAAGCTCCCAATCAACGATACTAGCCCTACAGATGGGGTTTCTGATATCCGGTACATGGGTGCGGATTGGAAGTCTACTAGAAAGAAGCGGAGTGAGGCCAGGCTCCGCGACCGATCTAGAGAACCGGAGCATTTACGTCTCGCAGCAGTCTAGGATGCTACTGATGGGGACAGTACAGATGCCGACCAACCTTCCTTAGTTGATACTTGTTATTCCAACGACAACCATGCAGAAGTAGAGAGCATGGATAGTGGCTATGCCGAGGGGCGCCATAGCGGTAGCATTGCGGGCAATAGAAACTCAGCTACCACGGACCCGGCAGATATGCCGGGTGAAGGATCAGCTCCATACTGGGATGATGCCAACTTTGATCGCTATTGCTATGGAAGCCCCACAGGGGATTCTAAAATCGGTGAAGACCGAAACGAAGACGATGAGGTCCAAGGAGATCAATGCAGCAAGCGGTACTACAACCACTACAAGGCCGGCGACACGATCAACCCTCCTGTGTTTCAAACCCTCCGGGTGAATCGCTCGTGGCTACAATCGCGCTCTCCATACTTCCGGCGCCAACCAAGTATTATCCACAGGCCCAGCTCTCAAGATATTTTGCCTGAGAACAAACATGGATTCCGATCATTTCATCGCCTCTACCGGCGCCGCTAAGCTCGCGCCCGCGCGGTTTCTCACTTCTCTTGTCTACCTGTCACCTGTCGAAATATGCCATTGCATCACTCTAAGGCTTACTGTTAAATTATGTCTGACTTGCGCTACATTCGACCAACGGTCCACCGTTTCATACCGTGCGGATGCTTAAAAGATCCTTCCTACTAACTTTCCCCTTTGTCAGTTCGATATTGTTTCCTATGCCTATACATTGGATCTTTCCGTTAACTGCATTACTTGGTACTCAATCTCCTACGTGCATTTTCGATCCCGGTATTCTTCCCTTTCAGAATGCCATATCCTGCTAGTAGTCTCTATCCTTCCTCTTGTACGCTTTTCACCTATCTTTCCATATCCTTCCTACCCGTACTTCAACATCCTTTGTGCTCAATATTAGCGCGGCGAGAATCCATCCCGAGGGTGTTTTTCGTTTCCTTTGTACTCTTGGTATCTGTCTTCTATGTAGAGATTTCATCGTTCTCGTAGGAAAGGGATCATATACCCGTGGTTGCGTTTGGCCAATTTCTTATTTCCTTATGACTGATTTGTCTGGCTTCTGGTAGCGACAAATTATGTGCATCATCCTTACCTCTGCGCTATAGCTGGCAGTTCGTTTGTCTATTTCCTTCAATGTATATCTTCTCTTCCATCTTAGATATGCCTGCGATCTGACAGGTTTCTTTGTGAATGCTTTATTACATATCCGTGACTGTATCGATACATCTATATATTCTTTAGAGACACCACAACTGGATTGGTGCTGTCTCGTACGTATACATATCCTATGCTAGTTTGAACGCATCCACGTGTGTACATGTATAGTATCTTTGCGGTATTAGAGTGACATGGAAATCAGGGTAACATGGTTCTTCGCAGGTTTATAGCCAAATATCGTGATAAATAAGCTGCTTGAATATATTTAAAAAGTATAAAACCCAGGGCTTGTGTTCATGATCATATCATGACACTCCGACTGCTTAGAAGTTGTGCATATATGCCCGCAACGAGCTATGCCCGTAGGAGAGCGTTTTGTGCTTAGTCAGTAGTGCCTAGTGTGTCAATATACTGTAGCTACTGTCACTCGGCCGCTTCATACGATGTGTCCAGATCTACCAACGTCAACTGTGCAGACTAGCTGCTGAACCACCATTTCACCACCATCGACAATGGACACCCCAGCGACAATATGTTCCTCTATTGGCCCCCTTATCGAGCTGAAACAACTCACTAGCCAGCTTGATAAGCTGCTAGCTGATGGAGCCAGGGAGTGTTCAAAGTAAGTGCAATCCTTGTGCCTGAGCTTGTTACGTACGTACTGGCTGTCCGAAAGTGGAGCTCACAATCATCACCATGGCCCACAGCGCATCAGAGACGTCAGCAGGAAAGGAGATGGAGATCTGCTGGACTCTGGCGGAGACTGCAAGGGTGAAAGAAACGCTATGCGAAGGCGTCCAAAGTCTAGGAGAGCTCACATTGCCATCGAAGCCCAGTGCCGGTTCTCAACAGATCCATTACAGCTTCCTCAATTTCCCCAGGGAAATCCAACGTGAGATCACAGCCTATCTGCCTGGCATCGATGCATTGCGGAGCCTTTCGAACACTTGCCGCAATCTCTTCTATCTCATCCGCAATGACAATCACTTGTGGTGGTATTTTCACAAGCGGACGGGCAACCCCAAGTACGATATTTACAACCCTAATCAGAACTATTTTAAGGAGGCCTTCGTAGGTATGCACAACCCAAGGGCTCCTAAACGCTGCTCAGACTGCCTCTGCAGCCTGCAGTTTGATACGAGGATTTGGTGCCGTGGCCGACCGTCTAAACGCATGTGCTTAGAATGCGTGAACAGAATCTTCATGGGTTCGTAGCCGCTTTTGGCACGCTTTCCCAACCTAATAAAGAAGAGGCTGACATTTGAGGATCAATAGGCCTTCAGAATTTTCTCGTAGATTGTGATATGCTGATAGCTCCAGACGCATCAATGGGTGTATATTATGGTCGGGGAGACCCAAACTACCCCAAAACTTGGAAGGGTTGCGGTCTCGAGGGCTATATTTCGAGGAAGGATGCAGCCATGCTAGTTCAAGATCATGAACAATGGATTCTGTTTAAACGTCAGCAAGCCATTGAATTCAGAGCAATGTGCCAAGGGCTTATTCCTAACATTGGCCGGCTACATGGTGCTCTGGAACAGACACTGACCGCGATCATTTTGACCTACCGGTATTGCTTCCGACGATACCAAATTTTAAAATCCCAAAGGCAGTTTCGATTTTTTCTCGAGAAAATCCTGCTTGGCCATCTATCGGAAGACTCTGAGGACGGGGCCGCCTGCGGTCGTTTCGTTTTCCAGAAAATTATCGAGTTTGCCAGCCAACTAGCAGCAGACAAGGGTAGAGAATTTGGGCGTGATCTTCTACAGTTCGCCCGCCAGATTTGTAAGATCATCTTCGGGCCGGCGGATGCTTTTTACACGCTATCTCCCATAGGCGGAAACCCTGGCAAGACAGGGGCTTTCTTTGCCTTGTTCTTGGACGCATGGTTCGAAGATACGTATGCTCAGCTCTTCCACCGATACGGAAACGAGAAGGCTATATGCTGCTGGTGCCAGAACGGGTCAAAATACTCGTACGTGCCAGAAGATAAAACGAGGACATACACTGTGCACGAAGCTGCCGGGCATTTGTTCTGGTGCCATTCGGATCTTCTATCTATGGGCAAGGTGTGGAGGTTTGGTCTTCCCGAAGAGGACCCACAGGCATGCAAGCCGCGTGGTGGGGATGGAGGGGAGGGGGGGAAGCTTGAGTTCCTACCGTCAAGACTACTTGCGCCGCCGATGCGTACGTTAGGCTTAAAGTACAACTTTCTGGGCTGATTCGCAAAAGCGAGCCTATTTTCACTGCCTTGTATGGGTGGCTTATGTACGTAGACACAGTCGTACTAATTCTCTAGGTTTCCGTGCGATGAGGCCCACCTCCTGATAGGTGATGCTTCACTCAAGGTTTGTCTTGCATCTATGAATATAGGGTTAGATTAGCCTTATTAAAGCGGGACTCACACAATATCAACAACTTTTGGAATGCATTGTCCGCATAATACAGGGCATAACAGCTGACTGGGCCTTCTCAACTCCCCCAATATTGTAATGTTGTCTTTAATCGATATGCGTTGCCGAGTCTTGTCACCAGTGGCCTAGCCACGCGGACAGCATGCTCTACTTACCCTCTGATATCTATTGCGAATAACTTAGTAGTTACTTCATCTGGCTTGATATTCGTCCACGGCCTGGGGGTCAATATATCTAGATAGCCAAGCGTTGGGTTTCCTGCGTTGTACGTCGTTTGCATTGAGGTGCATGATATGTTGCACAGGGAAAAAAAATGCCATGTCAAAACGTCGGAGCTGCAGGTCTACCGTGCACGCTGGGTGTCCTTGTGGATGTTTGGACCTGCTATTTTTATGCTTGTATTTTGTTCTTGTTTTTTCTGGAGTGCCCGGTTCAAGGCCCGTAGATTGACGCAGCATTTGAAGTTGCGGCTCTCCACACGCCAAATTTCGGCCTCGTAATTGGGTCTGGTATTGCAAGCGTACTATACAACGTGAACAGGGAGCAACAGACTGATTGCATAGTAATAGCAGTATATTGGACGTATTGACGCCGCACCCGCTCCTTGTGGTACGAAGCCAACGCTAACGACCCCTGCTGGTCCGTGTAACCATCTTGACCTGCCAGAAACGACGGGAAAGGCAGCAAAAAGAAAAAAAAAAGAATGAGCAATCGGTGATAGTAAGGGTCGAACTTACAACCTTTCGGTCGCTTACCTGCCGATGGCAGATATAACAGCCGAATGCGCTAACCATTGTGCCATACCACCTAGGCTACTGTGTGAAGCTTGGAAGACCCTCACGCCAATTTTCGCTACTTGGAGGTTGCGGCTAAATGTAGCGACAAGGAGCTAACATCTACCTAGGTACTTACAAGGGTATAACATAATTGTTGAGGCCCAAGATGTGATGCGATGCGATGGGCCTCCGATGACCTGAAGGAAGTGAGGGAATCTTGTTAAAGAACGTGGGTGGAGTTATAGTTAACTAAGTAAAGCTGCTTATAAGCTTAAGGTTAACCTTGCACAGCTTTGCACTGCACGCCAACTTGGATGTAGATAACATTGTCTGGGGCGTATGGTGGGAAATTCCCACGAGCCACGAGCTATTGGACATTATTATAATGGGTCCTGGCGCCAGTGATGCTTGGTATACCGATTGCATAGGCGCATGATGATGAGGTATAGTGAGCATGATTCCTGAACGCTTCATGGTAGCGAGGGGCGCACAAAGGCAGACGAAACTAAATTAGCCAGTAAGCTCTTACCTCTTTGGCAATAATACGTAAACAGGACATAGGGAATACGTAGATAGTCCGAAATGGGCTTGCCGGCGTGGTTTCGGTGTCACATTTTGCCCCTTCAGCCTCCGTCAGCTGCAGGCTTTGTGCAATATAAGCGCATTGCAGAGGCGCAGCTCGCCCTAGCAGTTCCCCATATTCTCGGCCCAGCGGTGCCCATGTATAGGAAACATTGGGTCCGGCGCGTGTGACAATACCTCGAGCGGCCTGTATACGGGTATACTGTGTTGCGACAGCCTCCCGTCTTTAGGGACGTGACGTCGCACCGTTTGGGAATCTGTATGCGCGGAATGGGCGGCAACGGTCTCCACGGGGCTAGGAAGGTCGGCTACAGTGGTATTGTGGAGAGCTGTTCGCGGGCAGTGGTTCACGGAATACTCCCAATCCCTGTCGCCGGCGGCAAAGGCCTAAAGCGGGTTTCTAGCTCCGCCGCCTTGTTGAGATGCTTAAGCGGGGTCATTGGAAAGCATTCGAAGAATCCGATAACGTTATCGCCAATGGATCCCGTTAGTGTTAGGCCAACGTGGCTCGCCGTCGCGGGTGTTCATTGGATGCGAGAGGGGTTACTGTCGGCGTGGTGTTCCCCTGAAACTGGTCTAGTCCTTTCTACACGTTATTAGCTAGCACGGCGGTTACAAGTTAGCGAGTCACTTTGAAATTTCAGGTATCTCGAGGTTTGGGCTGCGAGTGAACGACGGGAGATGATGCTGAATTCGGGAACCGAGTTGTAAGGTTGATGGGTTGCATTATTGTTATTGTTGCTGAGAAACGACTCCAAAGCTTTTATAATTTACATTCTTGATCCTGAGATTATCACCAATCATCGCCACCCATCCAAATCGTCACTGGCTTGTAAAAACCTGGCCACCCCGACAGAGGCGACTGACCAGCTGAACTCCAAGGATGCCGAGAAGAAAAAAAACACAGAATACGGCTATGGGGGCAGAGAAGAATCAAAGTGGAGCACCAACGGGGCGGAATTCTGAAAACGTTAGGTTGATCCCCTTTGATGGACAGGGCAAATCTCCTACGGTCCTTGTCGGTAGACACATCCTTGCTGCTACGCCAAGCGACACTTATCCCCTCATTTTCACAACCAGGGAAGGAAACCAACGCCAGTTTCAAATCCACAGCACGGTTACTGGTCGATACTTCGCGATTCAGACATGCGCACTCCTCAAAAGGCACCTTTCGAGAGTTGGTGTCGGACGTCCTTCGAAGGTGATAGCGGCAGCCTCGGGGCGTAAGGAGGTTGTCTACGCCGCCCCGTTCTGCGCAAAGAAGCGGAGACTGTATGGGAAGAAACAGGTTGACATATTCAACCTCATCGGGCTGCAGCTTGAAGGAATGAGTGAGATGGGCTGGATCTGGGCTGAAGATATGAGGAGCTCGTTCGAAGAGGGGGTGCTGAGAGCTTCCGTCTACATCGGCTTCTCGCGCACCAGCAGGAAGCACACTCTACGATTGATGACAACGGAGGAGGACCAGCTGAATATTTCTAGTGAGGTGGGGGAGGAGGACAACGACGGGAACGGGGGAGCGAGTGATGATAGCGATACGGGGTGTCGAACAACGGGGGAGGGTAGCGACGTGATGGACACGGACCTCAAGGGCGATAGAGAAGAGGGGCCTGAGCCCAGCGAGGCAGGATCGATGGATGACATGGACCTGTACTAGATTCGAGATGAAGTCTGATCGGTCTTTGTCAAATGGAGAGCGGGTGGGATGTGTTGGGCTGCCAGAATACAACAGGCGGGCAGCTGATCGCGGTGTAACCAGCATCCGTTCAGGCTTCCGTTTCCTTGCTGCATGTTAGTAATTTTTATTATGCTGCCCAGCCTGCCGGATTAATTCCACCTACTCTTCTTCATCCACCTCTCCTTCTCTTCCACCCTCCGTATCGCACGTTTGGTTTTCAAATTCCGCTAGCTATCTTCTCGGAGGACCTGCCCAGCTGTCCGGATTCGCTTGTCAGGGAAAGCTGGGCTCATCAACATGACGATGTCGACACCTCCAATCCTCCGGCTCCCGTTTGAGCTGCATGAAAAAATCGCCTGCTATCTCTCTGGCGCGCAGGACACCGTCGCCCTTTCAAACACCTGTCGTATCCTCCGCGACCGACTCCAGGCCAGCAACTACATTTGGTACCGGCTGCTCTATCTCGCCGGGAGCGTGCAGAACGAGTACGACAAATATAACCCGAAGCTCGACTACTATAAGCGCGCTCAGCGGGTCCGCAGCCGCAAGCGCTTGAGGTGCCAGATTTGCCTGTCGGTAGGGCCTGTTGTGACCGTGGACGTCCAGAACGTGTTTTACGGAGTCTATTGCGACGGCTGCCTCAACCAGCGTTTCTATGGTACGTAGCGTTCCTTAATGTCTTACTCGAGCAACGTTGGTATCGGGAGCTAAGGAGATGCTCCAGACTTGGCAACCTTCCAACATGTCTACGATGCGTATTGGGAGGGTATCATTTGCCCCCCACAGCTCCAAGCGCCAAAGTTCCTTATTGCAAAAGGCTACACCCAGCTTGTCGCCAAGTCCTGCCCGATGGGCAGAGTACCCCGCCGAAATACTCCCATATCTCTAGTCCTCAGGTCCGACGCCACTCGTATCCTCAAAGCCTTTATGGAGTCTGAAGAAGCCGTCGAGGATTGTTGGGCTACGATCAAAGCTCGCAATGAGCAACTAGCGGCCACAGAACACCAGGACCCCCAGCAGACTGTCGAGGATGTATTGGATGTCATGGTCGAAGACTACGAAGACCACTACCAAGGCTTGCATACCGAGAAATCCCCAAGAGAGTTCAGGGAACAGTGGCGACACAAAGTGGGGAGTGTACTAAGCCGCCCAAAGTCTGGTGGTCTGCCCGTGGCTGCACACTCAACCACTTCAACGGTGACGCTACGGAGCCCGGTCGCGGCGGGGGCCAGCAAAGGAGCACAGCTTCTGCACCGGCTTAGTGCCCCGTCGGCTCCTAAACTGATGTCTGAAACGTAGTATGTTTTATGGCTGGTTGGCATGTGGCGTGTGATGTGTGGGGTTGCTCCGCCGGTTCGTGCGAGGGACTGGCCATCCAGCAGTGAGAGTCACTCATCATCGGGGTCGGAGGATCATCATGATAGTGCTTCAGATTAGACTGGCGCTGAGGCGTGATTAGAGATTTTTGCACTTGGCTCTGTTTGAACATACGGCGATAATTTGGCAGGATGTATAATAGAACCTGTTTTTAGAGCACACAATAATACGCACCGCTGGCGGGTTCATCATTCTTTCTACAGATCCTTCACAGGCTGCGGTTTTGGCCGACGCCGCTGTGTTGTTTGTTGGAGGCGTCTTCCTTCAGTCATTGTTGTCTCACCACTTTCCTTCGCGTGACCATGACCTCCCGCCCGGTTTCCTGCCAATTGTTCTGCCGTTTGCCGACCCGGCTTCCGGCGTGGGAATAGCGCCACTTCCTGACCCGGCTCTCGTCGGGCGGTCGGCTTGCCATATGTGAGTGGGGCCAAAGGGGTCTGGTCCAAGTGGGTCTGCTGACCGCTTAACCGCCTGCCAGAGAGAAGCTTGGAAATGCTAGCGTTTGTCGTGTATAAAGATTGGGTTTTAGTATGTGCGTGTGTCTGTAAATGTGGTTTGCAATGCAGCATATGGATATCGGATGATTGCCGTCGCGCGCTGGACAATTGACCCTGGCTTTACAAAATTGTAGTGCAGACCTGTCTGTAGGAGACATCGATGCAGGTGTACTATGGAGCTACGGTGAAATTTACTTGCAATTCAAGAGGATGTTGTGGTTTGCATTGATGAGACGCAAGCTTCCTTGCCGAAAGCTAGCTATGTGTAGCTATGTATCGATGACAGGGGATAGATAACATGATGGTGCTTGTTCCTTTCAACCGTGGTTTTCAAGAACAGAGGAGTGCGGGGGAATATTATGAATAACGGGTGTATGGGAAGGGGAGCTATGCGGATAGGAAAGGAGGGGCGGTTAACAGCCCTGTTAAGTACAAGGAAGAGAAATCAGAAGGAATGATCTGTATGCAATAGAGCCTGTATCACCATTCAACAATTTTCATATTCAGTTGTTGGGTTCAGGAGTATTTGGAGGATTAGGGTATGGTATAGGGGGTGGCTTTGGGCCAGTGCCGCTATCAACAATAGAGATGATTTGGTGTGTCATTTTGCTTTACATGGTGACCTGTCAGCGATTTGTGTTCTCCCACTACCAGAGGTGTGGCTTGGCATACAATTGACGGTGTATTTTTGTGTTAGACACAAAATAGAGTTTTGTTTAGTGATAGCTGTCTGACGACCTGTTTGGTTCTGCGTCCGAGTTAGTTGAGCTGGCTTAACAATTTACAGGGGGCTTATTTTGGTAGTTGCTATTAGCAGTACCTTTATGGAGAGGTTCGATTGAGGTTTTGTGTGGTGGGAGGGGGTAAGGTGGGAATAGACGGATAGCTTAAATAGGTGACCAGGCCATTGCTGAGGGATCATTACAGCTTCAGATTTGTAGAAGCGGATCAATTCAAGCTTGCAACTATTGATTTCACCGTCGTAGTCCTACAAGCTTGAGTTGCTTGCTGTTAACTTGTACAAGTCAAATATCAACTGCACACAACTCAGACAGCTGGGAACTTTAGTTGGTGACACTACTAGTATAAGCCCTACTGGAGCTTTAAGCATCCAAACAGCAAAACCTCATGAACCTAATTAGATCCAACCATTGAAATTTGGCTAATTTCATGGCCTGTGTCTATAGCTATAGTGTTGCTAGAAGTCCGGCGGGTGTTTCACCTGGTATTCTGATCCAAGTTTCGATAAAGCTTTGCTTTTGTAACCCGGGCTAAACTATTATATACCCGCTTTGTGTCAATTTGTTTCCATAGCTCTTTCCTTCATCGTAGTTTGCGTGGGTCCATGGAACTGAGAAAAAGGATGCGAACTCAAACAGTTAAGGCTGATAAGCCGAGACTGATTTTTTGCCTGTTGGCATATGTTACCTAGTATTGCAATATATGCAACGCTGAATGCGAAGATTTGTCTTTAAGATCGCAATGGATAGAATGGTATCCACTTAAAACCCAACAAATGGGCTCCAAGAGATGCTTTGGGCACCAGAACTAGTTGTAATCAATCCAGTAAGATTGTTTAATATATATAATTGACACAAGTTCACATTTATGGACACTAGAGAACAAAGTAGGATCGCCTGGATACTACCTCTCCCGTATATCACCGAAATTTGGACACTATAGTCCCCCTCACCGTGATAGAACAGGATGTCCTTTGTGTCTCCTTCGAGATCTTCAACGAAAGTATATCTAGGTTCCAGTCCCAGGCCAATCTTCTCCAGAATCTCGTTCTGAAAGCTCACTCGACGAAAATTTGCGGGCGTGAGAGTGTTGTGGGTTTTAGCTTTAATATCAGCGGTATTTCTACACTCGTCTAACCGGCCGTATTGACTATTGAGACCTGTTTTCGTATTTATTTGGCAACATCGGTCAGGATCGCCTGCTAGCAGCGTAGATTGGTCTGATAGAGGGTATGAGGGTGCTCCGTCGCGAGATATTGCAATATATAAATGGGAGAATTGCAGCCGCCGGTCCTGATATTGATTAATATATCGGTGGATGGAGTTTAGTGGATCTAGAAGGTTCCCTGTCAATTGTAGAGGGCTCGAGGGGTGGTTACGTCTTGGGAGCTGGACTGGGCGTGGACATTGCTGGCTGGCTGGAGTAGATATACATGGTTAGGTGGAGCAGCTGTTGGCTAGTGGGTCAGATCTAGTTGGTGATGTGACAAGGGTCGTGGCACGCGGGCAGTTCCCAAGAAATTACCAGAGTTCTATTGTGTTGCCCGAAAGGTACTGAGTTGGAATAATAGTGCATGTTTACACTCGATAGCTGCCGGTTGAGTCCAGGATGAGCGAAAACGTCACCCACTCCATCTGTATTTTGCCTTATTTCCAGGCTTCAATTTGGAGTGATTTCTAGTAAACTTCAATGTGTTTCCACACTCTACTGCTGCCATATCCTTCAATTTAAGCCCCGCCGTGGTTACCTATAGGTATTATACTGTATCATTAAGTGTCGGTAGCTATAGACCACGTGGGTGCGGGCCTAGTAGGATAGAGCTGTACATGTGCATACGCGTGTATCCTCATAGCACATTGGGATCGTCACCCCAGTGGAAGGCTCTGGACTTTGTTCCTATCTATATCTGCAAGGATACGGTCTTTTGAATATATATAAGAGGAGGCTGCGATACAGTATAGTAGCAGAAAAACGGATCAATGAACTACGCTGAAATCAAATGCAATCCGGGAATTCAGATACAAGATGAGAAAAAGTCAATTCAGGTGTCGAAAGTGAAAATTCGGTACCCATCAGTCCTGTCGGTGATCACTTATGCGCTACTGCATCATATCCCTACGTCTACCTAAAACCAGGGACGGCGATACCTTTGAGCCGCTTTTGAGGCTTCTGGCGATTGTGTGCTAACACCCTCGTGGTTTTAGGCGGTTCTTTTTCTTTCAGGCCTTTAGAAATTTCCGTGGCTTTAGTTTTGTCGCCATCCATAGTCTCTTGTGGCCTCTCCACATCTGCGCTGGTTTCGGTTCTTTGCTCCGCCACAGGGAGCCAGTCCTCTGTTAACTTTTCTGGGTGCTGGGAAGTAATGTGAAAGACGTGGAGAACCGGCGAATATAGGGTAGGTTTCGCCAGTGACCCGTCTTCTACTTTTTTTTCTGTTTTGTTTTTTGTGCAGTATTTGCATTCCTGTTTCGGGCCGCCGTCAATGCTTGGCCGTAATTTGTAACTTTTGCCAATAGGGGGCCATTGTCCCATTTCCTTCATCTTGGCTGTCCAAAGCTCACATGCGAGGCGTACCAGGAAGACTGTTGTTGGCGCTTGCATTTTGAAATCGCTGTCGTCTGAAGGTTGGCCAAAAAATGATTTGAGAAAGTGGCTACAAGCTTCCAATCGTTGTATGTTTTTTGTTGCGGTAGATGAGTTCCTTGTACTAAGGTAATGGTTCCCAAGTTCGAAGAGTGAATCCAGCAAAGCATCCTGGTTTGCTGCGCTCCTATCTAGGACTGGTAGCTTGGTTTTTAGACGAGCCTTTAGATCTTTGCCCAGCTGCAGTGGCGGTAGGAGTGCATGCAAGTGTCGGTAATCACGCTTGTAGAGATCTATTAAAGTTTTGAAGATTTGTGGCCAGACCTCCCTGACATCTGTCTCCAGTTGAGGGTGCCTGTGGATGTAGAAGTTGCTGTAGCTTCCGTTTGGGCATTGTTCGGCTGCGGCCTTTGCAATTCCCGATCGAGAGACAAAGTACCCTGGCTTCGCTACGCCTGCGAGATGCTCTCTCATTTCTGTAAGGAGCGCTGATGGGATATTGGGTATAGGAGTCTCCTGTTGTACAAGAGTGACCGCTGTTAAAGTTCAGAATTAGTCTTAGATTTAGCGATAGAGGGTATAAAGTGAAGCATACATTGGAACATTTCCCTAGTGCATCTGGAGCACCAGGTGCCGTGGAATACTTTTGCAACGTAAAGATCCAGAAGTTCAAATGTTTCGCCATCATTTGTGACGTATTTGTTAGGGCAGTACATTCGGAAGTCGTACCCCAGACATCTCTGACAACCCGAGTTTTGCACTCTGTTACACAAGATATCCAGGCATGCCCGATAGTAGTCTTGCCCTTGTGAGTATTGGGGTACATTGTTTGGCTCTATTCTTTCTGTTGTTCTATATCGGATGTTGTACCAAAGGTAGTGGTTCGAAGGACCGATAGACCCATAGAGACGGCGACAAGTGCGCGAGAGACTGATGGCATCGGAGGGAGTAGGGCACGAGGCTGCGATGATGTTGTGAACTTCCGTAGGGAGAAGAAGGAAGGCTGGGAGAGCCTATGAAACCGTCAGTGGGGCTTTGGATGCAAGATCTTTTCGGGAGAACTGACGGCATCATTGTCAAGAGGTTCTGTAGGATCCACAGCCGGTTGCGCGGCCGCGGCAGCTGTAGATTCTTCGGCAGTCTCCCTTGGAGATATAAACAAAACCTCTTGAGGTGGGCTGGGTATTGAAAATCTGAAGAGGAACGGTGCGTCCCTTTCGTTCTCCATGGTATCTGATTGTGTATGGCGAACAGTTGCGAGACGATGCAAAAGTCGATACAATTGCAAAGAGCACGCGCACGGTTATGGGATATCGCGATGGGGGTTGACCTATGGTCGCATATTAACCTGCGGCTAGACGGGGTTTATATAGGGATGACGCAGCGCGCGCGCGACGGAGGTTTTGGCGGATGAGTCGTTGACTCGAAAACAGGTGACACTATTATGAGGGTTGGATTCTTTGGCCCTGAGCTCTGACTAAGCTGAGTCCAATGCATGCATATGCAATGTATGACTAATTCCAAAATTACGAAATGCACCTGGCGTTCAATCGCAGTTTGGGGTTCCTTGTTCCGGCAGGAAAGCAAATTACTCAAGATGGATTTACCAAGCCGGTTTCTAGATTCAGGGTAGGCCTTTGGAACGTCGACGCCGCTGGCGTCTGGCGTCTGGCATCTGGTGTTGTTGATGGTATCGTGGCCGCGTCGTTGACATGGTTCGTGGTTAACATGGTTGACAGACAAAAGGCAGAGCCATTGGCAAATGACAAATGGCAAACAGTGTTGCCGCCACGTGACCCCGTAGAACACAAACAACACATCCTGCACACGACTCTTGAGTCTACACATATATATAGACACAAAAACTATGAGCTCTCAAGCTGTTGTATGTCAAAGTAATATCTCATCTTGGCCGCCCTCTTGCTCCCTTTTACAAAGTGTATTCGATTGCTCTCTAGTCAGCTGGCTTCACACAAAATACAGGTCTTGTATATCGCACAGCCCTGTTCAGCTCAACGTTAACTGAACCCTCATGATCTATGATCTGTACCGTCGTAGGAGTTTGACTGATCAGATACCATCGGCTAAATTCCCCCTTCACAGCCTAGCCACGGCAATTGATAATTGTAGGACACACTGAGCTTCTTATCAACATAAGTCTTAGGGGAAGTGCGGTCTGTAACTCACCTAAGCAAGACAACGGGCTAAAATCCTCATCACAATCGAGATGCAATCACACCAATATAGCAGATAAAGCCTCGCGGAAGCCCAGATTGTCGCGCTTGTCCCAGACCCCGTGTCTGTCAAGTTGATCCGTTCCATGCGGATGACCCAGCCCGTCTTCTTCCTCTTGCGGGTTGATGTAACTTTGTTGCCACTCTTTCTAACACTTGAATACGCACCGACCCAGCCCGGTAGCGATGAATCCGCAAGAGATGTCGTCAGGTGGCAATGACACCTATTAGCGTATTTGTGTGGAAAGAGGTAGTGAAAGAACTGCTGCACGCGGCGTCCTTGATTTCTGAAGATAGCAAGCCCAAGGTAATCCAATAGCTTATATCTGCCGGCTTCGACATTGTATCCATATTGCGTTTCAAGTCCTGCCACTCGGGAAGCAAAAAGAACCATAAACCGACAGACAAAACTATAGGAAACGTAGACGGCGATGGAAAATAGTGGCTTAACGCACCATGGCCATGTCATTGTCGCCTCGTTGAACCAAAAGCAATCAGTAAGGAAAATAACAGTAGCGCACGCCGTGAGGGTGAAGTGGATCATGTCTGATTTTTCCAAGCTATAGCCCTTCGTGCTGGGGACAACGGGCATGCCGAGGTAGCTAGGAACGGAGACGCTCGGCTGCACAAAGAAGCCGTTCGCTGCGCTTATCCGCATTGTGATGATAGGCTGTATTTGAATTGGTTAGTCATTGAGGCCAGCCGGGCTGCGGTGGTTACTGAGCAAATGTGGGCTACATTACCACTCCTGCGCATCTGCCTGTCAGGTTTAGGCCGGGATGGAAGGCAGTCGATGAGGGGGCACCGAGGGATGGTTGATATAATAATAAGTGTACTATTGGTCACAGCAACCTAGAATCCTAACAACCTGTGGAATGTTGTGAGATGGGTGGAAGTGGGAATAGCTTTCTCTCCGGATTTCGACACCAACAAGTAGTAGCAACAACCCATCTACATGCTACAGAGCTCAAGCTTCACGCCTTGTGTTGTGATATCTAGAGCTAGAGTGAAGTAGTAGTCCGGAGCGCCGAATACAATTCCCTTGCACCATTCTAGTACCTGGCACCAATCCTCGATTGATAAATTTGCTACTACCAAAGCTAAATTTGCGCCATGTTGGTTGCGTTCTATCTATCCATCTAGGTTACTCTGATGTGGTTTAAAATAACGAAGGAAGGTACCAGCAAGCTCGCCAATATGTCAGGCGTAAAATGTAATTACCGTTGGCGAGAACTGGGAGATTTGTAGCTTACGATATTTGTAGCAAAAAATTGACAAGATACCCTAGCTACGTGAGGATAGATAGTTCTAAACTAAGGTAAGAGTGGGGATTGATTATCATAGACGTACACAACGCGTACGACGAACCACAATTGCAATAGGGGTGGGGCGAGTCTAAAAAATAGTGGCTGGAGTTGAGGTTCACCGGGGTGACAGGTAAAATGAAACTAGATAACGGTACTAAATCATATTTGGGATGTAGGAGACGTAGAGGTTAGCAAACCCGAGAGAAGGGTATTGTCGCCTGTATGTCGACTGGCAGTCAGATACAGTTGTTGCCCAGCAGCATTGCCGGGGGCTTGGGGTTCCCCACTCGCGGCAGTATTAGCGGTGTTTACCAAGGCTGCTTCTAAATTACTACTGGAGTCAGTTGGTGGAACTGTCGTCAAAAGGACTTGGGTTCCTGTTGCTGGTGCTGACAAGGCCGTAGTCGCAACAGTTTCGCCGCCTGGGCAGTCAAATACTACTCTCCCACTCGTTTGGAGATCAAGGTAAATGGAGGAAACGTGAGCTAAGATGCCCCGAGAAAGGCATTGCATGGAAGACGTAACCGATGTATTGTTCTTCGCTGCGTTAAGCAGGCTGTGAAGGTGTCCCCACATGCAACTGAAAATCTCAATTGGCTCCAGCTTTGAAATCTCAGGGAACGTGTCTGTTTCGTTGAGAGAAAACCGTGACTTAAACTCAGATGCCAGTAGGTTTGAAAGGCCGAAAAAATGAGGAACATCCAGTTTGACGCCTTGTCGCGTAGTCTGTACAATGATAGGCCCCATGAGGTCTGTGAACTCCTGCACGAATTGGTTCATGGCCGTGATGAAGGTATTGTCGATTATGAGCAAATTCTCGTCGTTGCTCTTCTTCTTCTGTGGGCGGCTTTTGGCAGCCAAGATGGAAAATAGAGACTCGGGTATTCTAAGGGTACCATTCTCTTCAAACCAGTGTTCGTCAAGTTTCATACCCTCCCTAAAAGGAGTTCCATCAGGAGGGGTCTTTGGTGGAGAACCCACCGGTGAAAGACATTCACCCCAAGTGAATTCTTCTTGACTCATATTCCCAGCCACCGGTATGACGGTACCATCGATCTCAATCCTGTGGCCTGGGAGGCTGCTATAATGTCGGCTGTTTGGAAGGTTGTCGACCTCGCAAGCGTTAATAACTTGGCGGGAGACTGGCGCGTAGTAATTGTAGAGCACTACACTCTCACTATCGATAAGATCGCGGAGTTTCGGATCTAAGCTGGGCCACATATTTCTAACTCTACCTTGCCAGTCCCCTTTTCGACACCAGAACCCATAGGACTTTATTCCTTGAAATTTTTCAAGTCTTTCCTCGTAGCTATCTATGCTAGCAAATATCCCCAAGCTAAGCCTTAAATCCATTAGGACATCGATATTAGAAGGGCAGTTGGGGGCGTATTCGTGTTGGAGAAGGCTTCGGATATTGTACTCGTTCGATAGTATCTCAAGGAACTCGAGTAGGTCTATAATATCTGGATCGTTTAGGCAACGGTGCCTTTTTTCCTCGCCGTAAAGCCCGGTATTCAATTCTTTTAGAATGTTCTTCCAACCACCTTTGCTATCACGCCACTTTTGTTGAGTCTCGCTATTTGAATATATTCCCCAGTAGGTTTTTGTGTCTTCGACGATTTTAGCTACCGACCTGCCTACCGCCGTGCTAAGATCGGGCGGTGAAGATCCTCGAGCGAAATGATCTGCAATCCAAAGGTCAGGTTTCGTATTAGGGTCCAGGTTGTGGAAACTTAAGAACAGTGAGTTGAAACCAAAGTCAAATCTCAATTGACATTTGGCAAAAGATGCCGGTATCGGTTCGTTATTCGCTTTGTCATCAGATAACTCTCGCGTTTTCTCCGAATTAGTTATGCCGCGGCGTCCTGAATGATATTCACCCAAAACATTGTCCGTTAGTGAAAACAGAGTTGGTTCCCTGGCCTTGACGAAGGGAATAGTGCACCGTTCAGGTTCTGATAAGGGCTGTGACCTCTTAGAGGAGTATGAGAAAACAGGGAGTTTTCCCTCTCCGAATTCAGCAGGCTTTTTTGGCTGAATGTCCGCGGGGAGCCCAGCTGCCTGCACCTTGGCTTTTACGACGCTCGCATTTGTAGTTGGGAAGGTGAGAGGCGGGGGCCGCTTTTTCAAGCATCCAACCTCGAGTGCTACTTGTCTGGCGAACTTGGGAATCCGGGATGGGGAGTCAGTGTGCGTAGGGTCTGGTCGAACTCTTGCAAATGCAGTCTGCATTGAAGGTCCTTTCGGGTTCCGACTTGGAATAGTGATGTGATCTTTGGGGGTCCCATAGTGCTCCTCTCGTGCTCGGTTGCTGGAGAATAAAGTGGGGCAATCGACTTTACCCACGCAACCATCGTGGTAGCCGCTGCCGCCACGGGGTTTGGTAGGGGTATTTTCCGGCTGGTGTCTCGATGCGGCTAATTTCTGCCTCACGGACAATTCTGGCGTAGTAGGCCTCGAGCGTTCGCAGCTACCTCGGAAGCTTGGAATGGTGAGACTATCAGCAGGGCCATGATCTCTAATGCTTGTATTGACTCCGTTGCTTAGTTGGTCGTGTGTGCGCGCACGCCAGTTGGTTGATAGCTCGGAAGGTTTCATATGTCTCTCGCTACGGTCTTGAGCCTGGAGCGGGCGTTCAAGAGCTAGTGCTTTCGTTGGTGACGGCAATGGCCGAGGGAGCAAACTGTCTTCTGCGCGTCGCCCTGGTGGCCGGTATCGCCGTGACACACAGTCAGCGTCGGTTGATTTACCTGGGCTGCGCTCACTGGCCATGGCATTCTTTGGGCCTGGCATCCTGTGTTTTGGACCTCCTGCTTGGCCCCAGGGATTTGGGCTTCAATCAGGGTGGCTGAAATATCTGCTTTCAGGATGTCAGCTGCATGCCACACCGCGCGTTCAAAGGGCTATTAGTTACTATAAATGTACCTTGCAGCGTGTGCAAAGGACAGATCCTTACCTTCTAGCCTTTGTATGTCTCAATTGCTCCTCTCGTTTTTGCGAGGGCTTAGTATTAGAGGGTATCGATTGGTGTGAAGTGGCATGTATGGTGAAGGGCTACTGGTGTTTCGAGATCCACTGATGAAATTTGGTTGGGGATGAATTTCCTTCAGCGGGTGTTTGGTAAACCAGTTCCAGTTAATTGATATAGCAAGGCAGTGTGCGATAAAGTTACCACGGCCGTCCACAGTAGTTCTGGAGCTCACCCAGATACTTCATAGGGATAGCTTCAACGTGGATAAAGAGCTGGCCCTAGGCTAGGTGCGGGATTATATCTGAGTTGGACTAGTTGTCACGCTATGTGTGAGCTCATAGCAGACATGACTGCTTTTATAGACTGGTGCAGTAGGGTAGACAGAACAACACATACACATGTTGTACTTTAGACAACACCTTCCAGACAACCACCCTTGCACACTACAAACCACCAGCACTGATTCCGCCGTATCATCAATCCGCGCCACTCTTGTCTCTCGTGCCCTCATTGAATATAGGGAGATTAAGTCAATTTCTACATTCCAACATCTACCCTACAACTCAAACTACGATGGCCCAGTCCGATGTAACCCGCTATCGAGACCCTGTTCTCTCAGAGCACTTTGGGCCAAACTACGACGAGAATATGGTCTACGTTCTCATAAATCCAAGGGCCCTTGCTTGGGAATTGGTGGGACTCAATGGTGATAACTCAATTGATGAGGACACTGGGCAACCGCTGAACCCGTGGGTTGTCCCTGAAGATGACCCACGAGCTTTAGATCCAATGTACCAGAAGGAATACGTGTTGATCGACGCCGATGACCTCTCCAGAATGGGGCACCTGGGTTTAAGAGTCGCCGATGATGAGGCAGCTATCACTGCTGCAAATAGAAATAGACAGCCAGAAGTTGATGGTGGCAACGTGGAGATCAACCTATGGTTTGAAAATCAAAAGAGACAATCGGAAGAGCTATATCGCGTAGCTGCTGGTCTGGACAGTGGCCAATCATCTTCAGCGGGAACATCTGGCGATGATACCGAGGACTCACATGCAGTGCTAGACGAGGATGCAGGGATGGTTTCAAATGATGAAAACTGTGGAAACAATGCAAATGTTCAGAAAGGGGGCGGCCAAAGAGCTTCTAAGAAGCGATACAGGCAGCCCTACCAATATCTCATTCCGGAGGTTTCAGACGCTAGGGTCAATGACGATAGCTATAGTCTCACGAGCAAGGTCGTCCAACGGCAGCTGCAGCTGGCTTATGCGCCCAAGGAAAATGAAGATGGGAACTTGGAGGCTGAAACCCCAAGGTTTTGTCTCGAGGTCATTGCTTTCCACAAGGAGCGTCTTCGAGCATTAGAGCGGCGCGGAATTGCCCGTCAAACAGCGTTTCAACAGCAGCTGATATCATTCAATGCCGACCATGTTATGTTCTCATCAACGGATCCTCGCTTGTTTGTCCCTCTAACAAACA
Source organism: Drechslerella stenobrocha 248 (assembly GCA_000525045.1). NCBI lineage: Eukaryota > Fungi > Ascomycota > Orbiliomycetes > Orbiliales > Orbiliaceae > Drechslerella > Drechslerella stenobrocha. The sequence goes on along the minus strand of KI966433.1, from coordinate 86,424 downwards.
GCAGCCCAGATGTCAGGGCTTGGATAATGCGAGGGCAGAACGAGATGCAGTTCATGTTGGATTTGATGAGGGTCCAGTGGGATCGGCTTGGGTATCTTGATAGATATTTCAATCGAAAAGGTCGCAAAACCCCCAAGTCACGCCATCGTGGATTTGGTAATCAGAAGGCCGGGGCCATTCGGCTTTTTGGAAACTTGCGTCACCATCACAAGAATGTCCTCAAGCTGGCGGTTGAACTATTCTGCAAGGATCTAAAGGGTCAGCTCGAGGCAGATATGGGCGAGCTCCTTCGATTTGGCACATTCCAGTATATTGCTGCTGGCCCCGAACAAGATATAAGGATGCGCCATGCCCTTTTTGTTTTGTGGGAGATCAAGCTGGTTGGCACTGTAGTCATGAACGAGCAGGAAGGCCAGCAGGGTCCGTGCAGCTGTTGGGCTAGACGATATCTGTCCGGCCAGGTGGTCAAGTACAACGTTCATGAGTCCTATCAGAGATTTTTCGCAACCGGTTGCATGCAAGACCACCATATCATCGATACCTGCTTGAAAGAGGAGTACAGTGCATACACTCCGCATCCACTGGAGGACATTGCTCTGCAGTACATCAGGTATAGCGCTCGCGGGGCGTTTATTCCGGCCTGGATGGCAGACAGGCACAAACTTGTTGTTGAGATCTCGCGCGAGACTAGAAAATGCTTTCTGGAGGATTCTAGCTGCCACGGCTCCGCGCGCGATCATGTGCAATTGGTTTTGAGAGCCGTTTGGGGTTACGCGTACATTCTGAGCCAACCAACTGACTCGACCATGTTCGAACAGCTCTCTAGCGACATCCACTCTTTTATTACCGAGACCGATGGTGCCCAGCTCAAGCAGAAGGGCAAGGCTCTGGGGAAGAGGATGCTGGGGTATGACCTGAAGTTGGTAAAAGAAAGACGCGAGTTCCGAAAGCAGGAAACGAGCAGGGAAAAGGAAGGTCGGTCACAGGGGAGACGGAGGGAGCAGAGCCCTATAGGCTACGTTGCGCAGAGGGCCACCGAGGTTTTAGGGGCGGGATACGGGGGTCGAGCGGCGGGTGGTACTGATATCCCGAGCCAAATGAGGGAAAAAGGATGGAGGAAGCGAGGAACGAGCCCTGGGTCGGAGAGAGGGGGCCTGGGCGAGACGGAAGAGCAAGACATGCAGTTCCAACCTTTTCATCGGCCGAAACCCCGAACGCTGTTGGATAAGATGTTCCAGAAGACAGAGGCGATGAGTCTTACTGAACCAGTGGGATCCATGGGATCGATGCCAAAGACGGAGGATAAGAAAAGGAAAGAGAAGACGAAGGGACGGATAGGACCTCAGGAACGAGAAGATGCAAATGAGGTTAAAGACCACAAAAGGTTCGTTCCAGGAACAGGGACAAAGATGCTGTTGCATTTATTGGGAGCAGGCAAGGCTTTGGATTGAGAGGAACAGGAGCCTTGGCGCTGTGTGCGGCTGCCTGGTCGATAGGTAGAGTATTCCGATATATGGAACGTCGTCCTTCCAAAACGGCTCTTAGAGTTCCCAACATTGCGATCGAGTATCCTGTGCGATAGAGGTGTTGTGAGTCAGAACTTGGTGACTAAATGGGACTCCACTTGACTCGCTCGTGGCCAATCAGACGACATCCGCGCGCTCGCTTAGCAAAGGAGCCGCGATACGTCAACTAAAAGTACCAAGTTGAGTCCAGTCGCATGACACCAAAGCGTAAGGATCTGGGGCATATAAGACGCGCAGAGCCTTTGGGAACGATTGCATGATCAATCGAGCATACACAGAGCCCTATATACTCAAGCGCTTGATATGTATTGCGTCCCAATAGCCACTGCACTCGCCCGGGGATACACTGGTGTTTAGCAGTCGAGCTGCTCCACGACCGATCAGTTAGTTCAATTATACTGCATCAACCTTCAGCCCCTCTCGATCCATTGGGTTTGTCTAGCAGCACTCTGTACGGTGCCTGACCTGGCCTGGAAACGCCACCGCCACGGTTGCTGATAACGTCCATTCCCACATTCCGAGGCGCTGCGACGCGACGACGATACGGGGCACACAACACGGCACACAACACGGCACATTCAGGCATTGATCATATCCGAGACGCCACGCCATGTGCGTACCACCGTTTTCGATACTCTTGAACGTTCTCACCATTCCCTACTGCATACTCTACTATGGCAGTATCACTGCCTTCGCCTCCATCTTCGCCGTCGCCTTTCTCACAGTGGCCTTTATCTTTACACCACCAGAATGGTTAGAACCCCACAAATATAGTGTTGCGGACTCGGTGGTTAGAGGAGCCTACAGAGCGGCCCCACCACTACGCTCCCTACCCCGCGGACAGCGCCTATACAGGGGCCGTCGATTGAATAGAGGGACCATTGCTATTCCACGGGCCAGGTTGCGTGGTACTGCTCGCTAGGCCTAGGTTTTGTTGGAGCTCAAGTCCCGGGCGTCCTTATTTCGAGGTGCTTCTTGAGCCCTCTTTGCAAATTTATTGTATTCTGGAGAGTGTATTGCGGAGTGTGTGCCGTGGATTTTGTGTCCTACAAGTGTATATATCAGCAATTGAACTCTTTTCTCTTCGTTAAAACACCTGCTACTCAATAGGCAGTGAGCAAACTGGAAGCATCAACGCAATTGAAGTGCCAGCATAATAGATGCGGTGATGGCTGCTAGGGGACTGATGGGGTAGGGGCGGATACTTATATACTTAGGTAGCCGTTTGGTTTAATTTGGGGAGTGCTGGCTGGAATTCTAGTATTGCTGAGCTCATATGTCTACATTACCAGTTGGTCCTTCTCCATTCTCTTTCGCTGTCAACCCTTTCATCATCTACACATCATCCCTCCTGAACAGACCCTATCGTCAGATAATGCCAGGAGAACAATGAGCTCACAACTAACCCCGTCGACAATAGAAACCTCTGGCGCAGGCCCTGCTACCCGTATCAAACTACACTTTGTCACAATAGACGAGCGTGACAGTCAGTCTGACCCCATACCAACCCAACCACATCGCCCCCCAACGCCGCTCGTGCAGTTGCCGTGCTAAATCGAGAATCGTCTTAGGTATTATCAGGATTCTTTTTTACTATTGCGTTCTGCAGCTGTTGGCGTTCCTGTTGTACTTCAGCTGTACTGGTAACCGCCAGCACAGCCATTGGAACCCATTGAGGGACCGCTGCACTACGATAAAAACAAAACTACTTGGAGGGGGTGAGAGCGTAAAGGTTAAACGATATATCGATTCAAACTTCAGCTACTGTGAAGAATGCGTCCCCGAGACCTGGGAAGAGCTGGCGATGATGCAGCGGCTGCAGAAGGCAGTGTGGACGTGGTCGTATGTCAGGTACTTCCCCGTCACCAGGCGCTCCCACGAATAGGCTCAGCAGCTGGGTGCCGGCCGACGACGACCGTTGCTACGCCGGCAGCAACACAGCCTACGTTTAAAGCTGCACCCACCGTCGACGCCCCCGTTCCGCTCTCCGAACATCCAACTACATCTCCTGCAACCTTTGACCAAATGGCGGACTCCGACCAGCTCCAAGGTAGGAATCAGCAAATTGCAGTAGACCTGGCAGCAACAGCTAACAAAGGTTTTGATCACCAAGATGCCACAGAATTGTCCTCCTCACCACCCCGTCGCTCAGGTGTTGATTTCCTAGCTAGACTTGAGCTCGGTAGATTGAAAAGAGAGCGAATTTATATCAAAACAAAAAAAGGTAGCAAGTGCAAGTCTGCCGCTGGTGGCCTCGATTACTAGGTGCTTACTGGCGCAAACTAGATATCCCTGACCAATTCCAGGACTTGCCACAGCCCACTTCTGGCGGCGGATTGGATAATTACATCCTACTTAGCGACAGCAGCGAGGAAAACGAAGAGGTTTTAGTCGTTTATCAACTGGTCGATAAAAGCAACCATATGGCCAAAACGGAAACAATCTGGAGCGATGGAGCCGTTCGACACCACGAAGTCTTACGCGAACCCGTCCCTTGCTCTAGAATTCTAGAGGGGGTTATCACTTCTCGCGATAATCTAGAGACAACGATCCCAGATAAGGCTGTTTATTGCGCTGAAAACCCAGAGACATCCATTGCCCTTCCTGAGGTCGCAAAGATAACCATACCCGAGATAATCATCCCACAGATAGCTATTCCGGAGACAGCTATTCCAGAGGTAACCGTTCCTGAGACGGCTATTCTGGAGACAGCTACTGCCAGTACAACCACCCCAAATAGAACTGTTCCAGAAACAACTGCTCCGGATACAACTATTGTTTGCCCCGAGGCCTCGGAGACTTCTATTAATTGTCCCGAACCTCCAAAGACAGTCATCCCAGAGACAGGCATCGCTTGTCCCCAAAGACTAAGTAGCGCGGTTTGCTGCCCTCAGAACTCGGAGACAGCCATTTTTCTCCCTCAAAATCAGGGTGCTACTGCCGTCTTACCCGAAAGCATAGAGGTAACTACTGTTTATTCTGAAAGCCCAGGCACAGCTATTGTAGCTCCTCAAACCCCAGAGGCAGCTGTATCCAGTCCTATGAAACTAGAGGCACCCACCGCCCACCCTGAAAGCCCAGATGCGGCTACAAGTCGCCCCGACAGCCCCGACACAACTATCGCTGGTCCTGAAAGCCCAGACACAACTAATACGGGTCTTGGAGGCCTAGGGACAGCTGATGCGGGTCCTGAAAGCTTGGAGATAACGGTGGTGTCTTCTGAAATTGCAGAGCCAACCCTTGATTGCGCCGAACCCCTGGAAAGAACCTTCTCCCGCTGTGAAAACCCAGAGATAGCAGTCGCTTCTGAAAATCCAGGGATACCCATAACCTGGCCTGAGCCCCTAGAGAAAACTATCGATTGTTGTGATCCTTCTATACGGGCCACTAGCGAGGAAATACTTAAAGGGCTCACGCTACTCGACATTTTTATCTTTGTCTTCAACTTTCTCACCGATTTATCTGCCACAAGCCTCGCGAATCGGGAAGCCTTCACCACTGACCCAGAATTTTCCGATAAGACCATTGTTGCAGACATTTCTAAAGTTATAGAAATGGTTGAGTTTGATTCGTTAGTTGACAACTGGCAATCGGTCTGGAGCGACTTAATTGCCCCACGTATTACGGAAAAGGAAGCTTTGCAATTCGTGCGAACAAAGCGGGAACAGTGTTCGCGGCGCGCTGATGGCAAAACGGAGTATTCTGCGGTTGAAGGACGCAGATATGAGGAGCGGCAGGCTACTATAACCCCTCAAGGTGAGGATAAGAAATGTTTGGTGCATCATGGCTGCGGCGAGAGCGAATTGCCATTAGCGATTGTATCCGTCTTCCATGGTGCAAAGGAAAGACCCCGTCAAAAGAAGGCTGCCCAGCACTCTGAACAGGGCAATGAGGGTAGAATAACATCTCGGCAAGCGATTTCTCCCACGGTTGGCACAGGGTCTTCGCCAGTTGGCCTGCGCGGGGAAACCAACAGCTTGCAGCCGACGAAGGATATCAGCGAAGCCCTCAAGCACTAACCCCGAATGCATATCCCCAAAAGGCTATCGAAATGAACTAACCGGTGGAAAAGCATCAGGGAATGGCAACTGAGCTGCGGTCCCCAGACGATGGGGCTATACTCTAGCTTCACAAGCCTTCGAACGCATATCAGTTGCGCATTGCCTAGATAGGACCATAGTCATAAGAGCTATAGTCGCAGAGGTCGCAGTACTATCTCTCGGACATGGTTGGTAAATATTGCATTTTGCGGTCACTCCTTTATCTTCTTTTCTAAAGGCTTCACTCTGTGATACTATTTTTTCGCACTGGCATGGGTACCAAGCACGTCCTTGAAACCCCCGTCCTCTTGTGTACTATATTATGTTTTCAATATCACGCTCCGACTTCTCCGAGAGTGTACATTCGAGAGAGTCGAATTCCTGTTATGTCGTTCTCACGATCAAACTCGTGGCGCCTATTAGCTACGCCGATATAATGTTACAAGTCCAAGTCATTCATGCTCTAACTCGCAGATTCGACACCCGTATGTACCATTGCCTCCAATTCATGCCTATATATTATTGCAACTCCGTAGAGCAGCCCGTGCTTAGTTCTATTTGCACAACCTGCCTATACCTGTCCGTCAGGCGACATTTTTACAACCACGCATGCACCTTTCAGCTGCTGCGAGTTACTAAGAGCCTCAAGCTTGCAGGACCCACGCCACAATGTTCTTTTTGTCTAGGAAACGCATGCACACTTTGATGTTCGCTGAGTATAATATTGGCCTGATACGTGTTTCCATCCCTCTAACCGATACCTAAGACGTATAAATAGCAAAGAACTTGTTGATTGCTCTACCCGTACCGCCTTGAGTTGCAATATTATGGAATGATCCGCCGCACCTTCTGCCGCTAGAACTCTAGAGTCCGACAAGAATACGTACAGGCTCTCATATTGCCCTAAATTTTATCGGTCTTAGATCCCGGGTATTAAGTCGCGCAAGGTGATAGTAACGATAACTTTACGACCCGCGCTTATATTTTTCAATTTCAGGAGACAATGGGGAACACACTTTCCATCGTGTTCTCTAAGAACAGTAATCGTTGCCTCCGAACGATGGAGAACGCCTACTATGACACCAAGGAGGCGCTATTAGAAGCTAGTCTTGCGGGTTCGGGCTCACGGGAAGAGTTCATCCGGGAGGTTATGACGACAGCTGAATTGTGGGATGATTATATGTACTACGTCTATGAAATGCTGGAATATGGGCCTGGATCGGAGAGAGAGATTGACCGTGTGATTGAAGATGGTTTGTGGCAGGCAAGAAAAATCCTGGAGAAGCGAAGCGGGCCACTTCAGCAGGAGGGTATCGAATACATTGATGACGTTGACTATGCCAGGTCAGACAGCGAGCTGGGAAGCGATTTGGAGAACTATGTTGGCAGTGAGAGAAAAGCTCGCGATCGGGACCAAGACTCGGACGCCGGCTCTGGAGGGTAGCATCGGTAGGCTGCAACAGTTTAGATAGCAACAGATCCCCGAATTGTCTAGGCTAAGGTCATGAAATATAACCACCAGGGTCTAAAGCGCAATGTGCTTCGCGAATGCACCTACAAACAATGTTATCGACTATCTTGACATTGGGTATTATCATTGTACTAAACGATGTTATGTAGCTTCAAATAGTTGGAATTTGCTCTGGAACTAGCGAGAAGAGAATAGACAGAGGGAGCTGTCTATCTAGGACTGATTATAGGGCTTGCAGTGACCGGCAGCACATTATTGGCACAAATACAGTTACCACTGGCGCTTGCCACGGGAGGGCCATTGGTGCACCACGCCTCAGCCGTCCATGATAAGGTGGTTGTAGGCTTTGGCGGCTCCCGAATTGTAGTGATTTTGATGAGCGTCGGGATGATTGAGCCAGTAACGAGGCTGAAAGGGATGTGCCCAAGCACACCCAGCATGCTTCTCGCCGCCCCGGAATGCGCGGTGATGCTGATTATTGTGGAGCGGTCGTTTTCGAAGATATCACTGAGGACCAACTTCATACGGTAAGATTGCGCGGAGGAGGTTTCGGCTTTGATGCCGTTCCATTGCCCGTCCTCTTCGCTTAGCGAAGGCTCAACAGCATAGTCTGGATAGTTGGCTGTGATCCAGCTCCGGGAAGACCGACGGTCACAAGTATGGATAGTGATTTGTTCGCGTAACCACTCCTTGACCGTAGGCTTGAATGGATGTCTGCTGTGCAACGGTAGTCCTGAGTACGTAATGTTGGCGGTCTCAAGGCAACGGGCAAGTGGGCTGGTGTAGTATGTGTCCGGGGGCTTGATCTTTTGTTCTTTGATCTGATGTCGCCAAAAATCGTGGGCTCGCATAGCTTGCGACCTCCCATAGGGAGTCAGCGAGGCATCCTCCCAGATTGCTGTCCCGTTGGTGTATAGTTCGGCCCAGTAGCAGTTCCATGCTGGAGTGCCAACATTGCTTTCTTGGGCGTTATGGTACCCCTCCGAATGCCTACCGATGAAAAGCAGTCTGTATTCGACGTTCCGGCCGCTGTCACGATTAAGCCTGTCAACGTGTCGGTTGAACCTTTGCCACTGAGTTAATTGCCGGGAATCGCTGTCATCTGTTGAGTATGCTCGGTTGATGAGGCCAAAGTTTGTTGCTGTCTAAGATGACTTGTCAGAACATGGACGCGACGTCACGAATAGCTTCTCTACAGCCGGTCGGTGGACTCACGTAATCAAAGGTCGCTGGGTCGACGCTGGGTTCATCCTGTAGGAAGAAACCCGGAATGGTTTCAAAATTCAAATATGCCTTTCCACCATGCACGCTGACGCCCGAAGCAGATGGGGAAGCAGTCGTCGCGGTCGGCTCCGAGTACGTTTGGTCGTTGGCAGCGCCGAATATGAGTGCAGACAGAGGTACGATTACTCTCAAATACATCGCGAAGAAGCCCGATACAGCATCGGGAATCTGTGTGATGAAGGAGGATATTGCGGTGAAGACGGAAGTCTGCACATCCGCCGGCAGGAGCAAAGTGACCAGCCCGCCACGAGCAGGTGAACACCAGTCGTCGACGTCCCGACAATCCATCCTCGGCCGATGACCAAATGCTACCTGCTTTATAAAGCGGTCTGACCAGGCTGGCGGGGCCGCTTGGAGATCTATACGCTCGGAGTCTGCGATGGATCTCGATAGTCACTTGGTGGCAACTCTCCAGTCTTTAGCCTCTCTCGGCGGGCGTTTGGCGATAACCGCTGCTGATTGGTCGGTTTGATAGATTCCCCAAGTAGAAATACAACAGAGCCAACACGCGAAAGCACCGCGTAGCAGGTCCTAGATCGCAATTTGCTTCATCTACGTCGTTGAAGTTAGAAGGAAGCGCAGGCTTGAAGTGTTCAGCACCATGTCAGCCTTCCTCTAATGCCTGGCATTCGTAAGTTCCCGACCTTGCATCAATATAGTATTCTCCATGGGACGCCGAAACTGCTGTTCAGACTAAATAGAGGAATGCCGCCGAAGGACCGAAGATGGTACTCGACTGTATACTGACCCGTCAACCGTAAGGACAACCTTAGATTCTACGCAAGGGCGAATAAAGACAAGGCTGCCAAAATAGCGTTTAATATATTACTCAAAGCAAACGCGAAGGATGGCGGCACCAGGAGGCTCAGATGCCGAAGCGTCATTCCTCAGATTCCTATTCGGTAGCGACCCTGAAGAGTGGGAAAAACAGACTACCAGAGACATCAGATTCATCCGTCGCAAGATACAGAAGGCTAGAAAAATGGGTGCCGACAATGAAACTCTGGTCTGCATGGTCGACAGGATTAAACACCTCGTTACAATATACGCGGAAACCGCCATATCTATCGTCAATGCAGTAGATACTGCCGAGGTATACCATGCCTGTGGTACAGCGCTCGACAGAATCAAACCCGTGCTGGAACAAGTCAAGGAAGCTAGCGAGAGGGCACAGATTAATCCTACCGGCACTAGATGTACAAGCAGTACCTCGGGCAACCATGGCGGGATGGAGTCGGGGAAACAGCATCTACCCCGAGGTCCCAGGTATAGGCCGCCTGAAGAGCGTGGTGAGACTAAGCGGAAGCATAGAGACCGCTGGGCAGGCATTGCCGGGGACCCAGGATGTACCAGGACGTATGAAGAAAGCTATCGCAACAACAGTGTCGCAAGGAGCCACCCGAGAGCTCCACCAGGCCCCGCCATTCAAAGCATCAACGACCAGGGCGGGCTACGCGACAGAAATGGGAAAGGCAGAATACCCATAAAGGTACACCGGCCGCCTGAAACCAGCACCCACCAACCTGGGTACCAACTACCCCCACATGAGGCAGATACAATCAAAGACGCCAGGAAAGAAGCTCGGATGGCATATATCCCGGCAGCAGAGACAAGTTTTTCCAATATGGACAGAAGAGCCCTCCGGTCAGAATGGGGTCAAGCCGGTGATGTAGACCGATCCGGTCGTTTCTAAACCCGTATGGCAGAAGGGATTAGACCGAACGCATGAAGGCTTGGGATGTATAATGTCTGTGTAGTAGTGGCTAGAGGGCGAACCCAAGGTGCAAGCAGTTGATAATAGGAAACGATACCGATATGCTCATGCTGAGTTTCAACGAAGAACCGTATATGGCTTCGTCGGTATCGAGAGTGCTGGCTGACTACTAACGGCTTAAACTACACCCTCAAACTGTAGGATGCAAAGGCGAGATAAAGAGGCAAAACTAGCACAACTACGTGAGAGACCGGAAATAAAACAGGTAAAGAATATTGGGCAGCATTATGTCAACATAGATAATATCAATTCGATGGTAACCGAGATGTACGGTAGCAGCAGGTGGGGGGTTAATGTACGCACAAAGCTACCAGTACGAGGCTAAACGAGTAACAGACACGTATTTGATTGAATCGTCCGGGGTTGTACTGGCAGTGGCCCGGTTTCGACCATAAAATTGATTCATGGCCGAAATCTAGCCTCTTGCAGGAGTGGAATTACCAGCGTAAACCCATTCAAGACCGCCAAAGTTATATTTATCAGATTCTGAGGATAATCAATAATAATCCATTATTTTATACAGCATCAGATGTGACACTATAGTCATGGACCTTGACGTTCCCCAGGATCTTCCGCGTCATAAATGAAGCGTCCGTACTGATCAATATGGGTCCCTTCAGGATCATGGATGATGAAGGTTGCCCCAGCTGCTTGCCCGATACTAGTTGTTTCGCTAGATATAATGCCGCTCGGAGCAAACAGCGGAAGCCCCATACCCACAAAACGGGGGTGGCATATGTTAGACGACGAACTTGCTCGTTTGCGCCCAGTGTTGGCCTTGCTGCCAGAGCCGCGAACTACAATAGTATCGTCAGGCACTTGTTGATTGGCAGGCTTGCCATCGGCATTGCCTGTGCCACCAACCCAGTCAGTCTTATATCGCCTCCCAGAGGTGGCCCGAGTAAGTGTTGTGCTACCTTGAGTACCAAAGAAGTTTGAGCCTCGGGACTTGTTGATAATACGGGCCGGGGATTCAAAAGCGACGTATTCTCTGGGGATATCTTCGTAGTTGTCAGGGTCATTCAAAATATCGCTGTTTTGGGCCAACTCCATATGCTGAGAATCGTCTTTGAGGTCAAACCGAACGTTTCGACCACTCTTTTGACACTGCCCGCATGTAGAATGGTGGTTGTGGATTGCCTCATCGGCAACCTTTTGACTTTGACGAACCAATTTGTCATAAATTTCATCTGTTGTATCGTCAACCTGGGCGTGGACGGGGCAAGGCTGCAGACCGGCAGTTTCGTAGCGTGCATTTCGAAGACGTAGTTCGTGGGCAACCGCATTCTCGATAGCAATCATGTGGGTTTGAATCTGATCACCGAGATTGCGAAGGCGGGTTTCTGGGAGCCCGTCGTAAGTAAGGCCCAATTTATCAAAGCTGAGCGCTTGCAGAGCCAATTTGACCACAATAGCCAGTTCTTCGCAGTAGTGGTCATAGCAGACCAACCCGGCATGGAGTACACTCAAAGCGCCCTCGAACGACCCGACGAATGCGGGATTTCGGAAAAGAGGTTTAAGACGACGAGAGGAATCTTTCCAGGTTTGTACAGCAGTCTCGATATCTTTGAGCTCGTTAATACCAGCGCTTTGGAACACTCGGATTATAGTGTTGCAATTGCACACCGGCATGTTGGATACTTTGTTGTAAAACACTCTAGATGATGTCACGTTAGTAGGAGCTTGTGCGTCTGGCGCGCGCAGACGCGTGCGGACTAATGTAAAAGGGTCTTGTCAACGTCAGCATCCTCGACGCCCCCAGCACCTTGAATTCGACGTAACCATATCGCCCATCAGATATTATCAGTGCTCGGACGTTTCCACTTACCGGGGTAGGAGGAATTAAATTCTAACCGTGTTCTCAGGGCAGGATGAGAGGGTGGTTGTTGGTGCGGTGTCGGTGTTCTGTGGTAGTAGTGCAGCTGGGGTTTTTAAAGCTGGCCGAATATATAGAAGGCATCAGCTACAATTTTCGTGCTAGCTGCCATCTCGGCACCAGGCCGCCATGGCAACAGCGGATAAATAAAGATACATACTTAGTAAATAATAATAGATATTTTGTAGAGTTCTAATGGCACAGCAACAGCAAATCGACAGTTTCTCATAGACCTGTTTACACCACATGTGGATATTGGATACCGCTACAGGGCACCCACCACGGCGCAACTTACTTTAGTGACCACTAGTAGTCTTTTAGCGGACCGTACCAAGGCTACCGGCTTCTCAGGGGTATATAAACGCAATTTTGGGATGATATATATTTACTCGAACTTGACCTCTAATATTACAACTGTCAAAGTTTTTGTTTTATGTGCCGGCTTCAGCTATGACACGACACCTTTAATTGGCCTATATAGTGATATCTCTAAGCTCATTAAAGGGAAGGTCTCGTCAGTCGTGAAAATATACCCTAGAATCCGGGGCCACTGGACACCTAAATACTGCCGGTATAGCATGACGACACCTTAAGCTATTGGGAATAATGACAAGGTGATATTTTGGTAGGTTGCCGGTGGTGTAGTATCGTGATCGACTCAGATCAATTGCCAGATCGGGAGGCATTGACAAGCTTTCAGTTGTGACTCTGCTGCCCATATTAGCACACGAATCCAATGTTAAGCTCCGTTCCACTGAGCCTCCTAGAAATATAAACCTTCAAGTTCCAACAAGCCCCATGGTGCCAAAACCCAAATAGGATGCTCTCTCAGCCCTCAGCCGTTGTTCTTGCACCAAGATGTGGTATATTTTGACGACTATTGCGTCGATCTGGTTAGACATGTCATTTAACAAGGCCAGGCGTTCGTCGACTGAGCCGCTGGCGAAAAAGATATTCCAGGTCATTGGGCAAGCTTGGTATGCGAGATCAAATAAGACGTCGTCATAGATAGCGAACGGGCGAACACCCTGTGAAAGTTGGTATAAAACATCCATGAGGCTTTGTCTGAACGGCTGGAAAAGTATGACACTTTGGCCATTTGGACACCGAATCTCGCGAACCCATTGCATTCCTTTATCGTAATGCTCGAGAACAACTTTAAGAGTCGCAATCTGGTAGTCGGTAATGTCATCTCCGACTGGGGTTCCGCGGACAGGGACACCGTAGTGACGATTGTATGCCATCGGGATGTTGTTTGTTCTCAAGTTATTATTTTCTGGGCTCTCAGTGATGAAGCGCTGGCAAATTTGGATGAAATCGATGCGCTCAGGTGGTCATGGAACTGTTTGGTGTATTGTGTGTGACTTTAAACTCTTAAAAAGGTATGTGGTGTAAATACTGGGTTTTATTCAAGCATCGGTCGACGTAGCTACTTTTGCAATTTCCCAAATTTTTTGTAGAAAGGTAAACCGCGACTCGTCTAGATTGGTTTATTACCTTCTATATACACCATCCATCAGGCGTTTTGCACATTCTAGGTCACTCCACCATGTATTCTACAGGCCTACTAAGTTCAGCTCTCTAGATATAAAAATGGAAACGTGGACGATTACTTATACATCACATTCCAATAGCAACTTGAGGCGCACTATCTATATATCTGTCCGTGATTTTGTTGGCCATATTCATTCGCGCGGTTTAGCTACAGCATTAGATATATCGATAACACCACAACTCGTAAGAGGCTTTCCAGCTTGCACGACAACAGACGAGACTACGTTTTGCCAAACCGCCCTTTTCTTTTTGTTGGCACTTTCTGCCCACTCTCTCTCAAGTTCTTCGTAAGCTCCCCACCATGCCTTGTGAATCAGATATGTATCATGGTCTTCATGTACTCTACTTTTCCAAGGTTTATTACCAAGGAAGTAGTGTAGCAACTTGATGTCTTCATCTTTCCAGAGCGTGCTATGGCAAGTCCGCATAGTTTGAAGTGCATTGTACGTATACGGCAGTGGTATCCATTTATCCCGATATACGATCGTGAGTAAGTCCTGTTCAAATAGCGGGAGGTTATGTACATCCGGGTATGTGTTCATTACCCGAATGATATTGTCATATTCCTCCGTAGACGATTTTAACACCACAGCCCCTGCGTTAAGGTAGTGGTGATTCTTTGGACTGGCACCCGTGATGGGTGTAGCTATAGGGCTGTCTGTCTGTTGGTTGGCGGCTGTAAACCCATAGGTCTCGGGTACCCTGTAAGGTACAAAATGGTCAGAAGGCTCAGACTAATCGTCCAGGTTGCCAAATTTGGCTTCAAGTTAGGTACTTGCCAGTCTTTATTGTAGCGGCTAATTTTGAGCGGGTTGCAGGTGCACGCGTTTGTCGCTGCGATCCAGCCATTTGGCAATGGTATCTCCATGAGGTCGTCAATGTTTTGTAGGACTACCATATCGCAATCTAGTGCAACGACGCGCTATATTTGAAGAGTCGCACCGCACGACCGCAAGGGGAGTGAGGTGATCGCGTTTGTTAGCTTCAGGCTAAAACTCCAGCAGATATGATTTAATGGAGATGCGAATTTGATGACAGCACTGGTGAAAGATACCTCGTAGCTCGTCAGCGCCCACGCGGCAAGTTTGCCCCAGCATCCATTAGGCGCCTCTCCATCTCTTCCTGGAGGCTGTATTTCCTGGGCCAATACAGCGGGTATTTCTGCTATCGCCAACGCTTGAATGAACTCCGGATCACCTTGAACCTCGCGTGTGATAGTCACAACCAACTGATACTTGCTCTTCACTCTACGCAGAGAATGATGGAGTACCAAGAGACCGCCAAAGTATGCCCTATTGGTCAACAGGGTTCTCCAGACCATGCCACTACTAGGGACGTAGCCATCAGTCATTTTCTGTGATTGCATCTGGTGGCCGGCCGGTGTAAAAGGTAGTTGGGGGACAGAAACTGCTTCGATCATGAGGTCCGTACCTCCAGTCTGACCTTCACCCGGGGGCCAACAGACTATGGTACTAGCAGCAAGTTATATAGCAATATCATTGGTAGCATTCGTGCGACTAGGTCGGTACTAAAGCGCTCCGCATCGAATCACAATTCCCTTATTATTGTTCCGCCGAGACTATGGCTGCTACCCATCGATGCGATATCGGCCTGTAGACCCGCCAAGTCACGGCGAATTCGCGGACATGACAGTTTCAGAGAGGTCTGAGGTTGCATTTTTGTTTTTAACTAGCATCTGGCAGCGCGCCGCATTCAAATATGGACTGTACAGCTGTTCCCCACTTCGCCACAGGATATTGTTAGAGAATATCGGGCGTGTTGTTCTGGTGTTATTTTGGTCGTCGACGAAACGAGTCCTTGAAGGATCTGGCCAGAGAGAAATATATTTGTCTTTGCGCAGGAATCGCCTAGCTGGGTTCGAGCTCTCCATCTCATTATACCAGACCAGCTTGCAATGTCGTCCGACTCGTTCCCCCCCCAAATCACTGCTGTCACCACTTTATCCTCCGCGGACGCCAAGTGGGTGGAGCTTCAAAAAATCGACTGGAAGGACCAGACAGGCAAGCCCCGCATCTGGGAAACCGCAGCCCGCAAGACCCGCAGTTCGTCCGGTATCGACGCTGTCGCAATCGCCACGGTCCTACTGCATCCAACCAAGCCGGCTTCAACTATAGTGATACTCCAATACCGGCCCCCGGTCGCGGCGACATGTGTTGAGTTCCCCGCCGGCCTGATCGATCAAGGGGAGAGCCCCGAGACAGCGGCAGTACGGGAGCTGAAGGAAGAGACCGGATATGAGGGCAAGGTTGTTAGTTTAAGCCCTACGATAGTCAGCGACCCTGGCATGACCACTGCCAATATGCAGCTTGTGGTCGTGGAGGTTCAGCTACGAGAGGGCGACAAGGAACCAGAGCAGCAGCTGGAGGCTGGCGAGTTCATACAGAGGGTGGTGGTGCCGCTGGACGAACTGCACGACAAGCTTGTCGAATTCTCAAGCCAAGGATATGCTGTCGATGCCAGGCTATATCATTGGGCTGCGGGCCTGGATTTTGCTCGGAAGAGGAAGTGGTAGGCTGTCGACATGGTCGTCCTTGGAGGTCGATGTAACAGGCCAGATGGACTGGGAGCAAATGCTTCCGACGGACCAGATTCTGCATGCAAGGGACACAACCCTCTGACTTGGTATTAGTTGGTATCTGGCATACGATAGCACCTGTATTCGAGAACAAAATCGTTGCTTACTAGACTATAAACTCCTAATCACCCAGGTTGACGGCGCTCGCAACGTGGAGTTTCTGTTGTCTCGAGAACCAAGCCCGGCGTCGAGACCGACAACGGGCAACTAAATCAAAGACCCGGCGTGGTCTTCCTTTGTCACCACCACCATCGCAGTTACGCTGCCAGTTCCACCGCTTGCGGAGTAGGATCTTTGAGATATCGATGTCAGCCTAAGAGCTCTAGTTTGCGATTTACCCATTTCGAACCAGCTAGCACCAACTACCCACTTCAGTCTGGATCCACAAGCTAGCCCATCGATATTACCAGCAGCTCGAAGACACCTTATCGTACGCACCCTTACCAGCAAACATACTCCCCACGGCTGACCCTCAGTAGACCAAGCTTTCAACATGTACTCCGGCCTCGCTGTTGGTGTTAGGAACGCAACTGCCCAAGCTGCTAGCCTCACCGCGGAGGGCATGGCAAACTACTACAACTTCCTTGACAACCTGGACGAAGCCTCCTCCCAAGGCCACTACCTCACCACAAGGTCCGATCCTGGTCAAATCGAACTTCGGGATATCTCAAAGTACTCGGAAGCCGTGGAGCAGAACATTCTCCCGTTCCTAAAGCTGTATGGGTACGATGAACTCCACGCAAGCGTGCTCGACCAATACGCTTCCTTTCTCGAACAACTCGCCAAGGCCGACGTCTCTGAGGCAGGTAATGTGGAGACCACGGGAAAGTACTTGGCGCTCGGGAACCTTTTCTGTTGCTTGATCGCCACCACTCGAGCTGACTTTGGCTTTGAAGCTGATGAAGAGGTTGAGCCGAAAGAGACTTCGGAGGCAGGAACAGGGGAAGAGAACCAAGATAGATACAGAGGCCACATTGGCGTGCTTGATGGACAAGAACAGGCCCAGCTGTGTAATGGAATCACAGCGAACGACGATAGTGATTATGGCGCGGTCATCCGTGGAATCTCACAGATACAGCTTGAGGGCCCTGGCGGCAGGGACTGAGTTGGACCCCGCAAGTCTAGGAACCCTGTTACTCTGTTACAGCCCCATATGATGTACTGTAGATGCCATAGATAGCACAGTTCGCCGCAGTCAGAAGCCCCATAACAATGGAACCAGCCCACTGCTAGTTTCATATTAAGATACCGTATACAATTTAGCACGGTACCCCAATGGCAGACCGGGGCCCGCTCGCAAATAGACATTGAAACTGACAGGATAATCTCACACGCGTGTCTCTTATCTACCCTTACGTCATGTCCGTAGAAGAAACATGAACATGTATCTTGCCAGACTTTCCCGAGCAGATCCCCACACCTTCCTCGATCTCGCTGCTAGAAATCTCCTCAAAACTCTCGTCAGAAGCATACTCTTTGCGCCCTCCGTCCTGCTGCTGTACGCCTGATATTGACATGCTAGCAGATCTAGCTGCCCTCCGTGCCCCCCTTACAAGGCTGTGGCAGCCGCCCTTCACCAGTTCGAAGCCTTTCCTGCTGCTTTCTTGCGCAAGCGACCCTCCTACTTCTGCAGACTTGATGATGGCCCCTGCCAAGGCACCGCTCAGCTTTCTGGTTGCCTGTGTCGGGTGTTTGATAGCTGTCTGCACCTCCCAGGCGGCCCGGAGAGCCACGTCTCTGGCACTGCGGGAGAGATCCGCATGTCTAGAATTGTACCTTATGGCAGCTTGGTTCGCGGCACGGGTCCCCAACGAGATGCTGGTAGTTTCTTGTAGTCTGCGCTCCGGGGCCGACAGTACTGATGTGATATCATAGAGGCTGTCCGCTCCGCAATAGCCATGGTGACCTTCGTATTCGCCGTTAGAGACGTCCGGGTTGCGTGAGCCGAGGCCGAACGTCATGGCTAGACCGGTGGCCCCCGAATTCGCTGGGCGATAACCGAAGTAATACCCGCGCGAGATGGGCTAATTTGGTGTATCGAATTGGGCTGCCGAGGTTCGCTTCTCACGTCTGGCGCAGACTTTATGGCTCGGTTCGCGAAGCCAGGCTAGGAGGTGTTGGCGCGTGGAGGATGTTACTGGGTTCGAATTGGTGTTCATCGGAATGATAGTCAGGTGAAGTCTGGCCAATGTCAGTGGTGGGATAAGTGTACTTTGTGGATTTCTGGCGAGGTGTTATGGGAGTAGATATTGACTTGATGTCTTGAAGCCACTCGAAGCCCAAGCTTGCAAGGTTGCAGCTTACCTTAATCCCAGAATTTTATGTAGCTATGAGGATGCGGGCACGCAACCTTATGACACTATGTGCTTTCGTGTATATCGAGGTTAACTTTTGCCTGGTAGTAGCTACAGGTAATATCGTCGTTCCACCTAATTTATCCCTAAAACTCAGCGCCTATGGCCAACGTGATAGCCCAACCACGTTCCCAGGCTAGGCATTTTGCTCTCGGCCCTCGGTCTTCCAACTACATAAGTATAATGATAATTACTTAGTTATATCTTGGCAAAACATCAAGTACTTTCTAGGGAGACGAGTGAACAGGATCCCGTTCGACGGATGGATGTATGAACGTCATTAGGCACTGTGTGGATGGTGGCAAACTATGTGCAAGTTGAAGGTTTCTATGCCATACAGCATATTGGATGAAGGAACTAGTTGATTTTGACTATTTATCACCACCCTGAATTGATTCGAATTCAATTGAGCCGAGCACCACCAGTACTCCTACTAATCCTGCTCCAGTACCAGCTTGAGTCCGATTCCCAGCATTGTTGCATTTTGTAAGACCCCGTGTTGCCATCAACATGAGCTCGACCAACGGAAGGAATATCAAAACGTTAAAACAATAGAAAATAAAGACACAATCTATCCAGTTAGAATGTCAGCGCACACAATCGATATCAATTTCAAAGACACCAGACCATTTCGGCCACATTCACCGGCTTCCATCCAGCGTCACCGGCCAGCAGAATGCCGCAACCCGACCAGCCCGGCTCGCCGTCCGACATCGCGGCTGGCAGCCGGATCCCTCGTCCGCGTCTACGGTCCAATGCCGTCGTAAGTGTTCATCAATCCATCTACAGTTCCAGCTAATGGTGTGCAGTCCGCTGCGTATTTCCCTGCAGACATACAACTTCAACCCCAATCCGCGTCTGGGCCCGCCAGGCCATCGGGCTCAAAACTGCCCCTTCGCACTTCTTCGCCCACTGGGAAGGTCCCTAACCATCGGCAAAATACTTCCTATCCAACGGGGAGCCCAGTTCCATTAGAGTATACCCTCCGACCAGGCGTCATACCGGCGCCCTTCATTCCCCGGCCGCCTACACCTGCTCAGCGGCCGCCTCCTGGCTTCTCATCCATCCCGCCGGCCATAGCATGTACCATGCCTTCAAACTACCCAACTCAACTAGTCCTGCCGCAGCATCTTGCCCGTATCCCTGGCCAGCGCATCCTACCGCACCACAACTCGCGACACCCATTTGAGCGTTCCCTCGCGGAGCAGACTGGCAGGGTGCCCTTCTCTGGTTCCACAAGTGCTGAGGACCTAGAGCCCAATTCTGCGGATGCTGTTTATCTCTCGGTCTTACAAGCCACTGAACTGAAGGCTGTAGAAGAGTCCCCAAAGCCGCGCTGGAGAAGGGACAGTTTAACCTTAACCCCGGACTACCAGAATAGGATTTCTGGGGTTACGAAGCAGCTTGTTATGCTGGCGGGAAACCCTGCAAGTGTGAAAAGCATCTTAGCGCCCCTGATGCTCAAGCGACGAGCCAAAAACCCTCTGACCTGTCCTTACCCAGTGGAAAAGAAGGAAGCTTGGCGATACGTAATCCGCGAGTGGGCGAAAGTACAGAAAGCCGTCCTGGACGAAACGGAGGATGAACAGGGGCGACAGATGCGTCTAGCCAAGGCCCGTAGAGCTATAGAGTTGGAAAAGATTAAAAAGATGGGACAAGAGTTGGACACCATGATGGCGCGTAGACGATCGCCAATGATGCTTGTCACGCCGCCAGCCAGACGCAACTCGATGCCGGAGGTCCAATCCAACAAAGGAGACTCAGCATCCGAGAACGATAAACCGCCTGGTGAAAGCGGCAGCGACCAACCTATAACTCAAGACGACGGACTTCATCATCAGTCACACTCCCCAATAACCCCGAAAGAAAACAGTAACTGTACAAATATCTCTACCAAGAAAGCGGATCAAGTCGTCCAACTCAACATCCAGTCTTCTACAACGAAACCCCGAACAATCCTAGTTCAGAGAGGTACTAAGAAAGTCAGGTTCCGGGGCAGCGGTGGTAAGGGCGCCACAGAGTCTTCAGAGACACCCTCGCCTTCACGTCAAGCAAAGGGCAAACAAAAGATGACCCCAGAAGAGCAGATACAGCTCGTGCGTGAGGCTCGGGATGAAGCCAAGAAAGACTTGCGGTTCTTACGGAACCTCCAGTCACACGCCAAAGGAGCTGAGCCGTTTCATCGTGAGGTGGAGGAAGCTGAAATACGCTACGCTCGATTGGTCGCTGTTGAAGGCAAAGGAATTGATCCCGACTTTTGTCCGCCGGGGCAGCCATTGTCATCGGCAGCAAAGGCCTTAATCCGCCATGGAACTGAAATCATAAGGACTGGCAAGGGCCCTTCGACTACCGATTATCGCAAACAAAACTCGCTTCGGCTATTTGGGACACCAAAGCTTCCTTTTGTCGGAGACTACGAATTTGATTCGCCAGTCAAAGAGGAAAGCGAGGGAGAAGAAGAGGAGGAGGAGGGAGAAGGAACAGAGGAAGCAGAGGAAGAAGCAGGGGAAGGAGCAGGAGGAGGAGATAGAGTGCAGCCAGAAACGGATCTTCTATTACCCGCGCCACAGGTACCTGACGTCATCATCGTTACAGAGTTCGACCATCGCCACAATGGAATACAAATTTTAATACTTCCGGAGCCTACCGACGAAAGCACCATGATGGATACATCAATTGTCATTCCGTGTAACACGGGTTTGGTACAAACTTTTGCGATATTGATCGTCGAGCTCAGTCGGACAACGGCGTCTGTCAACTCTAGCGAGGAAACCTACGCGAGTAAGGGGTGGCGCGGGCGCGCTAGTAGACTGCGCGATGTGTTAGACCGTCTTAGGGAGTCCATACCGGTGAAAGACATGGCTAACGCGTCGGAATATGCGGCCCTGCTTGGGGAGTATGGTGCATTGGAGATGACGAGATTCATGAGCCTTGGGTTCTGGACAATGTTGGGCAAACTTAGGGCTGAGGAGAGGAAAAGAGCGAAAGTGGAAGAGTTTCTACGGGATGCACACGCAAAACTGGCTACGCTCGTGAAGCAGAAGGATACAGCCGCACTCAGGCGACTTCAACACGACGAAGAGGCGGGAAAGAACGTTGCAGCTGATAGTCGTCTGCTGCACCGGTTTGCGAAGCTTCAAGAGTACGAGGACTTCCTACAGGAGGTTTCGACGCAGTTAGTCCAGAAACCAACTGAGGATACCTTGCTGGATCCTTTGATAGTCGCCCTCTTACAGCAGACAGCCTTGTACGCTTGGCCCGCCCAAAACGTGGCATCGCGGCCCGGTCATTCGCCGGCTGCGTACGCGCCAGATGGCGACCAGTACGTGGCGGAGCTCCGCAAGCAACAGAGCCAGAGGAAGCCCATCAGTATCATGAAAGCGCCCATGGTATCGGATCTACGCGCGAAAAGCTACTGCCGGCCAGCAGAGCTACTGGCTGTTGAAGTCCAGATGGATGCGTTAGTGACGGTTGGGGCTTTGAGAGGGCGAAGCAGAGGCGCGGTGAGATTACAGGTACTGCCAAAGCCAGTGTCGACGAGCGAACGCAGACGCCTACCGGAGGAGGATTGGCTACCAAACGTCCGAGTGGAGTTCCAATCTGTAGGCAGGAGCTTGATATGCAATAATTACGGAGTGTTTACGTGGCTGAACCGGAGACCGCGATTGGATGTTTTGGTGCCGATGGTGCTGCCAGTTGGGACGGGGTGCTTTACGGGGGAGGCGCAGACGCGGTACTTTGAGTCCGACATGGTGAAGGAACGATGGCAGTTCGAAGGGTTCAAGCAGTACGAGATGAAAATATTAGGGCCACAGTTTGGGCAAGCTTGGGTAGCTGCCACCAGCTTGCAGCCGCAGCCTTTGCCGCCGCGGATAGGCAGCTGGCCGAGGCCGGGAGGTAATCCACTGCGTGACGAGCCGCCCTCGGATGAGGAAGCAAAGACTAAGACAAGACGACCCGAGTCCGGGAACCGAAATCAGACAACTGGAGCAAGGTCCTTCGATAGGGCGCCGGACCAGATCCGCCACGATGGTAACGAAGCCGGCTGCAGCAGTTCGTGGGTCGAGGATATCGCGGACCCGACGCGCATCGTTAAGGCAGAAGCTAGACCACAAGTTGCAGACGGCAAGCCGATGTTTTCAGATCGCGTGGTAGGGGCTGCGCAAGGCCTTAGCGGGATGTATGGGATTGGGATGCGCGGAAACGGGGTGGCGGCTACCAGGAGCATTGTTGAGTCGCTGGTTGCTGCCCAGAGGGTGAGTCGGTGGCAATCGATGAAGGTTGGAGAGATGGCTCAGTATTCGGATACCGACGATGGGTATCTTGGGGATTACTCTTCTGAGAGTAATATCGAATAGGTTATACCACACTGACGGCTGTTAAGGCTGGGTGATGTTGTATGGTTGTGGTTGTACGGGAGCGCTACAGTTGAAAAGCCTCTGAGGGAATAAACATTATGCATTATAGTTGTATGCTATGGATTACAGGAGAAATGAATAGCTCACTGTAGGGATATGATTCGCTCTGGAATGAAGCGCTCAACGCGAAGGATGGGAATCTGGGAGTGATGAGCGAATCGAAATAATACATCCCCGATCGTGTGTCTCTAACCCCATGCAGAAATAACAATACGTGCAATCAAGTGATGTACATGCTTGGAGGGTAAACTTTGATGACGAGTAGTAAGGGCCTCGCGGATACAACTTGGCAGGTTGATATCTAGCTAAGTTTCAAGAGACTAGGGTTAGGCGGGGTGGGTTTCAGCATGCTGGGATTGAGCAGGTTGAGGTTCAGCGGGCTGGACCGGCCGAGGTGGAAGGCCTCTCTTGCAGAAAGGGAAGGCCATGGCCTTTGCGTCTTCTGCCATGGCAGCAACTTTCTCTTCTTGCTTGATCCAGCTGGCGGTAGGAGGTAGAGGTTCTGGAGGCTGACATGTTGGGCCAGGTGGATGACCGGGGGGTCGGTTTATAGGAGGGCGACGAATACGGCCTCGTTGCCGTGTCGGACCACGCTGCGGCGGCTGTTGCCTCTCCCTTCTGTACATGTCAGTAGCGCTTTTGAGGGCGCGGTCGGTGGGGGTTGGCGAGATCGGTATCGGACTCGCGGGGGTAGGCGGCCGTTGGACGATTGGAAGAGCTGTAGGACAGTCGGACCGACTGGAGCTTCTTTCCGGGGTGGTATTTGCGGTCCCGATAGTGATGAATCTGGCCAGGATTGAGGCATATGTGGAGATGGCGGTGATGGCGGTGATAGCAGTACTAGCAGCGCTGCTGGCCGGACCGCTGCTTCTCGCTGACTCGGGCTGCAGCAGCTGCGGCGCCGGCTGATCAGAATTGTTTTCGGAGGCGTGATCTGACGATGCCATACGGAACATGATGTCCGTCGCGGCGTCTCGATCAGGAGGAGAGACGATTGGCTGAGGGAAGATGTGGCCGTGGGCCATGTCCTTGTACTGTCTGAGCTTCATGTTTGTGGTGTCGATGAGGTTTGCGTAGATGATGGTATGGGAGAACGAAGCCGGGTCGTGCTTGCGCCATGGCGGGCGGATGCGGTCGAGGGCGGCCAGGGACCTGTTCAATTGGCAAAGGAGGCCGTTGAAGGGGTTATCTGGATGGAGATTGGAAGGCCGCAAGATGACCTGGAGAGACTGCAGGAGGCAGGAGAGATGCAGCTTGAGGGTGGCGATGTCTTCCTCGGACGGCGGCATGTGAGGTCCAATTGAGCGCCGCAGCTCCAAGAGGATATGCTCGTAGTCCTCGATGACACCGATGATGGATCCAGCGGTGGCGATGGTGATGGCGAGGAACGATGGAGGTCGTGGACGGGGACAGCTGCGGCGGTTGAAGTCGGCTCGCGGCTGCAATGGAAACGGCGGCGGCGGCGGCTTTGTGGCCGGGAAGATTCGCCAGGCCGCGAAGGAGACGTCGTCCATCGCGTTGGGGAGCGGCGGGATAGCCGGGCGATCGAGGTCGTGTCTGAGACTGCGATGTTGATGTTGATTGTTTGGTTGGTTGCTGCTCGTCGTCTAGCATCTACAGCTAGTACATGTTGTTTACCCGCCAGCTGTTGCATTTGCTTGTGCGACGTCAACACGGCCGATTGGGGTGCGTTTCCTCTTCCAGCAATACCACAGAAACAACGCATCGCCGTTTCCTGGTGGACGTCTTCGGCCGTCTTCAGAGGGTCTGCCCTAACCACAACCACCACTTCCCCCAACTTCCCCCTCCTCCCACCATCACATCGACATCATCGACACCGCCATCCGGCCTTTAACAGCACCTCCGCGAGGACCTTTTAGCTGACTGGCTTCTAAGATACAGCACTTTCCCCCGTCAGCGGTCGACGACGCGGCACCGGCCAGCAGCCCAAGTATCCGCAACCAAACACCTTTGGCGGCCACGGGGATCCTGATTTTCAGCCAAAGCTGCCCAGCGACACCGCTCCGGCCTTCCGCTTCGTCGAAAAGCGCGCGCGGAAGCCAAAGCCATCTTCTGGTCGTGGGCACGAGCCACCGCAGAGCCTTCCACAGCCAGCTCCGCAATCTCGAAACGCTCTGCCGCCACGTCCGCCTCCGGTCCGCAGTTGTGAGAACAAGACTACGAAGACTATCCGCATCTTACAGCATCCGTCAAAGCTAGTATCCAAGCAGACGCACGAGCCATCCATCAACCCCCCTCGTTCTCGTATTCCCGAGGCGCCGTTAGATGGCGCTCTTGTCCAAGATGCCCCCTCTTCCCCGGAGTCGACATTGCTCTTGGAGACCTGCAGGTTAGCCCAACTCGACCGAGCATCGACTCCAGAGCTCGAAGACCAGTATCAAAAAGCCGATGAGGAAGGGCTTTTAACAATGGAGGAAGCAATCAAGAAACTCTCCGTTCGTGAGTTGCTCGACACAAGCGATATTATCGAGCCTTTGCCCAAACCCAGGCTTCAGCTGCCTTGCTCGCTTGTCCCATCCACACCTGCGGTTATCCTCCACGACTCCAATATGCTACCGTCATCCCCACTGACCATCACCCAAACTCCTCTCAACCCCCATAATCCCGCCAACTCGCAGAACGAGCCGACCCCGATTGACCGATTCTTGAAGGTCTCCGACATCCTCACACGGGTCCTCACCGACCGATTGGACAACATCCATTATGATCCCGAGCTATCCAGCCGTCTCAAACCCGACTTTGAAGCCTTCGATGCCGCCTTCAACAGCCTACCCCTAGACCGTTCTCTCAACCCGTACCGCATCATCCACACATCTATCACAAGTCTGAAACGATGTCTTGAACAACGTAACCACGACGCCAAGGTCCTTGGAGCCCTTAAGCAGATGACGCAAACCTATGACATGCTACGCACACAAGCGCTCCACGAACGCTGGCTCAGAGGCGAACAACCTGTCACGGCCGGCATGCGAGAACGATTCCAAATGGGTTGCTTGGCGGTTGCCAGGAGTGGCGATGAATTGATCGACACGCTCAAATGGAATATCCGTGGCGGCGACATGCACGTCAACCTTTTCACATCCGATGGAAACACTAGCAATCTTATTCTATGAGCAACCACTTGGTAGGAGCATTCGCGCGAACCCTTCTGCACACTTTTAGACGTCATGTTTCTCTTCCCCCTTCCGTTCGCCCTGGCTAGTTTGGGCGGGCGCTTCATTCATGAATTTCTTTGTCCCTACCAGTCCGACGGTCTGAACGTCTCAGACTCCACCATCGGATGATATTCTGTTTCTTGTTTCCAATCATTTACACAATGGCCCCGACAGACCCCTTCTGTATAAACACCCGATGGCGGGGGCTTAGCTGCACTTACCATTCTATGGAAGGACCTTTGCCTCCTACATGTGTACCATAGCAATGCCGGATTCCTGATTCAGCACCAATATATTCATCACCGGCTCTACGAGCTGGTTACTACAAGCACCACTAAGGTACTATGTAACAGTGTGCTACACATGCGCTCGAACACCCGGCCTAGAATGGCCAAGTGCGCGGAGCAAGCTATACGGGCATCAAAGAACCCTCCAGGGGCGAGACGAGAATATATGACAATCACGGCTGCTCCAACAAGGCACCAGGCTCTTGCAAGCGCCAATCGCAACAGGCTAAAACGCAAAATAGTGACATACAGGTCAGAGGCGACTACAAGACAGAGCGGTACTATAGCAGCGCTGTATCGTCTCCCCACAGCTACCACCAAAGTCCCTACCATTTCGGCACAACAGGGCTCTTCTTGTGATAACTTGAAATGATCATGAAGACACCCGCCGCAACAAAGGTCATACACAAGAGAAACTCGCAGGCGGTCACGGAGAAGGCCATTTGACAGCGGGACTCAAAGGGAGTGTTCCGAAAGACATAATTCGAGCCCCCGACGACAACGTAGCCACCGTTGACGACGCTGTTCATCTCGCGCCAGCGCTTGTTGGAGCAGGAGTTGACGCCTGGGCCGAGCTCGACCGCCATGGCCTATGCACGCACGGTTAATCAGCGATCAAATGTGTTGTGTGTTGTCGATGCGATCGAGATCAACTTACGACACCGCCAGCGAACTGCAGCAGTCCCGTCCCGAAATCCAAACCACCAACAACCTTGCTGTCCCGCAGTGCCGCGAAAATTTGCGATATCACGCCGAAGAACGCCATTAATGTGCCTAATGCGCCTAGGAAGATCGAGAACTTGGTCACCACGGGCGCATCACCTGCCCGCTGGCCTTGTAGGAGAACGACGGACAGCGCTAGGACGATGACGGACAGAACCAGCTACATCAACAACCGCGATATTAGTTCAAGCGCTCCTTCTACTTGAAAGCAGTGATTGGCTATCGCTGGAGGGAGGACACGAACCTGAGCCAGCCGTAGGACAATGGTCAAGCATGGATTCATCGTGGATGGATGTAAATAAGGTCCTCCGACTCTGGCGGTTTCAGCGCTCTTGCTAACTGCCTCCCAGTGGATGGTCGGGTTCGACGGTGGTATCGAGTATCGTCTATCAAAGGCGTCTGCTGAAACGGAGTGAGCGAGGGAGACGAGAGGGAAGAGACGAGGGGCCATCGCCGGCCCCTCGTCCAGCTTATGTATCCTCCATCCTCTGTCGAACAAGCCACTCTCAAATGATCTCTCGAAGCACGGTTGGTTGACCAACCTTCGCGCTGGTTGGAAATTTCCAGGCAATGAGATGCGACCGTTTAGCGCCGAGGCCCCGCCCTTCGGCTGGAGGGGAGAAAATACCACGTCCAACACAGATCGCGAGGTGTGGACCATGCACCATCCGGACGCGCGATCCAGGGGACGCCATCTTGGAGCGGAGTTCCAGATGTGGCTCAGGTCAGAATCTATCTGCCGGTGATATGCACCATACATAGGTGGCTATGCATTCTATATCTCCATTCGATGTCTCTTCCCCGCATCGGTTAGGAAACGCCGTGGTCGTTATTGTCATTCTTCCTCCTCCATGCTTAACAGCTCCAGCAAAATCCCGTGAAGGCGCGGCTGACCTACACCGGACGCTCCTGCAGTCATCCAAACTTTCTCGTCACGCCAGAGGATGAAAGGGACACATTACCTGGTTCGTTCAGGTGCGCGCCGCTATCTTGGTCTCGATACTACTACTGCCTAGCTTGAACCTGCACTGACCTCCAACACCTATACACTTGAGTTGGAGTACCAAGCGACGCCGGTGGTGGATGCGCCGTGGGCACTAGTGGAGACGCGAGCTAGTTCAAGCCGACAATGCCGCCAACTTAACTGCCGGGCCTGGTACAGTGGCTGTTGGCTTGATATAGACGGACGTTGGCGGCGCAGTTTCGTTTCAGTTATTGTCACGCAGGAATGCCGAGGGCGATTGTTATTCCGCAGATCCGCCCTTTCAGGGCCAAGGCTGTCGATGTACACCTGTCCAAAATGTAAGATTTCGCATTGGGACGTGAAAGTAAGCCATCAGCGGAGCTGGAACTCGCGGAAGCCTTCGCGATCCTGTATTCCAAATCAAGCCCTGGCACCAGCGCTCTAGGGCAACACCATCCTGACAATACGGGTCACCCAGAGTTGGTTCACACCGAAATGCACTCGTGGTGGGTTCTTATTATCTCATCCCAGTTCCGACGCACAAGGCATGGATCCTCCAACCCGCAGACTAGGCAATTGGGTCACCACTTCCCCACGGCAGCAGCTTCTGGCCGCAAACACCTGTCGACGAGCACAAAGGCTTCAAAAGCAGGGACGATTGTCGGCCGCCTTGGCAAGACAGGTTACACAGCAATCGAGCGCCGGTGATCCAACAAGAGGGACGGTCCCGCACCAACAGGACCTGCCCGACGGCGCCCAAGCGAGACGTCAACATAATATTGATGCACGACTCCAAGCGAGATTTTCAGCCGCCGACGGCGCATGACCCACCGCACGGGCGCAGCCCCTGAGACCACCCATGCATTCAAGTTGAAATATCTGGTTCGGGCAGCTTCATATTGACGCTTCGTCCTAATGTGCATTCTAGAGCCGCTGCAGAAATGGCTTTTGCATGGCTTTATGTTATAGCTATCGGTCGGGACGGACGGACGGCTATCAGCCTGCTGTCCTCAATTGTTTGCGGTTTTACGAAAAGCTGTGTGTACTATTTACTGATCAAGGCAGATAGTGGACCTAAATTGCGTTGATACTTGCTGCTCACTGATCTGGAGGGATACAGGCGACAGCGATCATGCACAAGAAGAAGCCCTCACGGGCTGGAGTATCTGGCAGCATATACGTTGCAAACGCGTGACATCAGCCAAATACGAAGACTGCCAGAGTACGTGCTGCCTTTTCGTCAATCGGGTCCATTAGGTGGGCCCTAGTCCCGCGCCGGGGTTCAGCGGCTAAATGAGGGCAGTGTGGCTGACTGGGTTCTTGCCTCTCTCGTAAGATGACCGCCAAAGCCACGCCGTCACGAAACTCAGTCACCAAATTTACACACCGAACTGGATGCTGACTTTCGTCAGCGTTCGGTCAATGCCGAGATAGACGCATTGCAGCTCGTGCGCAGTGCTCCGAACGCAGCTCTGCCCAGCTATACTCTCGTATTGATGTTGTTCACTGCTGCAAGCTCACGATAATATATGTCGAGGGACACAGAGTCACACAACACAAGATCTATGCATGCAGATGTCATGTGTGGCCACAAGTAGCTAAAACGAGCGCCAGGTGGAGCGCTTTTTTCGCCAGGTTACTGTGGATCGATCTGGACAATCTGAACCCACGGTGGAGGGGTCGGTGGAGGTATGGGGATAACGCCGTTGCCGGTCAATACTATACGAGGCCTCCACAGGTGCTACCAGCCCTCCCAAAAATTGGGCCAATTGATTTGGAATGTGAGAGCCCTTGCAGCCAGGCTTGCAACCGGAGTTTGGAACGTCATGGCAGATGGTAATCCTGGAACGGGAAGGCGTATATTTTGGACTACGGGATAGCGTGCAAAACAAATGGAGCACCAGAGCCTTCCTCGGAAAATAGATCACAGTTTTGCTGGTTTCGCCATTCTTGTGATCTGGCTCTTCGCCCATTTGGTGATGATTACGACGCCCCTGCGAGAACAAACGCTTGCACAAGTGTGACGCGAATACGTGCATGAAAAGATGGTTAAGGATACCGCCGCCTACCGGCAACTTAAGCCTTGGCTACATATACGGTTGGCCGGGGATGGGATTTCAGACTCGGAAAAGACGGCTGGCCTTGAAACTTTTGATAGGTGAGACGTTTAATCTTTGGCGTTGGCACTACTTGGAGCTGAATGTGTCAGTGGCGTTTCGCCTGGCTCTAATATAGATATCCGATATCCGTAAATTATATTAAGCATATGAGGAGAAGTTTTCGCTCCTCCATGTAGATGACGACTGCGCAAGACCTTGGAACCAGAGCCCCGATGAAGACGGCCCCTGAAGCACAGCTGTCGACCATGCATGCTAGCCTCTCGGTGAAAAGCGGCAAAGTATCGACGAATCACATCGACCCCTGCTTAACCGAATTTCCCTTCTGGGGCAAGCCCCCCAGGATAGACTCCACCAAGTGATGAGACAATCGCCTCAGCTCCGGCATCTGGAATTAGCAGCAAACTGGGATGCAGGTAACTATCATTTATAACCAAGCAGCGTCCAGATCCCCGTGCGCATTCAAACTGTTACTCTGTAAGCTTTATTCCTTTTGTCCCTCTCGTTGTTCTCCAAGTTGCCGACCCTGGTGGTGGGAGCGATATCTAATCATGCAACTGAGGCGACTGTTACTGGCGGTTCTGATAGAGACGGCGACAGTGACGGCCTTTGTTTCGTGGAAGGACTCGGTGTCGCGGACGAGCAGCGACTTGCTGCGCAAGAGGATAGGGAAATACCAGACCGATGGGACTTCAACAGTCGAAAATTTTGTCAAGTCAGCGCTGCAAAACGACCCGTCCACAAACCCCCTTTTTGTGGACCTGCCGCTCGATCACTTTGGTCAGAATCCCGGGGGGCAGAGAATTCAGAGCCGGTACTTTGTCCAGGACGCGTACTACCAACCTGGCGGACCTGTGATCTGTGGGTAGAACCGATGCGCCGTCATGTTGGCAGAAGCCTTCACTTGCTTACTTTACTGTCTTCCAGTCCATGACATCGGCGAGGGCTCGGTGGAGCCGTGGGCGGTGGCGCTCACTGACGAAGAGGACTTTTCGGTTTCGACCGCCAAGCGCTTCAACGGGTTCGTTCGCACCGAAATCAGACAGGTTTGGCCGCAGGTGAGGTTGCTGACTAATGGCGTTTGCCCAGACTGCTCATCCTCTTCGAACATCGGTTTTACGGAGAGTCGGCGCCCCGAACCAGAGTCTCGCAAGACTTGTACTCCGCCAGCAGAAGCCAGTTGACCGAGTTTTATAAATACTTGACGATTGAACAGGCGCTAGAGGATGTCGTCTACTTTGCAAGCAACTTCACCTACGAGTTCCAGGATCTACCCCCTCAGCAATTGACTCCGGACAAGACGCCCTGGATTTACATTGGAGTTAGCTACAGCGGTGTCCGAGGCGCTTGGCTTGCGAAAAGGAATCCGGGTTTGTTCAAAGCTACGCTGGCGTCATCCGCCCCCGTTCAGCTCAAGGTGAACTTTTGGGAGTACTTCACCGCAATTGAAGAGTGCGTTCAATTCCATGCCTTGGGGCCGTTTGCAGTCTGGCTGAAACCTCGACTCACTTCTGTAGTGCCCTCGCAATCAACAATCAGAACTGCTCAGCGGACCTCCACGCTGCCGCGAACTGGTTTTCCCAGGTCTATCAAACTCGGGAATCGGCTCTCATCGATCAGTTTATCGACGCAGTCTATCAGGAAGGCTGGCAGGATATCGTTAGAAGGAGGCCAGGGGACGTGGAGAGCGATCTAATATGGGATGCAAGGCTGGATTTCATGAAAGATGCTGCTTGGACAGCCTTTGCGGACTTTCAGGTACCCTCCGGCCCTCTACCATCCCCTACATTTCTCAAGGTAGCATCACAGTGCGGTTGCTAACCAGACTTATATGATATAGAACTATGGTGTGAACGGCGGTACCCTAGGACGATTTTGTGATATTATGGAGACGGCCTATGATCCAGAAGGCACTCCGGAGGGTGTATTTGCGACTGAAACCCTACAGCGAGCTGCCGCCGCATACGCCAAGGCTGTTGCATCAATGAGCCGATACAGCTATACCAGCAGCCGTCGCACCCAGGGCAACCAAAAACGACAGGACGGATTCAAGCCCGCCCTTGATTCTGGCCTGGATTCTTACTCCTGGCTCTGGCAAGTCTGTACAGAGTTCGGGGCCTTCCAAGTCGCCAATACCTCACGACCCGAAAACCTTCTTCCCTCGTTCGTCAACGTCACAGCGCAGATAGACCAGTGCATCGACATGTTTGGTCTGTCCGAGCAGGTAAGTCGCGCAGGACCGGACGTAGAGGTTATCAACCAAAGGTACCAAGGGTGGTACCTGGAGCTGCCAAACACTCTGTGGACGAATGGAGAATTCGATCCCTGGAGAGCTCTCTCCATCGATTCCAAGGAAGAAGATGCACCAACAAACGACACTGCAACGACGGATATTCCCCAATGCGGAGGTTCCTTCCCAGCCGGTACACAACTTAGATACTTGATCCGTGACGGCTACCACGGGTCTGACGTTAGCGAAAATATCCTAAACGCCGACATTATTGGAAATATCGGTGACCTGTCTCCTACAAAAACTATAGGGAATGGTATCACGGCCACTTTGCGTCGAAACCCAACATCCACACGGAGCTACCTTGCTGGCACTCCGATTATGGACGCCTTGAATGCCCAAAGCCTTTGGTTTAACGCCATGAGCAGCTGGCTTCCATGCTCTACGTTGCCATTTACATATACAGCCGCACAGGCCACTTCATCCGCTCCGTTCACCTCGCGTTCTCCCTTCCCAACCGACCCGTCGTCAGGCGGGTCAGAAAGGACCTCATCTACAGGTTCTAAACAGGGGAATGCAGCCTCATCGTTCACGTTGCCATCTATGTTCATCCCTTTGCTTATATCATTCACTACATTTGTCACTGGCGTTAGCGGTGTATTATAGTTGCCACCAAGTCCTCCGGCGTTCTAGACTTTGGGTACTTGTTTATCTAGTTATTGGCGATCAGATACACCTTTCCAACCCCAAACCCAGGCTGCCTAATAGATGGGTTAGCATCTCGCCGTCTACTACCCATAGGGTACGTAAATCGGTTTATCATTGTCAATGTGTTTCGCGGCCCTGGCCTGTCAATGATTCGTGTACATTAGTCTTCCGGCTAGCCTTGTATTATATCGGGTCAGCCAAGGCCGCGGCGGGACACAGCACTGCTTTTAACAGGCGAAACAAACATCGGCGCCCGATCGAGCCCTGAAAGGTCAAAGGCGGGGCCACTATAGTACTATATTGACGGTAACAGGGGGGTGTCCCCGAGACCGAACACTAGACTACTCATGCAGGGTTGATACACGTGTACACTGCATCGCAGCTGTTAACCTGCTACAAGCTATGACGAGGCTAGAACTACTACCGTCCGCTTGTGCCTGTGCCTGTGGTAGCCAGCAACCGGCGAACAGACGGTTGCCAACAGATAGTGCTAGTCGCATTCAACAAGTCCTAATACACAAACGGCACGACGCAAACAATATCTCCTACTTTATATCGTATGAAAGCCGCCGGAACGCTTCGGCGAAATTCTCAGTTGGTCCGAACTACGTCCTTGGCGTGTGCTAGGAATACGCGGCCATGATCCGCCATGGAGCGCGTTTCAAGAGTTACGCGCCCCTGAGGCGGGTTTTTACCTCCTAGGTAGCCTATAGCTGTTATATCAATAATCCAACATGGCCGAGGTAGCACGCGCGCGTTGCATCAGAATATAAGAAACTGAGTACTTAAAAGGCCAACTTTGACACGCGACTGCGCGCCCACAACGTACATGAAATGTTATGTCGATGGTATCTACACCGGCAATATTGCGCCTATTTCTAGGGGAAGAAGCCGGAAGCTGTGCGGAAGGTAGCATCCCAGGATCCCAGGAACCAAGAGCCGTAATGCCGCCACCCGCCCCAATTGACTAATTTCCCTCAACTGTGCCGCGCAGTTCGCGAGCTGCGGTTGGCCGCACTGCTGGCCATGGCCACCTCACCAGACAGCCACTAGACAGCATGTACGAGACCTAGCAAATAAGACCTAAATCTTACAGTGGCACAGTAATCCCCACTCACGGGCCCACCGAGCTAAGCTGGGATGGACGTGCTTTGCTATTAATACATCCAGAGTCGAGATAGGAGTTCCCCCGACAGCGCAGCGTATTTAGTCTTGATTATCCCAATCATGAGCCAACTGGAGCTTCGGCTCCATGAACTCTCACACTCGCCTCCGGACTCGCCTAGGCCTCCGTATATCGCCATCTATCACCGAGTTGGATGCGTCAATCGTTTTCAAAAGCTTGAACGCCCAAACACGCATCGACGAGTGCCACCACCTGACTCAACATGCCTAGAATGGGAGTCACTGCTTTTCTGGCCTTAATAATTCATAGTAGTCAGTTCCCTATTTGCTACGGAGAGCACAGCCCGGAGCCACTATCTGCACCGGAAATTTGTAAGCTATGGGAACACACAAGTACGATCATCCCCTGGTTCTCTCATGCCCGGATGTATATACAACATATCCATGCGCATGTACGCATCAGAAAACCTAGGCGACACTAACATGTCTACAATATATCGAAAACAGGTGCACTCCACCAAGACAGCGTATACGTGTATGGTGGCAAGTCATGGTATAGCGAAACGGGCATATACAACCTTAACATTCCTCCTAGTATGTGCTGCCATATTTTCGGGGGTGCTATCGGCCACCGGCCCTCTGACTTTAGCTAACAACGAAACTGCATTTTTAAATACAAGGCCGAGACTTTTTCGCACTTGATTTGTCAAAGGACTTCAACATAACAAATGTCCCACTTGTAGGGCTGGCTGTTCCGCCTAAGCCAGGTCCTCCAAAAGTCTCACAAGGAGCATTCTGGGTCGATGTATGAGCCCTTGAAGCTTCCACTCGCAGTACCGCAGTACTGTTCGTCTCCTAAATCGCAGCTCACCAATAAGAAAATGCATTGCACGCAGGCTAACATTTCGCCCCCCCCCCTCTATCAAAACACACCTCAGGAACAGAATTCGAAATTAGTATTCTATGGTGGCTCTTTCCACATCCGCTTTCAAGGTCTAAGCGATGTGGTAGAAGAATTAACCTTATGGAGTTATTACACCAAATCCGGAACGTGGCAGCAGGAGGAAATCCGAGGTGACAAAGTCCTACGAGCATCTCTGGGTGCATCGGCGTACCATAAAGGAGTCGGATACTACCGAGGCGGCCAGATTGACCAAACCACGACCCCAGGATGGGAGGGCGATGCATCCATTCTATCTGGAATGCTCACATATGACTTGGAAAGTTCAAGCTTCACCAATAAAACAGAAGGGTTTGAGGTTTTCGGCCCCGAGATCAGCCAACGCTATAAAGGAGGGAGTCTAGTCCCAATTATTTTTCGTGGGAAGGATTATCTAATAAACTTAGCGGGCGGAGCCCAAAGAGGTGTCGGTGTTAGTAGTCCTTGCCCAAACCATGAAGTTTTAACGTATTGCTCCGTCTCTGCTAACATTATATATATAGTTGCCTCTAGATCACGTTTATATTTACGATATTGAGGGAGATAAGTGGTACGAACAGCCTGTCTCTGGAAATGTCCCAAGGAATAGACGAGGGGCTTGCAGCGTCGTGAACTATGCGCCCGATAACTCTTCGATACAAATAACCGTCTTTGGCGGGACCATATATACTAGTGGATTTCACGCTGCCGACGACATGTGGATATTGTCGATCCCGAGTTTTACAGTTAGTCAGGCCCGCGAACTGCGGCACAATCCATATCTACAGGCACTACAGTTGAAGTACTTACTAGGGATTATTTACCTTTAGTGGCACTTTGTGGGAAATGGTACGTCTTCAACTAGGCCGGGTGCGAAGCAAGACCACACCTGCCATGTGTCTGGGTCGCAGATGATAGTCATAGGGGGTCGAAACAACTCTACAAATTGCAATGGCGGCAGTTTCTGGGTTTTCGACACTACAAAGCTCAAATGGCAAAACTCGTATACGGCCAATACAACATATTCGGTTCCAGAGGCTATAACAGCAAAAATTGGCGGGACTATGAGCGGGTCCGCCACGTGGGGTGGCTTCCCAGTCATACCACCAACCGATACGAATTCTCCATTCCACAATATAACCAAACCCTTCCCTTCCTCAGATACGCAAACCCAACGGCGCCTATCAAAGGGAGTCATCGCAGGTAGCGTCATAGGCGGGGTGCTAGCCCTTGCAGCATCTATCCTTACACTATATCTTGCCTATAGGCACCGGAAGTTTAGTCTTACAGACACGCCAGTCCCGCCACCTGCAGAAGGTACATATCCGGATCTTGGAATGTCGCCGGCCTCGGGAGAAAAAGGTTTGCACATTTCAGAGTTAGACATTATGAGACCATCATATGCACCTGGCCCTTCACAACTGTATGGAGACTCATCGTTTCCAGTTGAGTTGGATAGTATACCGCTTCATGCTGGACTAGCGATAAAGCCCTGCAAAGCCATCATAGAATCCGGCCAAACGGGAGCCAATACCTACAGGCAATTTGGCCCAAAAGCTAAGAAGGAAGACATAGATCGAAGTTCAAAATGAATGATATATGAATTGGTGCAGGTAGCTCCGGAAACTGCCCTAAACGCTTGGATTATATAACACATAATATATGGGCTGAGGGCACTTTCCCTCTTCATGGCAGGCCTTGTAAATAAATGCTATAACCATATATACATATATATATTGTCTCCATTTTGTGCCTACGCTAATATCAGAGAGTACCGAGTATACCATAGTTTATCTCATACAGAAAGCACTCATGGTTCCATTTATAGTTGTAAAATCCACTTAACATCAACAACCACTACCAGTTGCGATAAGTTTATCTTGGCAGAAAGTATTATTGCAATATGGTTATAATATATCAAGTACTTGGTATGTCAGGACACCGGTTCCAAATGAAGAAAAGGGTTTGCGAACTGATAGTGTCGACTTGAATCGGCCTCGGCTATCACAAATCATCCCATGACTAGTATACAATGCAATGCAACCAACACGATTAAAGGCAAGGCTTCGACCAGATTTAGATAGTTTGGCTTTCAGCAGTTATAGTTGAGACATGTTTGGCAGGCTTATAACCAGAGCCCTGGATCCATGGAGTCTGATAGGCCGATCGTTCATAGAGACAGTGAACTTTATGAAGTTGAGGGGCTGATGGCCTCGTGCTGGAGAAAAACGTCCTGACAATCCAAAGTGCTAGAAGGGCCGGCCCCGAACTGAAAGTTGATGCCGGCGCCGAGACCAATTGAGGATCTAGTAGTGCAGCCATGCCAGGTGCTGACTCCGCCAAGAGTCAATGAGCCATTGTTGGTGAAATTAAACGAAGTTTGGTAGGTAACCCCGCCGCTAGAAATGCAAGTAACTTGGAAGAGGGATCCAAAAGCCAGGGGTGCCAAGTTGCTAGTCAGATTGAGTCTCAACCCTCCTACAGTAGCTACTAAGGGGTTGCTGCCCACCCAGAGCCGACCGGTTGAGTTTTCGTAGTTGAAGACGCTGGCCGATGCCAAAGCCGCTGGGCGGACACTGTCAAAACCAGGGTACGCAATACATTAGCATCTACGGTTTTTGGTAACCTCAGTTCCGACGAAGTGGCATTTCTTTGGGTACAGTAGACCCCATCGTTATAATACGGGATACATTTTTACTCACGCATCGAATGCCTCAACGAAGGCATATCTATTCCGATAGGTTGCCCATCGCGCCTCAAACCTGACTAAATACCGTATTGGGTTAGTGAGATCGTTGAATCGAAAACCACTGGTATCTTTGCTTAGGAAGCTAGACGATCAAAGGAAGTGCGAATAGGAGTGCTGGCGTACGGCGGAACGGCCCGAACAAAACCGGTGCTGGCACGACCTGTCGTTTGGCCGGGGAGGAGACTTCAAAGGCAGGTGTGGCGACGGCTGTGGCAATGGCAGCGATAATAACGGTTATATATGATAGAAGCATTGTTTCAGCTTTGTTTGTCCAGAATCCTCTATCTACTCAATGATTATTTTGTCAGCATTAGTATAAGTATTAATGTCATATCCGGCGTTGCAGCAAATCTAAACCAAATGAGAGCTTGAAAGTCAAAGCAAAGCTTAATTTTGAAGCCCAAAGTGTGGCAATAGCAATACAGCAAGGTATCTGTGCATGTAGGAGTATACATACTGATGTACTTGTAGGGTGAATTTGTTGGTATGATAACTACCGTTCGTGTTAACGCTCCTATTTTATGACTAGGCTAAAGCTTTAGACATCCTCTCCGTTTTATACCTAGTGGAAAGTCGTTGACATGGTACCATGGTAAGTATATATTATGTATACACGCAAAGCTGAAGTAGTTGATAAGTCACACGTACGTGTATAGAGTATTTGACCAAGCCGTTGTGTATTGTACCTTGAATTATATTTGTGCAAAGCAGGCATTAATCGTATAAAACTGTAGATGTGGCCGGGGAAATTTGTGAAATGGGGCCGGATCGACCCCACCAATTGGGCCAGGCCGTTAGAGGGAATGGGTTTATGGAACATAAAGGGGTCTATCTCCGAGGCTACAAAGTCGATATCGCCTGTGAGGTTCCACCAAGGGTTCAGTGACGTATAATATGGAGCGGGCGGATGAAATAAATTTCGAATTTCGGGGCAGGCCCAAGTATCATGATATCAGGTTTACGCAGCGAAGATATGCCGAAAATATACATTTACAGAATATTGGCATGCTGATATAATGCCACCCCCCGTGCACGAAATTAGTTAATTACGGGGTTTCAGGTACAAACAAAGCGAGGAGAGTTCGACGAAGCGACAGCGACGTGAGTGTCTATAGTAACGTTCAATCGGCTTTATAAATTTAGCAATCTCCGGTTGACCATCCCACACAGAAATACGACCTGCTATAGGCGTTTTTTTGACCCCGATTTCCCTTCCGGATTGCGGCCGAAGATCGTTGAGTGACCCTGACGAAGCACTCAGTGGTTGAATGTGAGTACAAGTCCGTAGGACAGCGACTGGAAAAAATTTCAACGGGACTACGTTAACGATATAATATCAATTTCAACAGCTGGCAGACCGAGATACGTAATACCCAGTAACACAGTAACGGGCATGAAGTACCACACGGGACGTTTTCCTCCGTTTTCGTGACAGTTGACAGCTCGGGTATCTGACGACAACATACTATCTGGAACCATCCGGTTGGTACAATTGACAAGCCGTGTGTGCGATTTCAGAACAGTTCGCATCGCTTCAAATCTGGAGCATACGCATACGTTGGTGTTGAGCACAGTGCGTACGGATACTAGCGCGGTATTCCTTAGTTCCGCACAATTGCGGTTAGCTATCAACGGAGCTATGACCTCACTACGTGCCAAAGTGTAACCTTCTGCGGAGTTCAATTCGAGGCGGTGTGCACGTGTGCGGTATACTACAGTAGGTTGAGGTATTTGTACACTGTCGGGTAGGATTTTGGTTTTGATATTGCTGGTTCTCCGAGCAGCCAATCATCGTGCCCTGATCTCAGCCTTCGCGGGCCCTAGACGCCGCGCCCCGTGGAGAGAGCTCGATTGATCATGAGTTGGCATGATATAAATATCAAGAGATGACTGCGGTCGGAACCAGTTGACAGCAATATTTATTTTAGTGCTTCCGCGGACAAGTTGGCTCCACCAGGCCGCCACCAAAATCACCCCTGCCTTGGTTTGCCTGCCAACGATAGCACATTGGGCAAGGCATCTGGGGCGAAAACCCAACAGGCCAACGGGAGACGTCGATGCCGCTACAGTATTGGCCCCTCTGCAGAAGCGGGTATTTTTAGTATCCGGCCAGTTGCCCGTGATCAGCCGGCCGATAGCCTGGCCCGGGGATCCATGGCGGGAACTATCTGCGATTGCGATTTGGCCTAGCAGACTTGACGGCTCTGGAGATGTATCCACTCAAGTACTTATCTAGGTACCTACCCAGGTAAGTACCTAGGTATACATGCGGAGGCACACCGATGACCTTGGCTTGCTAGGCACTGCGCGCCACTACGGAAGCTTTATTTGCGTGTTGTCGGCAAGCTGTTCCAGATTCCAGCAAATGTTAAACTCCTCGTAGGCTGTAATCATCGGTAATGATAAAGGGTCACCAGCATCGTGGGTGTGCTGCGCTGTGTAACACAGAACACCCGGTGCAATATCCGGCATCCCGTACATATGCGTACTATATACTACTATCAATCAATGTAGCATGCAGCACAATATACCCAGGCCGCGCAAACCGACATTTCAATCCATAGTGGGCTTTTGGTCAAGTAGGCTTTACGTTTTGGCACCCCGCATAGCCTTGTTGGCCGCCTGCATAGCCACCGACTGCCTGGAGGCTAGATTCAATCTGTAGTGTTAAACGACGCAGCACTCTGCCATCCATTTCCTTTGGCCGCAGCGCGGGAGCCATAGCAACGGGTGGTTCTCGGGTCAAGCGCCAGCTCATCTTGTGGGGACGTGTCTATGCCCGAACTGAAGCGGTTTTCAGGTTGGTTGCCCTCAGCCTGTCAGCTTGTAAGGCAACAGAAAGAAGAACGATTGAACAATCCCTCTCGGAATTCAACAGCCTTTGAAAACGTGTTTTCGATACTGTGCTATACATGAAGGTACTTTCGACAATACGCCCGCGCCAGCCAATTAAACCGTATACCTGAAGTACAGGACTAGTGAAATATGAAAAATATGACATAGGTCCTAACCAAGGCCACAACATCCAGAACGCCTGATATGATTTCATAAAGTAAAGAATCCCAAGCAAAAGAAAGGACATGGCTGCGTAATAACGGGAAGCAAGTATGACGCACAGACCGAAGACATATTTACACCTGAGATAATACTGGTGTCTTTCATGATGAGCGCACCATCTATTCAGGCACATTTGTGTACGAACCCGCTTTTGAAATTCGCTTCCGTAGGTGTAGATAGTAGGAAAAGGCCTCCTCACGGCCAGAAGATGCAAGTAGGAGGGATGCGGTTCCCAGGAAGATTGCAGCGGGTGTTGGCTGAGTAGGACCAGAGGTTCCGAGCCGTCTTCTGTAAGCATTGTAGGAGCCAGGCCGCCCGGCGGACGAGGCCCCGCGGTCTTTCGTTGGGGATAGATTTGTAGCGAAGCATGGCTCCAAGCTCTACTGAATAGTGTGCCAGATTCGTGAGTCTGTCACTTCTGTCGGTCGATCGGGATTGGCTCGATCGTCATTATCGAAGACCCCGACGTCGTACAGAGTTGGCCAGGTCGGGGTTTGTGAACGCTGACGAAGACTCTAATTTAATGTCGGTAACCCCTGCCGATGGGGGGTGGTTGAATGGTTGGGGCTCGACTAGAGTGGGGAACCCTCACACCAAACGATCCAAGATGGCGATATGTGCGGCTTCATCGCACGAAAGCAAGGAGGGGATCAAGATGGCGAATAGTCGTCGAATCGCATACCGGATTTGTTCCCGTAGAGCACAAGCGAGGAAGGTAGGTCGTGGGACTTTGGACGGTCGCATGGCAGTCGCGAAACAGACTCAAAGCCGGCGTGCTGAATGTTGGTTTGTCAGTGATGTTTGAATTGGAGAGGTTCACGACATGGGCAGAAAGACGAAGCACCTCTTGAGAACTG
The DNA here is from genome assembly GCA_000525045.1 of Drechslerella stenobrocha 248. Lineage (NCBI taxonomy): Eukaryota > Fungi > Ascomycota > Orbiliomycetes > Orbiliales > Orbiliaceae > Drechslerella > Drechslerella stenobrocha. The sequence goes on along the minus strand of KI966433.1, from coordinate 44,619 downwards.
CTGGCGGGGGCGAGCATCCAGGTATCGAGAATCCCATTTGGTCCGAAGGTCCCTGCATCGGATTCACTGGATGCCGAAACCGAGTGTTCGACGACTGTGGGGCCGCCAAAGGTATCAAAGGGGTCTTGAGGGCTTCCCAGCGACACGTTATTCGACTGGTTATCCAGGGATTTGGCGTAGAGGGCTGCTTCTAGCTGGGCGACACGACGCCGGAGATATTGAAGTTCATCAGAGCTATCGAGTCTTTCGCCAGGGACGGTGTCCCAGTCTGGTAAAGCTAGGCCTTTGCTTTGTGAGAGAGGCTGGTTTCTGTGAATTTGCTTCTGTCTCTCGATTTGCATCTGCAGCTCGAGCTGGTGTTCGCGCTTTCTCCGGCCTGTGTGGGCGACACGAGGTTTGTCAACATTGCATTGCTGAGACGAGGAAGAAGGGGTCAGCGACAAAGCATCGAACAAGGGCCTTGTCTCGCGAGCCAGACGGCGCCTGGGTCCTCGCCGCCTCGCAGGACGTACCCAGAGTGCGCTGCTTGACGGAAGACTCGCAAGCCTGGGAAGCAGCCGGGCTCGCCCGTGAAGTGGAGCGCGAACGACGACAACCTTGATCGATTCTTTGACAACACAACCGACTCAAAAGAGACGAAAGAAGAGAGAGAGAGAGATGATTACGCACGGTATCTCCGCTGGGCGAGGACGTTCAGGACGCGCTTCCGCTCAGCGGGGTCCTCGATATGGTCCAGGCCACCGTCATCGCTGGTGTTTGCGACGTCGGGGACGGGCACGGGCGACTTTCGCTTTGTGACCTTTGTCGGTGCTGCCATGTTCGGGTCCGCCAGGTAGGACACGGGCAGAGGCCCATACGGTGGTCGAGACGGGATCGATTGTTCTGGCGGCCAGTGGACCGAGACGGGCTTGGTTGGTGTTTATACCGCGGTGGATGCAAAGGACGGCTGCGTTGGGGAGAACGTTGGAAGGTTACTAAGAAATTACCAATACGGCGGCGGGAGGCTCTGTCGACAAGTCCTCAACCGCAGGCTGGCTCTGCCATCTTTAATATAAGAATCAGTCTGGAGACGACCTCAGAACGACCTCAAAACAACCTCATGCTCACCACTTCCCGGCCGAGCAAGCTTCGTCGGCCCAGTCGCATCGCCCCGCCAAGAGCCCTGGGGGAATAGCATAACGTTATGGCCGGGCTGCTGTATCGACTCATCTTTACCAGGTAGCCCGGCGCCCTGGGTCCCGCGGGCTTTCGAGAAATACAATGTCGGTACTTCCAACTCCGAAAAAAGAAATCCTGCAACCGTCCGCAAACCCACCCGCGGCTGGCAATGCTGCCGCCCCGCCTTGATGGCTTGTTCGGCTTCCATCTAAGCCTTCCTGAACGCAGGTTATTAGGCAACCAGAACCGGGACCACCGCTCCTCGCCTAGTTGGTTGCCCAACAGCGCGGGACGGTGCAAGTCTCCTGCATCTATTTCAAAAACATCCTAGGCACGCCCTCGAGAATCAAGATCGGAAACACAGGAGGGTCCAAGCAGGCTACGGTCCTGACACCTTGTTTCAATCGCAGCCGGCCGATAGCTCTCGCTAAGTCGGGAGGCTTGGATCAGTCTGACATGCTCCCCTCCGATCAACCGATCTCACCAGCTTCTCCAAGCTCCGACGGCCGACGTTCGGCGTGGGGAGGTGCATGACCCTTGCGCCAATCAATCCGGACGGTTGCAACTTCTGTCGCGAACTCCGTCATTGAGGCTGCGTCCAATCGATGTGGCTCAAGCTAGGAGCCTAGATAGACCATCACTTCAACTCACGAAATGGCTTATTTTTAGAATCGCCATCATGTGGACTTGTGGTATCTCCAAGGTCATCGCCACCTAGACGTCTGCCGCGCTGTTTCTATGGGGCTTCCGAAACGCGTATTTGAGGATATAGGCACTGTCACGCCGGCCCTATTCCGCTTGGAAACATGAACAGAAGTAAGGTTATTGGTTCTGAGTTACTGCCTGCATGCATGCCCTGTAATTTGTTACGCGGGGCGACAGGGTCGCAGAACACCTACAAGCAGTATCGCTCACCGGCAAATAAACGATGCCTATATATCCAGGCTCCAAAAATTTGGGCCTGCTGACTGTACCATCCTCGTAGGGTACTATAAAGAAAACAGGAGACGCCAAAAAAAAAGTGCTGGTTTGATGATTCGCTAAACCAACGCGGGCATCGGATCCGAGCTCAGTTGCAGGGGGTCGGCACCTTGCAAGCATTACACCACCAGTTCAACGAAAATGTATAAAGTACCAATTCGAATCCCCTGACCCAGGTCCTTGCAGCTGCATCAATGCCGAGTCGCAGCCCGAAGCAAGTGCTATAGCGCTCGCAGGTGCTAGTGGATTTGGTTGCGCTAGCACCACGGCCCACCCACTTTCGTGAAAGAGTGGTGTTTGCATTTGATGATGGAAATTCTTAACCTTTGTCAATGTGACGCGTCCGTGCCCATCATGTTGATTGTCTGTGAGGGGTTGGGAGCTGAATTCGCCCATGGTGATAGTGCCAGGCTTGGATGCGGTTTCCAACAGTTGGCGAGATCGACAATGTCGGTGGTATGGTATAGCCAGACAACAATTTAGCTCTCTGGCATTCTATACAGCTTGGCTAGTAAAAAATACTATCTTTTTACATCTCACACTTTTGACTATTCGCATTAATATGATATAGCAATATTGATGCAGTCCGTTTTTATTTCTCATCCACAAACTGAAAATGATTATTGATGGAAATATATGCATGCGGTAATGAGATTCATGGGCACTGGAATGCGTGCACAGACAAGACACCTCGGCAGCGTTGGATGCTTCAGTCACAATATTGAATCGTACCTGGCGTATATATCTAGACACACGCGATCTGTGCTTTTCATCAACTAGAAGCTCGCCGTAATGCACGTCCATGTATAATCTAGGCCGAGCAGCCAGTTCCTCAAGAAACCTGGTTGTTTCTATCGGAAATGCGAAACAAATTGGGCTTTATCCTTGATACGCTTTTGGCCTCCCACCATGCGCCGCTGACAAATCCAGCTTTGACCCCGGCATATACGCTGCATACTGGCGCTACGGCCAGGTTGACATTGACATTAGAGACCCTGGGCCTTATTGTATCGAACTATTCTATGCGTAGCTAGAGAAGCATCAGAATTCCCAGACGATGCGTGTAGGGGTACGGTTCTGACAGACAGGGCAAAGCTTTAAAGCGGATGCCAAATGAGTTCCGCAACAGAAGGCTTGCAACCCTTGCAAAGTGAAGTCACGAAACCAAAGTTCATATTTCAAGGATGTGGGGGACGGTCGCAGCAGTAGCATGCAACCTTGGTTCTCATATGACGGGCGACTCCAGAGCGCTTTCTAGCCTGCACACTAGCGTATCGGCGGTCGAGGACGGTAGCTCGTTTCATAGGCCCACAACCCCGAGCTCCAAGAATATTTACCGTAGCTCGTGCGGTGTCAGTGCGACTATTGAGTTCTTTATATTACATATATAAGCATCAATCATGCATGCAGTTGTGCATGAAGTAATTATCCATCGAGATGCCTGTTTGTAATACTGCTATCGACGGTCCAGACCCCCCTCACAATGCTTAAAGTGCCCGTCTTGTGAATGTTTGGTACCCCTAAGCTTGTACTACTCACCAGTTGGACAGAATGGATAGTCGCGGTATCCCAATCCGATGCGTAAAAAAGCCATTGCAAGGTTCCCGGCCGTGTTCGTGTGCCGCCCTGATGCGTTTTGCTTGGTCGGGTCGATAACCGACAATGTCGTGGTAATCGATGCTATCAAAGACTAATATGCCTCAGAGTTACTTGCTGGTGACTCTGAAACTGATGATCTTAGCTGGTTCCCCCGAATAATTACAATATACTTAAGTACTTAAGTAAGTACCTAGGTAGGTATGCGTATATATGTATATATATTCCCGTGCTAAAATATTAAATTGGCTGTATAGACTTTTTACTGTCGGGAGATTGATGCTCAAGGAAGGTACGAGTATCGAGCCGGGAGACTGGCCTCAATTGACGTGGCTATGGTTCGCGAAATATCTGGCTTGATTCGCAGCCTATTGAGGGTCACTATCCCTGTATTCCCGAGGGCCCAGATATGATGTGTTGGTTGCGACACTGGCTTCCACCGCAGCTGCTAGCAGGTAGTAGCTTGGCTTATCGGTTCAGGAACGAACGGTGCCGCTTCTGACGGGTGTGGCTGACAAGGCGCCAGTATAATATATAATGTCCCGGCTAACGTATATTAACGTTATAACGGGTTCCATATCAATTGTTGTAGGAAACCTTGCAACCGCGGCCGGCGGCGGAGCAGTGGGGAAACAAGCAATGTACTTGGCGGGGTGGACTTGGTAGTACAGTACATATAGCTATAAAATTGAGGACTTGCTGACGAGGCTTTGGGTGTCATATACATGTTTTTTAAAACCATCACGTGCGGAGTTTGGATGGCCGCCGACCAACCAAAATAGATGGAACTGATTTTTAAAACTTATCTGTAGAAGCAGTCTCAGGGGAGGGAAGGATAAATATGTATTAGCATTAATGATAAACTTAGCTAGAACTGCAATATCAACATCAACCAAGAACCACGAACTGGCTCAAGGGGGCAAAAAATGTTAACAGGCAAACCACCCAATAAAGAGGTGGATGAAGGGCTAATATTGGCAACGGAAGTGATTGGCATTGGGTAAGTTGGACTAATTAGGGGCGGCGAGAAAGTCATCGCTGCCTCGGCTCGGAAGTATTGATTGCAGGCGATAGGCCTGCGCATGTGGACAGTCACACTGCCACCGGGGGAGCACAAACGCAGCCTAGATGCAGCATCAAGGTCGGTAATCATTTCGTTTTTGGTTTAGGTTGGACCCTAAAGGTATAATGGTCCTTGTTCTCCAAAAGTTTAGGGAATTCTGATTCCTTTAGTACCCCAGCCTTATGCAATGAAACCAAAGACGGGTGGATCTCGGCGTCAGCGGGGATATCTCTCGCTGTGCCAAAGTTTGGCGGCCAATAGCGCGGTACCCACTTCCCCTTTTCGTATTCTAACCTGGATATAAATGGAACCACCTCTGCGTCATCCGATGACGGCGTTAGTGATTCTGACTTTGCCACAATATTTCGGGTTCCCATGCAAGACGGGGTGGTGGGTGGGTTTTAGACCCTGTCACTTACCTAATGTCCACCACCCAAGCACTGAATACCACTTGAGGCCCTTACCAAAGCTTAGAGGGTCATGAGGCTCCATCCCGTTCATGTCATCAATTTCTCCTCTGACAAGTTGTTTGAGGTGTTCTTCGAACTTTAGTTCTGCTTCCGCTGCGTTTTGTTCCAGGATAAATTCCTCTGGTTGGGTGAATTCAAGTTGGTTTTCGGTGTCTGGAAGATTGCGGACTTCCTGTAGCATCCATGCCAGAGGGATGTCGCTTAGAGCTCGCGTTTGCCCTGGCTTTCTGCCAGACCATCCTCCACCAACGTCACCGTGGTTGCCACAAAAGTAAACCTCTTTGAGATCGGGGTGATCGATAAAATTCTTGTACAGAGCAGGCTTGAACTTGAGTCGCCTCTCGTGCACGCTCACTGCATGTCTGATGTGGGTAGCCGAAGATCCCATTGGCATATAGGCGTACGAGCGGCGCCAGAATGGAGGCTCGAGCTGTCCAACCGAGTTGACGCAGTCGAAAAGGCCGAGGAAATGCACCTAATGCGCAGACGTGGTCAGTGCATTGTCGGATAACGGGTTTGGAGGCTAAGGCGACAGACATTCACTCCACTTCTCGAAAATGTTTTTTTGAATTTCCTCATAAACGCCCGCCGGTTGTTGTCATGCTCGCCACCGTCGTGCCTCGAAGTTTGGAAATCGCTGAAGGTTTTCCAAGCAAATTCGATCATTTCTTCGTTCCCTCTCGAGAGTAGCCCGACACCGGCCAACATTTCCGACAGAAACCGGGCGGTGTATGCGCCACGAGAGAAACCGAATATGTAAATACAGTCCCCCGGGTTGTAGTACTTCATGACGAATGAGTAGCCAGCAATTACATGACTTTTGAAGCTGGAACCGACGGCCTGGTCGATGACTGTTTTGAATTTGTCCCCAATACGACCGATGAAACTTGAGGATTCATTTTGAACATATGTCCCGATACCAGCTGTGACGCATGCGTATATTGGTTAGCATCTTGTCGTGATAAGCTACATGGTTCGCGTAACTTTAATGGCCTTGCGCGCCCGGAACTCGGCTGGGTTTGGCTCGGCACTATGAGTATCGAATGCGGGCGGCTGCGCTTGTTGTTATATGTAATGGGTGCGCACGTACGTTGGTAGTAGTGGAATTGGTTTTCCGATCGTCTATCCAAAAGTTCATATATCTTGACGATGTTTGAATCCTGCGGAGGTGTTTGTCAATACAGCGGCGGATAGCGGGCCCGGGTTGAGATTGTTCATGCATAGCCGCAGCATATGCAGCCCATAAGCATAACCCGGCGAAACTTAACTGCCCTGTGGGGACGTACCGAATCATTGCCATGGAACTTATTTCCTGGGAAAGAGAAACGGATCAGACCCTGACTGGATGCACCGACGCACTTGAGGGCGACGCGGTCAAGATGCCGGGAGGTGTTGTAGATTGGTATAGACCGTGGCTAGCGTATACGCACCTGTTCCGTCGAAGCAGAGGACTAGTCTTCGCTGTTTGTCGAAATCAACGTTTTCGTGACTATCGCAGCTGGAGATGGAGCACGGCTTTTGGGGCTTTTCTGATTGTTCTTCTTGTGGGGTTTCCTGTTCTGGTACTGGCTCAACTTGGCTCGCAGGCGTCTCCACCATCGCGATGCGCTCAATCGACTCCATGGTGGACGGTGAGTGAGGATAAGGCCTGCTCCGCTTGGGGACGTGGGGACAGGAGAGGTCGGAGAGTTTGAAAGCTCCTCAGGGTCTCGGGATAGGTTCCGTGATATAAGAAGGAACGGGTTCCCCCCCTGGCTATCTGGTAGCCTTAGGCCAGCCGCTGGAATTTGCGGCCGGGCCGGGGTAGTGCCTCTCTGGCAGGGGTCATCTGGTCAGCTCCAATGCTTGTTTTGGTTGGCTAATCTCCTGGCCTCTCAACTACTCTCGACACATCGCGCATGCCGCAATGTCCGTCTGGTCAGATCAAATCAGCCGGGCCTGTGATCGAACCGGGCTGACGGTCTGACGGTGAGAACGCTGCGAGTGCGACGAGGATATTACGTGAGGGGTTCCAGCAGCGCGCAAATTTATGCACGCCCGCCTGTGCGGGCCGGGGCCTGCGATTTGATTGGCTGGTAGGTGAGCACCAAAGAACGCTACGAGGCTGTCGCCCAAATGTAAGAATCGCACCTGCCGCAATGCGAGGGTGGGCTCTTGCAATTGACGCCAAAGGCACTTTCGAAATCTCTGCACGGGACGCCAGACAGAGCTCAGCTCGGTCGAACATGCAGGTTGATGCATCTAGCTATAGCTAGTCTATCTTGGAGTGTATCAAGAGTTATCAGGTTGGTAGCGGTAATGTGCCGCGTTCCGAAGACTGGCATTGGAATCCCTGGGGGCCAACCAAGGTAATATTATGGTATAAGAATATATAAACACCGGGTATCTTAGAATGTAGAGCTATCGCTATCGGCGAGAGCGCATCGGTTGGTTTCCTGCAACGCGACTTTGGACTTGTCGAAAAGGACAAGGCATGGCGCCCAGTTTTCCCAGCTTCGTCGACATTTTTTTTTTTCGCGTCCTGCTTCGGAGGCCGTGTCCCACAGTGTCCCACAGTGTCTGGGAGGGCGTGCGTCTCCTTCCTCATCCGCCCCGGGTGGGTTCTATAGTACCGAAATGCCCTTGCCCCAGCTCTGGACAACAGTCGCTAGAATCTTCCGTTCTTGCCGCAGCGAGGCCAGCTCTGCCCGAAGCCTGGCTTCTTCGGTTTCGATGCTTTCGATCTCCCTGCGTAGGCTTTCGCAGTTAGTTTTGGTCGGGCTGCCAGCGCCCGTTGATGATGACGGTGACGATGACGATGGCGGGCTCGATGTCTGTCGGGTGGCGTCTGATCGTGCCGACATTGTGCGACGGTGTTTTCCCTTCCTTCGGAGGGGCGGGCTATCGGGTGGAGGATGAAGGCGAGAGGAGAGACTCTGTCGCCGAGAGCAGGAGCGCGTTCGAGTCGGCCCAGTCGAGAATTGCGATGCGGTTTGCCGTCGTCGGTCTGTTCGTTTGGCGACGGAAGGTGGGACGGAGATGGCAGGAGGCTGGATTAGGGGCCCCGTCTGATTATCTAATCACCAATCTTATCTGCTTATCTGATCGATCTCATCGCATCGGAGAGCTCCGTGCCACCAGCCTACGTCACCGCGTCGGACCGGTGATGACGACTTCCCGCCAGCTCCTTCATTCCAGCGGGGCCAACCTGTTATATATTATAGCTTCCTACTCCTCGCTCTCCCCGCTCAGCATCTGTCCGTAAACATCATCTTCCACCACCACCCATCCAGAACAATGTTGCTCCTCTTGCTCTCCGCCTTTCTGACCTCTCTCGCCATGGCCGCTCCGGTTGGCGATGACATGGTCTTCGTCCAGCAAAACGCCTGGGGCTACGGTGCTGGTGGCGGCATCGTCGGCCTTGTCGTCTTTGTTCTTGACGTCTTGACCTTCAGTAAGTTTTCCCACCGCGTCGTCTCGCCTTCTATCACTACTAGACTGCCAGATGCTAACCTCTCCGAAAGTCGAAATCTTCAAGTCCTCCCGCCCAGCATCCCACAAAATTCTGTGGGCCCTGCTTGTCTTCTTCTTCCCCATCATCGGGTTGATCGTCTACTACCTCTTCTCCAACCGCAACCAGCACAACAACTACGAGGCTTTGCCCTAGAACAAAAGGCTCTGCCACGGCACAAACTCGCTCAATTCCATAACCCTGCCAAAAGGTTAATGAAAGACCAAGGAGACATCACTAGTCCTATATTCCGTCTCTTGTTTTTGTAGCAACATGGTTGCGTTATTCTGAGACCGTTAGTCGTTCGCCGACGAAAGAGCAAATTTCGTGGCCTGGTTTGGTTGTGTAAAATTGGCGTTCTAGCGCATGGTTTTGCTGCGTCGCCTAGCTTGGTTGATCAATGAATGCCGATGTTCACAAGTGGTCTCATCCATATCGCTTACGAGGCACAGCCTATATTCCTATTTATTGGATAACATAAAATATACAAGAGAATCGAAATATGGGGAAACAATGAGTACGGGCAAACCCACATCCTCTATCCCCCGGCTTGCGGATGTTGTGGGGTATGCAGTAAAGACCTAGAACAGACTAGACCTCAGCGGTATAACGTAGGGCATCGTCTCCGAGACTAGCGATGCGAAAGCCCAGGCGATAACAAATGCGGAAGCCGTCGGGATTTGTGGGCGCCGTGCACCACTAGCAGCTTCTGGCTGTGTCGGCGCGCTATGTTTATCGGTGGTTTCAGTCGGGATACTCGGGGGCCGAGTGAGAGTGGTAGTTTGGCTGGGTATGACGGTCGAAGCCTGACGAGACGAGGATGTCGGCTGAACCAGCGATGATGTTGTGGTAGCTGGCACCTATATACAGTGGTAGAATTGAGGTTAGAATACAGTAGAAAAGTGCTTGAGCAGTGTTTTGGATAGATTGGGGTGGGTAGAGCTGCGCACAGAACTGGGGGGCCGAATGCTCCGCAAATTTCCAAATCCTTGGCAAAGGTTGCCCGCGAGGCGTCCTAAGACGCTCGCTCTCCGTGAATCGGCAGGGCTAAGGAACTCAAGACATGAGCTAACGGCCGTATCAATTGACGCTGGGGCCCATCTTGAGCTAGTATCGTAGCACAGGCAACTTGCCTGCTCTCTGGCAGATAGTGTATTGAAGTCACCCGTGTACGACCGGCCGCAAGCGTTCAGGCGAAGTTCGACAGCCTCGCAGTGCTGGAGGGCGCGAGAGGCAGCGAGACGGATATCGCCGGCGTTGGTGCAGAAGGAGACGAGGGAGGAGATGGGACCCGCTTGGCCGGCAAGGTTTTGAGCATAGGTATAGCAGGCGGAGGCAAGGCGGTCGAAATTGTCTGGCGCATAGGTGGACGAAGACGTGTAGCAGGCGCAGCCGGCGAGTGAAGCGCTACCGGAGAGAGAGAGCGCCCGACTGGAATCCCAAATGTCGGTACGGGCGGCGCAGGAAGTGAGGATCGCAGAGATGGTATTGCAAGCGGAAGAGCCCTGGGCTTGCGAACGACTTATGTCGCCAGCGAGGAAGCACACATTGAGGTAGGGAGCAATGCCATCGAGGGCTGCGGAATTCTGCGGAATCGAGCGGACATAGTTGTAACAGGACGTGGCGATATCGTCGAAAACGTGAGGGACCCAGGTCGTGCCATAGTAGCAGGCGCAGGAGGCGAGCGCAGACGGGCCCGCGAGGTTATCGAAGCCCGACTGCGAGCACCAGCTGTAGACGGACGACAGGGCCGAACAGGCGACGCGGCCAGTCGGGGACAGAGAAGTTGCCTGGCGAGGGAAACGAAGAGGCGGCCGGGTGATGGTTGTCGCGTGTGCGATGAGGGCGCAGCCAAAAACGGTCCATAGGAGAGCAGCCGACATTGTCGATAGACATTGCCACGAGTGTTTCGCGATGCCACGATCGAGAGGGCTTCGGGGGTTACGGACGAGCCATCGAGAGACGGCCGTGCTGGCTGAACTGGCCGTCGGGTGTGTAATTGGCTGCAGGGCCGGCCGCCGACTGGGGTCATCGCAGATGCCTCGTCGGGACCGGGGAGCGTCGCAGCTTGATCATGGCCGTCGTGGCACGAGAACAAGGCGCCATTTGCGCGTCTCGGTATTGTGGGCCGGGCAGGCGTGGTTCGAAGGTTGGTGATGGTGTTTCGAAGTGGCTTTGTCTTTGTCCAAGTCGTCGTCGTCGGAGGAGGACCGGAGCGGTTGCTTTGTTGCACCTGCGACGCCGAGTCGCTTTGTTCGGTGTCCAGAATACCACAATGTCAACAACAACAACAACGACCGCGATGGAGACATCTACCCCTCTGCACGGCAAATGCATCTGCGGCGACAGAAGAGACTCCGGCATATTCTCCTTCGTCCTCGTGGTCTGCTTTTGGCAACCTTGGTATATGCATCTCACCTTTTGCAGTGGTACGTCGGCTAACAGATTCGCAGTCGAGTTTTCCCAGTCAAGACCCATCAGAGCTATCCTGAGGCTCCTATAGTCTGCTCTGGAAAACGTGCTCACCGAACTCGGTCTCCGACACAAAGCATCCTCGCCGGACCCCTCCTGTGGATTGGTGCACAAAGTAAACTCTCTCCCGCAGCGTCGATATGGCCGACGGCCAGGTAGCTCCCTTGCATCACGGCCGCGATGAGTTTGAACTGGGTCAACCGGAGTGGCTACAGCTGGCACTCGCCGGCGGCAGTCGGTCAAGGCCATGTTGTCGCGGTTGTGGGAGCTACGAGCACGCACATCGAGACTGTCATATCCTCAAATTCATAGTTGATCCGTGTTCGGATTTGAGAATGTTTGGTGGCAAAGGTGGTGGGGGTCATGGAGGCGGCGGCAAAGGCTGGAGGGGAGGAGGACCTGGGCCTGGAGGAGGAGGAAGAGGAGGCGGAAGGGGGACAGGAGGTTGGCGAGAGCCCAGCTCCCAGGGCGGAGAATCCAGCTCCTCCAACTACCAACCCGGATATCCCGCCCACAGAGCTGGGTTCGGAGGATTTGGGGGCCGAGGGGGCCATGCGGGCGTACAAGCTCCAACTCTCGACCCCGCAACAATTCGCAGCTTCCAGGCCGCCGCCAGCGCCGGGGCACGTACAGAGACAGCAGCGCTCGTAACACGACTGAAAGCCCGCCCACGCAAAAAATGGCCGTTTCCTATTCGAGAGACATACAACAGCTCCGGAACTGTTCAATACGTCCTCACAAACTATTTTGAATTCCAGTTCAGCGAGGAGAACAAGACAAAGATCCTCAAATATACCCTCGACGTGCAGCCACCTACCCAAAACAAAGACGTAATAGATGCCTTCATTGTGCAGAATTTCGACTCAAATGAAATTCCAGGAATCGTCCCAGACTACGCAGGTCACGTTTACATCCCGGGCAGCAGGGGAGCGCTGGAGGATGAAGCGTTCCAGCTCAAGAACGACGCGGGGGTAGATATTTTCACTTTCACCATTCCCCGGAGCTCGGAGGAAGTTCTGGATCTCGCAACGTACTACGAATACATACAGGGGCGAAGTTATCCATCTCTTGGTGATGCCTCTGGCCCTGGAGATGATGACTCGGAAAGCAGCGTTATACCCAATGATTGCGCCTCCATTATTCAAGCCTTGAATGCAATCATCCTTCGGTATTCTCGGATCAAACATGGCCCTGCAATCATACATGAGAAAGGAAATTCTATGTTCCTAGCCGCTACAAATGACCCACCAGATTCGAGCATTGGCAAGCTTGATATATCGGGCTTGGATTTCGGATATGGCCTTCAGATACTTACCGGGTTTCGCGCGTCGGTCCGCCCCGGAGCCCAAAAGCTACTTGCCAATGTTAGCAAGACAACCAATGTCTTTTACAAGGAAGCACCCCTGCTAGAAATTGTCCCCCTGGCGTGCGGGATGAGCCAGGCGATGCAGCTGAATTCGTCACTAAGAGGTACCTCAGGTTGCGCGATGTTCCAGACAACTTATCCTTACTCTAATCTTGGGCAGTTCTGAGTCGCTTCAGTGTTACCTGTTTCCCTCCTCACAACTCCTGCCTGGATACCCACAATCTATCTATTCGGATCCTAGGCTGACTGAAATCGCGTATATAGATAATCAAGTGGCTGGTATAAATAATTTCCTATCCGGCGTTCGAATCCAACATGACCCCAACGCGTCCGCAGCTGTCGGTTATTCAAGTTCCAAAAATTGTCGAACCTTTCAACGGTTGAGTCCGGGTAATTCGAGAGAAGTATCACAGCCCAATGGCGGCCCGCCGCAAGTTACAGTAGAGCGCTTTTACCAGGCAGGTGAGTGCCATGTTATTCTCTCTCTTTCGCTTCCTCAATTTTTTGACCGAGCCGTAGCATATTATGTACCTTTCTGAAGGATACTAGCCCAGTACAATTTTGGAGCAACGCTTACCAATCTTCTTTTTTTTTGCTTTCACACACATTCCTTCTGCTCGGCCGCTTTAGTTTCGCTTTAATGACTGTTCTAACTTTTGCGATTATTTGGACATGAAGGTTCAGTGCCACTCCGACTACCCAATGTTCAGCTGGTGGAGCTCAGGACTCGACACCCGGGCCCGCGAGATGTGTGGCCATTCGAGTTTTGCGGTGTTGCCCCTGGGCAAAGATACAGGGGCAAAGTAAGTGCTGCGGTCACTCAAAATGTGATCAGGAAGGCATGCATACGCCCGTTCCAATATGTCATGGATTTGCAGAATCAGTTTGCGACTATGTTCGGTTTGACAGGAGGAGTTAATAGCACGGTAAATCCGCACAACCTGTTCTTGGATACAACATATAGGATCGCATCTGACAAGGTAATTTCATTAGCTTCATCAATTCGGTATCACGTTTAGTCCGGGCCTACTTAAGGTCCAAGCGTATCAGTTACCACGACCACAGATTCAATATGGTGGGAACAAGAGAGCAGATCCCAAGGACGACACATCATGGAATATGGATCGTCTACTCAAAGCAGCTAGGTTGCCGAGGTGTCTGGTTCTTGAGATTAAGAGCTCAGACACCCCAAGCAACCTTGAAAGAATCAGGGATACAGTGGCAAGGATATTTGACAGCTGTCGCCGTCTTGGCATGATTACTGCTGGGAGAGTCGATAGCAATGATTATCTGACAGCAGAGCTCCCTACCCATGGTGATTCTGACGTGCAGTCAATCATCGAGAGATTCAATGATATTAGGGACAATGTTGGGGAGAGCGACAACCCACCTATCGTATTGTGCTTCTTGCCCTCAGCCAACCCGAAGATATATAATGCTGTCAAGCGCGGAGGGGATATCATTGCGGGTGTGCTGACGGTGTGCCTGAGTTGCGACAAAGTAATCTACAAGCGAGCAGCCGATGCCTACTTTACGAACCTTGCCCTGAAGCTCAATTTGAAATCCGGCGGCGTAAATCACTCTACGCAGGGCGAATTGAAGCTTAGGAACATCTTCCGGGCATATGAGCGCAATGAAGTGATGCTCATGGGAGCAGACGTTTCCCACTCTGGGAGCCGGGTTTTACCATCAATCACCGCGGTGGTTGCAACATACGAAGCAAGTCAATCGAGACCGTATGCTAGCATCGATATTCAGAAGAATGGAGAAATGATCCAGAAGTTGAAAGAAGGCTTTTTAGAGCGCCTTCGGTTATTCAAAAAGAAGAACAGCAAGCTACCGGCTTCTATTGTAATGTTTAGAGATGGGGTGAGCGAGTCACAGTACAAAGAGGTCATGAACGAGGAGATAACGAAAATGGAGGAGGCACTGCAAGAATGCGTAAGGAGTGAGCCCAGGGGCACCGCGAAACCAAAATTAACCGTTGTTGTGGTTGGTAAACGGCATCAAACAAGGTTCTTTCCAGTCAACCCCGGAATTCGAGACAATATCAATACGCCGGCAGGTTTGGTGGTTGATCGTGGTGTAACAGCGGTAAGCACAAAAATGTGTTTGCGGAGCAATAAAAGACTTGGCACAGCTAACGTGTGAACGGTTTAGATATACGAGAGAGATTTCTTTTTACAAGCGCACCATGCCATCATGGGCACAGCGGTATGATAAGACCTGCTTCCGCTGTCGGTCTTGAAGTCTGCATATATAAAACGCTGACTTTTAGCGCGCAACTGTGTTGTCTCAAAATTTAGCGCCCTGCGCACTATTTTGTTCTGCAGGACGAAAACGGGTTCACCGAAAGTCAGATCCAAGAGCTGGTACGTTTACTAGATGCCTTGTGGCCGGTGAGTTTGCAGGCGGATGAGTTGACAATAGAGTCGGTAGACCAACATTTGGAGCTACACGTTCGGTCGATCTATGAGGAGTGTCAGCTATGCCCCTACTGCATATTGCGCAGACCTAGCCTGTGGTCGGGCACGAGCCTGGATCCAGCCCGGGATCGATGCCATTCGCGCAGCCCGCCCGACCGCCCCACCAGCTTCAGATAAAGCAGCAGTTGACGAACTTGCCAGCGCGAACCTCCGTACGATACAGGATGGTGCGACGATACAGCTCCACCCCAGGCTGAGGGAGACAATGTGGTATATTTAGTTATTGCGGGGTCAACGTGTCGGGATTGTTGACACAATTTGGGCTAGTTAGCTACACTAGGATTGTCTCTGATCGTATAAAGTATTACGGTCGGAGCAAGCACCCGCTTACGAGTGATGATGTGCACATATATATATCTGCGCGCCTTTGTACGAATCCCAAGGTTATACATCAGTACATTTTAGCTATGCGTGTCAGCGTGCTGGGTGCTCAAGCACTCAAGTTACTCCTGGCCAATTGTTGTCGTGCTTATCGGGATCCAGCTTCTAGCCGAGCCTGCAACTAGCGAAGGTGACACCAAGGAATTATATGCGGAGCGGATATTTAAAGGTTGATGCTGACAAGTGTAATCTTGGAAGGTCCCCTTGCAGCGGACCTCGCAGGTTGACATGCATGGCCGACTAATCGATAGTCGGTATAATTTGGGCTTATCGCAGCGCGCATGCGGCGCTGTCAGCAAAGTGGGGCGTTTCATGAACTCGTTTCTGTCGCGCCATCGGTTAAATATACAACCGGTAGTCGTTTCGGCTATTCCTGCCCCGGTAAAGGCACCCAACTTCGAACCTTCACATTGAGCATGCATATGTCATTATCAGCCTTCCTATGCGAGCTACATGGTTAGTACTGGGGCGAAGCATCGGCACAATAAGGGATCGATATAAACTGTAAGTGGGATCGGTGTGAGATCAGTATGATTGACGCAGTATAATCGGACGTATTGAACCTTAGATGTCATACAGCAGACGAGATGTACTGGTTAGTTAACTCCCTGGCCTGATACTGTGGAGCCTCGCGTTATATGAGTTTCGGATTGGAGGCTGCAATGCAATGTCATCAAACAATGCATCTGTCCCACAGCTGTACAGGTGGCACCAAATATACGGTTTAAAAACATCACAAATTGATGGAAGTGGTGAATTTCAATAGCCGACGTTGAGGCCAACTGGTATAAGTATAAGAGGGAATGGCATCAATTGTAACCCAGACATACAGACACAGTTCGGTAAACTTTAGTAGTTGGACATCTATTAGTTCTTCCCCTAGAGCGTTAACCTCAGCAAGCCAGCCCAAACTCGAACAACTTGTCATAATCAACACGCATTCTTTATATCGAACTGACAGCTGTGCTGGCTCGACTATATATCCGTTTCCCTTTGCGAGCCCTTTTACCCATTCAGGAATTCCTGTAACAAGCGCCAGAACGCCAAAAATCAGTACAGAGTTTAGCCTGTGATAAACAATACTAAAATATCATGTCTGATATCCAGGGCCTGAGTCCCGAAGAGCTGAACTTAGCAGCTGCAATCTGTATCAACATTGCCTTCCTAGCTAGAAAGTTTTACAGCAGCAACACGCTAGATGTTGTTAACGCATTCTCCGAATTCTATGATGGCCATCCTAATGCGACGGAGCAAGACATCTTGGCTTTCTCTGGGGCGAGACTGACCGATCTCAAGATTTTAGAGTCAATTGTCGGCGGCTCTGATGGGATTAAGGAAAGCGTTGACTGGGTTACGACAATATCTTCGTCTCTTCCCCGCACAGCGGGCACAGGCAGCCACTTGATCCCAGTCTTTTGGGTCTTCTTTATTCTGACGACAGCTGTACTGGCTTTGCGTTTGTGGTCGAGGCAGTCCATTGCTGGTGGTATCAGAACCTACGATTGGATTATGGTTGTAGGATATGTAAGAATCCCTGATTGGCTGAGCTCACTGCGTAGCATCACCGAATCTGGTGGATCCCACGCAGCTTTTGATGAGGCTTTGACTGACGACTTGCCCAAATATAGTTATTGACTGTGGCTCATGGGTCAACCGCTCTGTATCACGCAACCGGGATCAATACTATCTCCCAATTCTGGGGCTATACCTGGGACCAAATAGCACTGCAGCAATCGGTACGTCTACCAAGCTAGCTGCAGCGCTGCAGTTATCGCAGAATTCTGGGGAAGACCGTCCTAACTTGTTTTATGGCAGATATATATGTCACTCGATGTTCTCTACCCCTGCGCTGCACTAGCCATCAAGTCATCGCTGTTACTTTTCTACTACTCTCTCTCTCCCGCCCGCTATCTAAAAATATCCGTCTGGGTCACTTTCGTCTTTGCGTTGGCTACAGCTCTAGCGGCATCCGGTTACAGCTTGTTCAAGTGCTCACCTGTCGCATACTGGACAGAATGGTACACAAGTGTCTGTAGCACAAACCAAACGATTCCGTATGTTGTTACGGGGGCGGCTATGATTCTTGCAGATATAATAATCTGGGTCATGCCCTTGCCGATGGTTATGAGCTTGCAGCTATATCGGAGGGAGAGAGTAGCTGCAGTCTTCACGTTCAGCCTGGGGATACTGTAAGTAAATTTTGCCATCAGTTCGCCATCCTAATCTTATCTACGCAGTAGGTGCTGATATGTGGCTCTCTAGAGCGTGCATTGCCTCTTGCTTTAGGCTCTGGGCAGTCCACAGGTACTTTTTGACTTCAGGCGGCACGGGCAAAACCCCAATCATCAATACCTGGACTATCGTCGAATTAAACGTTGCGATAATATGTGCATCTGCACCTGCACTCAGAGCTCTTTGTATTCGCCACGCTCCCAAACTTCTCAATTCCGGAACCAGATCTACGGCCGTTAATGAGCGTCTACATCGGGGCGGCGAGAGAAACAATCGCGGTACGCTTCATGGTAGAATTATTATTCACCATGATCAAATGAGTCGCACAGATGCCATATCCCTTAATAGCACCTTCAGCGATAAAGGTAGTCGCGGGGCTGGCTCTGTGGTATAGATTTTAACGAAATATGCGATTTTCCCGGGATAGCGTCCACATATAATGATAATTCTATACCGCCAGTTTTCTTTTCGGCACGATTTGTGTGGGTCAAGACTCATACTACTATATTGGCGAAAGTTTATAGTCTTCTAGACCCGGCAAAAATACCGTTTACTTACGCTGTTAGCAAACATTGTTTTGTACTTTCAAAGTCGTCGTATTAGTACACCTCAAATATAATCTATTCCATCCGCTGTACTTAATTGTCTATCCGAGTGTACTGTTGAATCTGGACGACGGAAAACAGAAGATTAAGTAGAAAATCTTTAGAATGGCCCACATATTGGACCGTACTCAATCTGTTTCAAAGGGACTGAGACTTAGGAATGAGTAGTATCAGGCTTATACTGCTTCGAACCATAGTATTCTGTGGATGGTTGTAGGGTCTATATTTGTTTCGGAAGCCTATACGCTGTTCTGGTCGAAGCAGGATCTGGGTTAGGGCTAGCATACAGTTACTAAGCTAGCTACTATCGGTTTTCCATTGGTTTTGAACTACCACCTAAACGCTAAAGTTTCCTAAATAATCTACATAGCGGTAAATTTCTATGCGCCCAGAATTTAAATGCATTAAAGAGCAGCATTTTGGCCGCACATGGCCGTGGTAGAGGGTTTTAGGCGCATATAGAGTACGGATATCAGACACAATTTAGCAAGCTGGATAAATATTGCAAAGTTAATCACTTTTGCAAACCAAAAAATGGTCAAGTTTCATCTAGCTACTAACTAGCAATAATCATACATAATCAGTGAATGAAGTGGCAGAATGTTAAAATAATCATATAATAATGCAAATATTTCTGAAATATGTACTGTTGAGTTGCATAGTATACCCCCCCCCCCAAATTGTGCTCGTAAACACAGGTCTTCAACGACTTATCAACAGAAACTACTTAGTAAAGATCTTTGTGGGTTGCCTTGATGGCATCTGCACCTTTCTCGCCGACCATATATACTGAATTCTGGATGCGGCAGTCGGGCATAACAGGGATGACAGAAGCGTCTATAACGCGAAGTTTCTTGATCCCATGGACATTGAAGTTGCGGTCGACAACTCCCTGTTTAATGTCCTTTGATAAGCGATTGGTTCCGATTGGGTGGTATGCTGTCTGGCACCGATCGAGCACGGCATGGCGCATTGCCTTGTCATCGTCGAGAGGCATTTCCCAAGGATACTCGCTAACGACGAGGTCTTTGAACGAGTCACCTTTGGTGAGTACATCATAGGTAAACCTAATACCTTCCCGCATTGCGATTATATCTAGTTCATCCGAAAAGAAATTTAGGTTGATATTTGGCTGGACCAAAGGGTCTGCGCTCTGAAGTGTGACTTCGCCTGGCTCGGAAATTGGCCGAACTAGATCAACGACTACGCTAACGTAGGATCCTTGTTTGGGGACGGGGTAGTGCCACTGAAACGCTGAACCAAATATCGATACGAAGTCGAGCTCGAAATGGGGTTGGCCATCAGGGCAGAAGGGGTCTCTTCCTCCGTTTGAAGTTTTGCGTTGTTGGTACTCTGCATCTTTTTCGAGGTAACTATCGATACGAGGGAAGCCTACTAGCTCCAGGAGAGCGGAGCCAACTGGGCCGGAGTGATCCTGCGCATAAGCCGTCTTTGCAGCGACGTTTTTTGTGTTCTTGCGGAGGAGAGTGTCATCCATACATAGGTCATCCTTGACGCGGAGGACGAAGGGAACCGCTGGGTGATCAATAAGGTTCTGACCTACATGCGGCGAGTCCACAATTGGTTCGATATGATACTTTTCGAGCTCGGCCTTTGGTCCGATGCCGCTGAGCATGAGAAGCTTGGGTGATTCAAAGACACCCTGCGCCAAGATCACTTCGCGGTCGGCGTAGAAGCTAAGCTCGCTCCCGTCCTTTGTGATAACAGTTACGCCTTTAGCAGTAAGGTTGGCTTTATCAATAATAAGATTCTTGCTGTGAACTTCTGGTAGAATTGTAATGTTCCTTTTTTCATCAGGTACAAAGAGAAAGGAACCAGATCGTCGCCCGTGGTATATTGAGTCCACGCAATGGGTAAGGCCAATCATATCTCCATCGTAGATATTTTCGGTCAGAACACCACCTTGGGACACCCAAGCTTTGGTAAGAGCTTCGCGGAAAGGGGCCAGCTCTGGGAGTAGCTCAGCGTGGGAAATATGTAGTGGTCCTCCGGAGCCAATTTTACTGATATCCGATGGATAAAGATTGTCGTCGTCATGGTAGGTGGCGGACTTCCGCAAGTAGGGGAGGAGGTTGTCCCAAGTCCACTCTTGGCCACCAAACTCTTGCATATAATCGAATGTGGGTTTACAGCCGGGAATCCATGTGAAATAGTTGAGGGATGAGCTTCCACCGAGAGCTTTGCCCCGAGTGTTTGGCTTTTCGATGCGTTCGTAGTCGTTGCGCTTGACAATGGTGGTTTTATAGGCCCAATCATACTGAGATCCCCGAAGGTTCATAGCGTTCGAAGGTGTCATGATTTCTTCGATTTGCATAGGGTTCCCCACACCTGCCTCAACTATGAGGATTCTCACATTAGGGTTTTCTGCAAGGCGGCCCGCGACAACATTTCCAGCCGTGCCGCCACCCACGACGATGAAGTCGAAGTGAGAGCTGTCTCTAACAGTGGTAACAACAGGCATAATGACTGCTTGGACGTTCTTGGCGCAATATTCTTGAGTTTATGCGGGATCTTAGAAACAAGCGTAGCAAATGTTAAAGCGCGGCAGTAGTAGGTTTATAAGTCCAAAGATAACTCTGAAGGGATATCTCGATAGTGGGATTGATAATGCAATGGTAATGCTCTCTCTACCAAGGAAAGTATGTTGAAGCTTTATATCTGCGCGCTTCGCGAAGGAAGATTAGCATCTACGTCAGACCGAAAGCTTTGTATAAGATCGCGTTCCGGTTCTTACGCGCAACTGTGCTGCTTGAACTTCAGCTTGTCTGGATTTGATGTTGCATGTTGCTGTGACTATAGTCCTAAGTTAGTATAGGCGCTACGTTTGAGATTTTCCACCAACCGGATGCGACGGCGAACGGGTTGCCGGGCGGGCCGCTTCGGATAGGTACTGAAGAAGCAGCGCTTGCGTCAGTAGGGCGGTAAGCGCTCTGCAAAGTCGGGCCGGAGTCTGAGGGAAGGACCCGGCCGGGTATCGGATGGCGTCGGATCACCAATGACAGTCGTCACTGCTACAAAGTTCTAGTCAAAACCATGGTTTCCGCGCAAAGTCAAACTTGCCGCACCGGGTTAAGCTTCAGCCTTGGCGGATGTCCGCTCGCTTGCCTGTGCAACCATCCGAGAGATGCCGGATTTGGCCGCTGACGTATGTTGCAACACTGCCTTGCGTTGTGGTTATACTATACCGTAACTAGCTGCCTTGGGGCAGTTATCAAGCGTTCGATACGAGTCTCTGCCCCAGTGGTGAACAGAGGTGTATAAGTAGTGAGATAGACCGCCTTATTTGCTTCATTGGCCGAATTAATATATATTGGTAGCCTACTGGCGATACGACCAAAGCGTACACAGACACCATAAGTCTTTCGCATCACTTACGCAATGGATTCAGCTCCGGTATATACTCTTGCGGAAGGTAACTACGCCAAATTATTGTTGATGCTTCCACTTCTCGTTCGTAAAATTGCATCATATTCCGTCCCTTTGCTGACGGAAACTTAGGAGTTCCGTGCGCAAGTGCTGTCACTGCGCAGCATTTTGGCGGCAATGGTATTAAAGGTCTTATGTTATTGCAGGACACCCAGCTCATCGAAACTCTGGCCCATTTCAGTCGCGAGAGGATTCCAGAGAGAGTTGTGCACGCCCAAGCCGTTGGCGCTTGGGGAGAGTTTGAGGTCACGCATGATATTTCTGACTACACTGATGCAAAATTCCTCAACGGTATTGGAAAGAAGTCCAAGGTTCTCCTACGCATCTCCACAGTTGGGTCTGAGAGGGGCGGCTCTGATACGGTCCGCGATGTTCGGGGCTGGGGAATGAAGATATTCACCGAGGAAGGCAACCATGACTGGGTATTCAACAGCATTGTAGGTCATCTAGTGCTAGTGAATGTCTTATACCCTCTTGCGCTTCATAATCTACCCGGCCGTACATTAACATAACTTGTGTGGGCGCAATCAGCCGGTTTTTTTCGTCCGTGATCCTATCAAGTTTCCCTCCCTCAACCGCTCGCATAAGCGGCATCCGGCTACAAATCTAACTGACCCTTCTATGGTAAGCAACCATCAATACCTCGGTGATGTACACGTATTGAGTAGATAACTGGCTAGCTAATTTGTTGTCGATAAATTGAATTTCTAGTTCTGGGAGTGCGTTTGCCATTTCAAATTTTGTGTCACCGTGAAATTAATTGATTTGCAAAGGAGGGAGATCACCAGAGAAAATTAGAGGCTAACATAGTTTACTGTCGGTTTAGTTTTCATAATAACAGCCAGGAAGGTATTCACGCCCTCATGCTGCTGTTTAGCGATCGAGGGACGCCGAAATCTGTGAGACATCTCAATGCATATAGTGGGCATACATATAAACTGACGAAAGAGGTATACAAATCTATCCCCGATCGGCGTTCTGAGCTTTAATTGCTAGCATGTTGAAGAAATATAACGGCACAAATGATCTAATTGCGTACAGGACGGTTCATTTTACTATGTTAAGGTCCACATAAAAACGGATCAGGGAGTCCAAAACCTAACAAATAATGAGGCCGTTGACATGGCCGGTAAAAACCCTGGCTTTCACACCGCCGACTTGCGTGATGCTATTGCTAGGGGTGACTATCCATCATGGACTATTTACTTTCAGATTATGACGCCCGAGCAAGCTGAAAGTTATCGCTGGAACATATTTGATATGACCAAGATTTGGCCACACTCCGACTACCCACTTGTTCCCGTTGGAAAGCTAACCCTCAACCGAAATGTAAGAGTTGCCCTTCTGGTAGCCCCGCTCAGCCCAAGGCCGCCGTACTAATGTCGCTACTCCCAGCCTTCAAACTACTTTGTAGATATAGAACAGGCAGCCTTCTCCCCATCGAACATGGTTCCTGGTTGGGCTCCGTCTGCAGACCCGATTCTCCAGGCTCGAATGTTTGCCTACAACGACGCCGCTAGATATCGTCTCGGCGTGAATTACCAGCAGCTTCCATGCAATCGCGCTGTTTCTCCTGTTTACTGTCCCTACCAGCGTGACGGGTTCATGTCCTTTACCGATAACTACGGCGGAGACCCAAGCTACGTCACTTCAGATCTAAAATCTGTAAGATTTGTTGGTATGACGGGTGCTAATGGTCATGCTATCGGCGGCCATGAAGAGTGGGTAGGTGAGGTTGTTGGATTCACTTCTTGTCTAGTTGAAGATGATTTTGCCCAGGCACGTGTGTTCTGGGATGTTCTGGGCACGCAAGAAGGCCAACAACAGCACCTCGCCTATAACGTTGCCTGTCACCTCAACGGAGCCATTCCACGAGTCCAAGCTAAAGCACTAGGTTAGTACTGCTCTACCCGCGTCCGCGATTCTATAATATCTTCTTACCACGGCTCTAATATATCAATATGCTGCATAGAAATGTTTGGGAGAGTTCATCCCGAGGTGGCCGTGATGATCAGGGAAGAAATCTGCAAAATATAGCCCATGTAAGATGGGAGATAGTATGAGAACATTTGGAGCCTCATATAGCTGTTGGCGTATTATTTCTATTGTTGTAATAAAGATGATATTAATATACAGATATTGTATTCACATCGCGGATCCTCCAGTTGGCGTGTTGGTGTTTAACTAATGGAACATCCCAATTGGTCTTTGTTTTATTAGGCCCCTTGGCTTTGGTTGTCAGGTTCTGTAGGTTGGTTTATACATTGGTACTCCGTATCATATTTGGTCTATGTGTGTCTGTGTATGTGTGTCCGAAGCAAGTTGTAAGGGGACCTATCGATCATCCCCGGTTCATTGAGCGAGCAGCATTGGTGGGGCCAAGCGCCAGGGCATTACATAGCCGACAGCTTGGCTCCCACAATCAGGGTCTCCCGGGCGGAAGGAACAGCGGGGAGGCTAAGTTTTAGCGCTAACCTTAAAATAAACTCTAGAAATAGTTCACACTATTACTTCGTCTAGCTTTTTTACAACTTTCTCCTCAAATGCGATGTGCATTAGCACGTCGGCGTCTGTTGCTCGCTTCTCCTGTTCTGCGGTCTTTCCTGCAATTCCTACCAAGCTCCCTGTGACGCAGGCTATCACTACGTCCGCCACCGTATCTCCCACCATTGCCCTAAGCTTCCCTGCGTAGGCTCGCTTCTCCGCCAAAGCCGTCCATGCACCCCGTGCAACTCGCGCTGTCACTACGTTGCCTTTCTTTACGCCTACAAGCGTGTGTGTGGGTTTCCAGAGCGCGATCTCGACGAATACGACACTGAGAGCATAGAAGTCATAGATTTTGCGGAACCCCGTTTTTGTAAAGCTGTCGGTTCTAGCACCTGCGGCTGAAGGATTGACGCCGGTCTCGCGTGGGAGGTCAAATTGTGCGTACGGGTGTCGGTATAGCTCATGATGCAGCGAATTGGCGGTTGGCCGCTCGGTACGTTCTCCGGCTTCAGCAGGGCGAGAGTACTCAAAGCCGGAGACGAAGGGCTCAACCAGCAATGGCTGGCAAGTAGGGGTTTGTGAGGACCGGAAGACGATGTTTTCGCTCTGCAGTCCCTTATGCAGCCAGTTGGTGGCATGGACGTACGAGATTGACGTTGGAACGGCGCGCATGGTGGCAAGACGTGTACGGAGTGGTGGAGGGCACTCGATGGTCCTTAGTAGTCTATATAGGGATACTGGCAGGTCGCTATCCCGGTGTTCCGGGGTATTGTTAATCACCGGCCAGCGGAAGACGTAGCCGAACCGTTCGAGATCCGGCTGATGCACGGAGCCCATGCAATCGGGCACGCGAAACTCGGTTGGTTTTTGCTTGTTATGTAGGAGAGTCGCTAGCTTGCGCACACGGTCCTCGATATAGGTTGGTGGCAAAGAGTCAAGGCCCTGTGCCATATAATCCTTCCACTCGACCGAAAAACTGATATCGCGATAGTTGCAGAGTGACCTTGCCCCTGGGGGAGGCAGTCCACCTGGTGTATTGTTATGGGCTTCGATGGAGGCTAGTTCGTCAGCGATAAGCTCTAGGTGGCTTACTGCAGATTTGGGAAGACTGGTGGCTAGTACATCATCGTGACCTTCCTCAACAGCGACGGACAGGGCTTTGAACCGCGCAAGCTGAAGTAAGCGCTGTTCGTGGCGCGCTCGGGCCAAAGAGGCAGAGTTTCCGGGCACGTCAACCGAGTTTCCCCTCGAATCGTCAGAACCAGGACGCGCCTGTTGGTTATCGTCACACTGGAAACTTCGAGTGAGGAAACAATATCTAGAAGCTCGTCCATCTTGTTGCTGACCTACAAAATTTGCATGAAAGAGGTCTTTTGCAGTTGATACGCGGCGGATCTTTGGCCGGTTTCCAGTAAATACATCATGCTGTCGTTCAGCACCGTCAGGTCCGCCAGGAGCGCCTCAAAGTTATCGCGGTCGAACGCCGCCCAGCGGAGGCATGCGGAGTACCGCCGCGACTTTGCGATGAACTTGAGGGCTTTGGACTTAATTGCACGCCCCGGGCCCGCGACCGGAACGGACTGATAAGGTTTGGTTTCTGGTTGTGCTGGTGAGTAGGATAGAGGACCGTCCACAACTAACTTGAGCTTGCAGCGCGTGCTGAGTCTGTCAAGGTTGATAAGCAAGGCTTCAATCTGGTGCAGGACATCATAGATCAAGTGTCGGCTGAGGCGAAGGCCGGCACTGGTGGTTGCATCGTCTTCGGGCAGGTTGGAGATATCCCCCAGTCGAGAAGCTTGCGCTGCTCCATCCGCAGGCGGATGAGCAAGAAGTGGTACTTTTCCGGCATGCCATGGGCGTCCAGCAAGAGCTGATATGCTATGCATGTGCCCGTGAGGCAGGCTGTCAGCGCGCGATAGCATCAGAGACATCGATAGGGACATACCGGACACGCAGCCGGAGAAGATCTTGGAAGTGAGCGAGACGGCACCGAGGGTGAGGCCGGCCACCGATAAAGGGTCCATGACGGGCTGGTGGAGGTGGTTGATGTTTTCTCGTCAGCCGGGTGCGGGGCTGAACCATCGACAACTTCTGCGACGGCCTCAACGTCCTCCAACCTCCAACCTTCAATCTCGGACTGCAGATATGGCCGCCATCCAGCATAAATCCCTCGATGATTTCTTCGGGCACGCGCCCACGGCCGCTCCGCGCGCCGAGCTCAACAAGGCTGAGATCCATCACATCGCCTCGCTGCTGGAGCCTATAAACGCCCGCTGGGCCCGGGTCCCCCTCTTGTATGTGCTTCTCCGCCTCATCGACCAGCTGCCGCTGCTAGACTCGGTCTTTCTTTCTCAGGGCCTCAGTGACTTTTGACTGCCTTTCTCGCTTAGCTCTCTTGCCGACGGCATCCCCCTGACCGTGCGCTCGGCCTTTGTGCGCGCCCAGCCCCTCGTGCTCACCAAGGCCGTGGATCTAGAGAAGGGCGAGAGGGGGCGTCACCGCCATTTTGGGCTCGACGAACGTGGTTTGGCACTATCGACAGGGTGGTGAGTACGATTAGTGGGAGGGAGGGAGTATGCGCGCAAACGGCTACCACGCGGCGCTGTCGGGAAGGGTGGCGGGGCAGGACCAAAGGCCAAGGAGCGCATGAAGGCGTTCACGGCGGAACTGGAGGTTATTAAAAGGCTAAAGCATCAGCACACGGTCGAGTATGTCGGGAGCTACACGGATACCCAGCACCTGGGAATAATCATGGCGCCTATCGCGGTCGGAAACCTTAGCTGGTTCCTGGATAACATCGCCGTCGACCGCGATCTCGCCAGTGCAAAACGCTCTCTCTTGCGTACGTTCTTCGGCAGTCTCGCCAGCGCCCTTGACTATCTGCACCCCTCCCACATCCGTCACAAGGACATCAAACCGCAGAATATCCTGGTGATGGTTGCACGGGCGTATTGTTGACAGACTTTGGCCTCTCACTTGATTGGGCGAACTCTCACGCTCTGCCGCCGAGGGGGCTCCGGCGGCGCTTACCCCCCGGTACGCTGCGCCAGAAGTGGCAGAGCATGAGCCGCGGGACGCGTTTGCCAACGTCTGGTCCCTGGGATTCGTCTTTCTGGATGACAGTTCTGAAAGGCGAGTCGCTTGAAGCAATGAAGGCCTTCTACGAATCCCACGGCAGCGAAAGCATATTTTACAGAGTAAACGAGGCTGCAAATGCGGGGTGGGTAGAAGTCCTTGGACAAAAGGGGCCGACAAGGGCAGACGACGCGCCGCTGCTGTGGGTCGGGCAGATGCTGGAGCTAGAGAAACAAACGGCCATCAGCGGCGAAGCTGCTGGAACAAACTACTCGGATAAGTCAACGATTGCCGTTTTGCGGCCCCTGTTGCAACCGGCGAGACGAACCCGATGGCGACGGCTTTGAAGGTAGCGAGGAGAGCGAAGAAGAGGAGGAGGGACAAGTATCTGTACCGGCGCCCGGAGTCAACATTGATTCTGAGCTCCAGACTCTGCAACGGGCGGCCAGGTTGCTCACTCGGAACAGCGTTTCGTCTCAAGCCTCCCACCAGGCTGCCGATAAGGCGTTAGCTCGACTTGAAAACGACCCTGCGCTACCGCCCGGAATCACCAGTGACCTGCTGGGTGAACTTGTGGGTCCGCTAACAAATGCTGCGTGGTATATGGCCTCGGGGGCAGTTGCGAGTTCGGTCGAACAGGAGCTCGGTTCCGACCTGTTGGAGCCGCTCGAGCAAATGGCGATGTTGAAGCTGCGGCCAGAGCAGGCACCAGAAATAAAAGACGACCTCTCCAAGTGCGTCAAGTATACAGCAGCCCTATTGCCGGGTGACAGACTTAAGAGGAGGCTTCACGAGGCCAGTGAACAGCTTCTCGGGGTCGCTGGACGCCACTTCACTTTGCTAGCGAGCAAGGTAACCGCATACTAGTGCGCGACTTGGCCTTGCACAAAGCGGCACCGCGAAACAGTAAGACTCTGGGTAGTCGCTACACTCCACTGCACCTTGCGGTAATGGCGAATAACACCGCCGCCGCAGGCGCGCTCTTGGAAGCAGAGAGAGTACCACTCTCTTACGCCCCCATTGCAGAAATGGTGGAGATTCTCCTGGGGCACGGGACAAGCTTAAATGCAAGAGATCGCGGCGGGTCGACGATGCTCCACTGGGCGGTGCACGAGAAAACGATTTATGCTGCCCCAGCGCTTCTAGATGCTGGTCTAAAGCTATCCGAAAGGGACTATGCTGGAGGTAACGCTCTGCACATAGCGGTAGCTGCTCAAGACCATGAGCTTGTCGCGTTGTTGCTCGACAAGGATATCAGCGTTATCGGTGAACCGGCGCATGGCGAGGCCACGACTGCCCTCCACATATCAACAGGAAATGGGGATGGGAAAATGGTGCGGCTTCTGCTGGATAACGGCGCCGAGGCCTGTTTTGACCAATCCCCGCCTTTGAACATTACCGTCGCATCCGGACGGCTTGATCTTGTTAAATTGTTCCACTGGAGTGAACCCTGTAAAGCCAAGCAGCTATGGCGGAGACGCCTTGTCGGCAGCGTGCAACGGTAAAATAGAAAGCCTCTAGATGTTGCAATTACTTCTGGCGCATTGCCAGAAAGAGGACCTTAAAGTTAACGGGGCGTCGGCACTGTTTAAAACGGCGGAAATGGGGACATGGGCCGGGTAGCGTTACTGCTCGATGCGGGGGCAGATACGGATAGCAGATTATCATCTTCGAAGAGGAGAGTGCTCTGGAGCTGCACGAAGCCAGGAAATGAATGAGTAGTGACGCTTTTGGTGCAGAGAGGTGCGAGTCCTGACGAGAAAGGGGACGAGTATGGGAGGCAGTCAGTGCGACAGAAAGCGCAGCAGACTCACGATATCTTGTTGATTCGAGCTATGGATAACGAGCAGTACTGAGAGTTGATCTTCGACTGATGCAAAGACTTCAAGAATGGCCTAACATTCATGTCTTATGGCAACCTATTACAAGGATTTATTCCGGTCAGGCCCCAGCATACTGCGAGACTACTTCCGTATATCAGGAACAGCGCCAAAATCGATACTCTGGCCTAATTGGGAACCATTATCTACTATGTAAAGACGGTATAGGCAGATGAATTCTCAACACTTGTGCTTTAGGCCAACAATATACATATATGTATATATGCAGAGCGACATAGCCCGTGCCTCCATAAATACCATGCAGGCGTGCCCATTGAACCAAATGCCTAGCCTAGAGGCTATGGCCAGTTCCTCACATCGGTGCCATTATTGATGACATCAATCACAGCGTTCCGCTATTAATCCATGTTCATTTGTGTTGCAAATTTTGTACTCTACGATATATGTCGACCCAACGGGCTCGACACGTCGAAAGCCAGGTATATGGCGTTTACTTATTGGTGGTTCTGAGTGGGTGCACATGCTAAGAAAGCCTATTTACGAAAGCCAGCGCAATTGACCAAGATCTTGCGGTCTCCAGAAAGATCACCTGCGTCGCTCAAAGAGACAGTACGTTGACCACATTAAGCATATTTCCAGCCTAAAGCGGAATATTCCTAGTTTCCGGTTGTCGATAAAAGCTTTGCCAATGTTTGATCCTGGAAGGAGCTACTGGTTCTGGGGGTGCTTAGCGCAACGGGAACGCGTTCGCAAAGCGGCCGGCTTGTGCGCCGCGATTGCAAGGAAAAGTACCGTGCGGCCGCGAGCCCGCAGCCGCAGTCAACGCACAGGGCTGGCGAGTGTGACACCCGAGCTGCAGGTGGTAACACATACCCTCTGCGTCTCGCGCAGGTGGTCAAGTGCCAATGGTAGAATGAGGGGTCCCCCGCCATTGCATTGAGGAACAATCAGGCCAACTTCAAACCAGCTAACACTTCAGCGGGCGCCCGGATCCGAAAGTCGCCCCCCAAGAATAATGGCAGTGTCACAAAGCGGAGGGATTGTTGTTCTGAGCGCACTCGTTCTTGCCCTTAAGGCTGCTGTAGCGACACCGGCTGCCAGACTCAATCCACATTACCGCTTGCTCGGGCATTCTCCGTCTGACCTGACGGGTCGTGCTTGTTTCGTTTGCATAAAACAAATAGGCCTCTGCGACGGGATTGTCTGCCTCCGTTCCTGGTCCTGCAGTCCAGACTTTGGGGTCGCCGCATCCGTCCAACTGGGTGAAAGGTAGTGGCAATGTCAATCCCGCCTTACGCGGTATGCAAACTTTTCATGCACGTCGTGCGTATGCGTGTTTAGAGTTTTCCACTTTTCTGGCGTAAAAATGTTTTTATAGAGGGGTTGGGCGCCACAAACAATAACATTCGGTGTTGGCGTCAATACGGCCCTTCCAGTATCCCCCGATTCGTGCTACGGCCGCGGGATCCCAGCGCATTTGAACACCTAGAATGTCTTTAGGGTTTAGATAAGTCTAGAGGCTGCGCTACAGCGGTGGGGCACTTTCCCTAGTACCGTAGCGTATACGGTAACAACTCTATCGCGAGAAGGGTCTGTAGAGGTTCTGGACGGAGCTCGGTCCACTACACTCGATCGGGGCCCGCCACGGCTTATCGGTGGACGTTGCTCGTCAATATTGACCTTTCTAGCCGTCCCCCGTCCGTAGAAATGAGGGTCGTGGTTAATCTTTCGATTGACAAATCTGGTACCCGCCCTACTACCGGCCCCAGGAAGCTCTATATAAAGGCACCCCTGGCCCGTATCCAGTATGCCATCTCATTCGATATCAATCAGCATCAAACGTCAGCAACTACTAGGGTTTCCTAGATCTTACCTTTAATTGGCGCATAGACCCAGTATACAATTACAAAACACAAATCAGTGCTAATATTACTTAATTACCTTCAAACTTTATTATATTTTCAAGATGCAACTCCTCGCCTCATCCATCGCTATCAGGTTCGTAGCTACTAATCTCGGGGACGTAGTTTATACCTACTAACTAATCTATCGCAGCACCCTCGTTGCCAGTGTTTACGCCCAAGGGGCCGACAATACCAATCCACCACAATGTCCAGCTACTTTTGACCCAAGTTGCGCATTCCACTATGTACCCAGGGGTTCCCCTACTGGATATGGTGTTTGCAGCTCAACGTATGGTGTCTCAGGCTTTTCGGGTGCAGGCTATACAATCTGCCCAGGGGGGCTTGTATGCAATGGCAATGCTGCAAGATGCCCTTATGAGTGTAAAACATCTGGAGCTCTTGGCGACCATACCTTTTGCAACCCTGAGAATTATACAGGCGACTCTAGAGTCACTTGCAGACAGTGTGGCCAAGATTCGCCTACGGATACAACGAGTTCTCCAACTGCTAGCGACAGCATTACCGTTCCGCAAGCAACAGGGTGTCCAGCTTACCCCGACCGAAACTGCGCATTTTTCTACAGGGCCAGGGGTGGCTCTGATGGGAATGGATATGGTGTTTGCAGCCCAACATACGGTGTCTCAGCATTGTCGGGCGCAGGTTACACGATCTGCCCTGGGGCTCTTGTATGCAATGGCAATGCTGCAAGATGCCCTTATGAGTGTAAAACATCTGGAGCTCTTGGCGACCATACCTTTTGCAACCCTGAGAATTATACAGGCGACTCTAGAGTCACTTGCAGACAGTGTGGCCAAGATTCGCCTGCGGATACAACGAGTTCTCCTTCAACTACTAGCGATAGCATTACTGTTCCGCAAGCAACAGGGTGTCCAGCTTACCCCGACCGAAACTGCGCATTTTTCTACAGGGCCAGGGGTGGCTCTGATGGGAATGGATATGGTGTTTGCAGCCCAACATACGGTGTCTCAGCATTGTCGGGCGCAGGTTACACGATCTGCCCTGGGGGGCTTGTATGCAATGGCAATGCTGCAAGATGCCCTTATGAGTGTAAAACATCTGGAGCTCTTGGCGACCATACCTTTTGCAACCCTGAGAATTATACAGGCGACTCTAGAGTCACTTGCAGACAGTGTGGCCAAGATTCGCCTGCGGATACAACGAGTTCTCCTTCAACTACTAGCGATAGCATTACTGTTCCGCAAGCAACAGGGTGTCCAGCTTACCCCGACCGAAACTGCGCATTTTTCTATAGGGCCAGGGGCGGCTCTGATGGGAATGGATATGGCGTTTGCAGCTCAACATTTGGTACTTATGAGGGCCGAAGTTATACGATCTGCCCTGGGGCTCTCGTATGCAATGGCAATGCTGCAAGATGCCCCTATGAGTGCACAACCTCTGGAGCTCTTGGCGATCATACCTTCTGTAATATTGAGAATTTCACTGCTGACTCTAGAGTCACTTGCAGACCGTGTGGCACAGATTTCGCCAGAACCAATTCCACCTCAGGTGCTGGAGGTAACCCCAGTGTCACGGGCCTCCCCCAGCCGACTTTTATTTCCGAGGCCTCTACTCTCTCTCGCAGTGGGGCAGCTTTCCTGGGACTACTTGGCTTGACCTTTATACTCTGAACTTTCTATACCAATCAACCGCTACCACGATCGCTAATTGGGTACACAGTGATTGGGCAGCCGAGGCTCTTGTGGTGTATTAGTAAACTAGGGCGAGCCGGATATGGGACAATGTTTTTACTTATTAGACCGCATCGTATTGTCATACGGGCGGCTTTCCTTGTGTATACCGAGGTACTGATATAGTCTAAGTTAGTACTCGCGTCAACAAGTCGCGCATGATGGTAAACAATACACCGACAATGAGAAGTTGAGGGAGGCCGCATGGTTTAGATAATTTGATAATATACATGTACTATTAATGCGATGGAATAGTCTTTTATATGCCTACCTACAAGGGGGGTCTAAGAATGTTGAATGTTCAAAATTTACGTCTGTGTAATGTAGATCCGCGGTGCATACCGCTATTTCAATATAAAGGTGCTACCACACGCGTAGTCGTTACATCTGCTACGAACTTTACAGACAACAGCATTTATTATAGGCTAGCAATTTACTCGTATATAGTGATTTTATACCGCATTGTCGACGCTACGTTGTTTAAATTTCATAATATTTCATGTATCCAATTGGAAATGCTACAGCTACAGTCTCCTAGACTTACGGTAAGATTTATCAGGGATATATTCGCCTCTCGGTTCAGGTGAAAAAATAAGACTTCTCTTGTAGCCTAATAGCATGAAGCTTTGAAAATGGCTAGCTCTCCTAATGAGACACCCGCCATACCGTCAAGATTGAAAATTGAACTCGCTTTCGCGCTATCAGGCTTACATGCTTAACCTATCGGAGGTGTATCTGCGGAGGTCGGGCATCAAAATGCATATGCTAATCGTATCGACACTATCGTTTACAAGAGTAGGCGGACAGAGTATTTCATTCTTGTACAATGGCAGAGACTCAAGAAACAGTGTGCAAAATTCATGATATTCAAACAAAGGCCTTTTAAATTTGTACCATTCATCCCTCAGCCACACTATCTGGATCTAAACAGCCGTGACGGTGTTAAGATTAGTGTCAATTTTCAAGGTCAGGCCCGGACTGACCAAGCCTCCAAAATCGGTCCATTGGACAAAGTTCGTGGTTGACTGTGCACCAATAGTAGCTGATTCGCCGCTGTCAGATGCTTGGAAGTACTTGACTGTCACAACACCAGGGGTGTTCTCTTCATATTTAACGATGAAATGGAAATATCGGGAGCTGTCTAAAAAATGACTGGCATAATACTCAAAGGAAATACTGCGGTCGGGCGAGGATCCATCGATTTGATAGAATATGCCTTGCTGCGTTCCAGGATAGATATAGAGATCGTCCCAAAAGCCACAGACCGAAACTGGTGGGAGGTAGTACGGTACATCGCTGATATCAACGTGTACAGGAAGGGGTGCGTTGAGATAGGAATTCCAGAATGCAGTAGGTGGAGGATCGTTCAACGAGAAAAAGCCGTTTACGGACAGATATATTAGGTTTGTGGAGACCCCATAGATACTGATGTCAAACGGCAGTGTCAACGGAGCCCAAGGATCGTCATATTCTTCAGGGCTACCGTTCAGGGGGTCACCGAAGACTGCTGTTGGCGATGGGAGTTCAATGGTGGGTACAGTAGGGGTCTCGGAAGGCAGAACACCGATACAGGAACATGCGCTTGGGAAATCGCCAATTTCCGTGCACTTGGAGGCGTATGTTGGTAGTGTAGGTGAAGTTGTAGTACTAGCTGCGCTATAATAGGAAACGCAGTCCCTTGTGGCCTGTGCAACTTGGGTAGTTTGCGTGCCACGGGTCGCACGCACAGCTAAGTTTTAAGAACCTTTAGCAAAATTGTACAAAAATATTTGATATATCAATCGGTAGTGGGTACGCTTACCTCGCAGACAGTTATTAGGATGGCATCCTTTTGAGCCCGTCGCCAGCACAGTGGCTATGGGAATAATTGCAACACCGACAAGATACTTCAATAGCATTTTGAACTTGGTATTTTGAGGTTGGTACCCGCAAGATTTGGACTATAGATTGAAAAACGAGATATGAGTGTGAGAGGCCCAGCAAGATGATATTGGCTTATATGAACTGGAAGAAACATGTAGGGCGGCATCATACAGCGGCGCTGGCCTACCAATTTATAGACGGGCTGCTTCAACCTAGGTGACTTACAGAGATCCAGGCCAAGCGTGTCAGTCAGTGCTTAGGAGGAAGACGGAAGTGCACGCCCACAACCATCAACCCCGGCTGATTGTGATTATTACGTAGTGGATACTATACGGAGACCCAGGTTGGCAAAGCGAGCCGGGATATCATGCAAGACTGGTATAGGATTTCACCTTCGATGCCACAAAACGAGTGTTGTAGCAGATGAACAGAGCTATAGGCATCAAAATTATAGCCCAGCCCAGCGCCAGGCAAACCAAGTTAGCCCACAAGAACTTCTTTTTATTGACTCAAAAAGGTTTGGGCCGGATCTGCTACGTGCTACCACTATGCCAGGATACAAAAACGGTTACCTTCGCAACCTAGATCTCTTCGATCTATATCCAACCGCTATATGACTTTACTGACAATTTCCACGGCTGCATCTGAACTCTCTTATGCGGAGTCAATTTGACTAGACGATGACGCTTGATTGCAAAACATGCTATTCTAAGATCCTAGCAAATTTGCTGAGAGTAAAATTTAGATATCCTATTTTGCTCAAACTAATCGTAGTGGAACACATACCGCGGTATATAGATAGAAAGTTTCGGGTCTTAGATTTGATCGGGGCCTATGTTGGCCCCGAAGTCGGACATTTCGCACATGCGCAGGCAGCGTGGTAAATGGGTGGTGTTGGCCCGGAGGTGCTGGCCTTACTTTTAGCCATGCTCGATGCTATTGGCCTGATCGCTGTATTTCGAGTTCGATTTGTAGGGATATACCAAACTATAAGTTTAAGTACAATAAGGTTTCACGTCTATCCTATGAAGTTATAAGCCTAGTATAGCCTATATAAAGGGACTTAGATTTCGAATCCAATAGAGCAGTCTATTATAGATTATTACCTAATGAATACCAAACACTATTATCATTCTACAGCACTGTTGTTGCCTTTCCTGTTGGGGAAGGTGATACAAGAAAATACAATAAAACTTCTGCCGGCTGAGGAGCCGGCCGCTGACTACATCATCAACTTCACTGAGTCAGGTCGGGTTAACTCCACGCTATAGGCGGTGGTTCAAAGAGGACATCCTATGCCTTTAGCGGCTTGGTTGGCGAGCTATAGCTAAGTAGTTTAGCGTACAACTCATATTATATAGACCCCGAATTATACTACCAGACTACAAACTTGAACATGGATTTTACCGGCTAGCTATACTTTCTCTGCTGGATTCTAAACCCCCAAAGCCCTAGCTCGAATTCCACTTACATATTTGCCATCGTGTTATTTCTTACGATACCTAGGGAGAATTCGTGGGCCCCGATACGCCAATTATCTTAATGAAAAGGTTCAATCGATCGCGTTCAGGATTCATATCGGTCGGAGAGAGCAAACAATTAAGGCAAGATGCATAAGCTTTGAGAATGAGCGTGATAGATCAGCACCAGCGCTTCACGGTATTATAAAGGACAATTAAAAAGCGGTTAGATCTTTGCGGCAGGTGCTCTCACTGGGTGGAGAGATAGGTTGCTACCGAGAGCGGCGGTCCACATTAACCAAGAACTCCCATCCCGCATCCAAAATTGCGCGCCAGGTGGCCCTTGTTGTAAATGAGTGACCATGAGGTTTACGATGATTGGTTGATTCTGTATTGAGTACAGATGGAGGTAATCAATGTTCGCTTGTGTGTGTGTGTGCTTGCGTGGTCGTCGTCCAACACACTGACAGGAAGCTCGGCTAGTTAGTGCCTAGCCAGACGCCAAGCGCCAACAATCCTAATAAAACCTGAACTATAGGGATTCTGCAAATGCGATTTTGAAGCACATATAATATATTGGGTACTCAAGTACGGCTCTTGGGTTATATACCAAAGGCCGGCCAATCATAACGGCATTTCGCAAGACTGTGGCTGTCTCGGCATGAGGGGTGTGTGTACGAGCGCTCATTCCTATTATAATGTGTTACCCCAACGTTTTTTACTCTTTGGCCATCATCAAGGTAGTCAACGTCGCGTTTGGTGCGTAATAATACACTAGTGTGGACGTGTTTCTGCGTCGTTCTATGCTATGGGCGACGCGCCAGCCTGGGAATATCACATGTTTGCCAAAGGCGGTTCATCTATATAGTTCTTGGATCGCCGTCTTGCGATTTTCTCTTGGCAAGTTGTGCTTTTGGTACTAGTGTACGTTATGCAATGTTACACAACCAGCCCGCGTGCTCGGGATCATATATACCTCAACTATTACTGGGACTCAAGTAGCACTCAATATATTACTAATTCTTGGCTTCAGGTGCAAGACTTGGGGTGGTTCGAGAGAGGAATATATCCAGGGAAGGCCCCGCACCTAGGTAATTCGGCCTGATATAGTTTGCCATTCTCGATCTGGTCACCGCCGCGACAAGAATCGACGACGGCAAGTACCGGGCCGACGATCGTCGCACCAACGAGAATGGTTATTTATTTTTGGGGCGTATCAGAAGTCAGCCGGTGGTGGCGCGTCAGCTGGCCGGCGGGACGTGCGGCTACTTCCACACCACCACTAAATATTGTGAGTTGTCATCGCTCAGCAGACCAACGGCCAAACCGAGAACGAGCAGCGTGTCAGAAATCCTGTTTTTTGGGATCGAAGCAATTCAAGGCTGAGCAATTACAGATAGTTGAGATGATCTTAAACGTCAAACATCGTATGGACAGTATATAAGCAAATGGTTGCTCTAGATTTGCGTATAATAATTTTTAATAGTTTTTTCTCTTTACACGTTTGAAACTTACTCGCATCTCAGTTTCTCAGGCATATATACACTATGAAGCGAGCTTTGTCCCTCCTTGCATGGGTTGTTCTCAGTTTGTTCGTCAGCCTGATAGGTATGCATCACCAAGCTCCTAGAGCTATTGGCCGCCCATAGCAGCCGCTGACAATGCAAAAGCTGCCCAATGTCAGGATTACTGGGACGGGAGAGCGCCGTTTTGCAAAGGTGGGCCCTGCCGCCCAGGATACTACCAAGCTGCAACTTCTAAGACTGGTAGTGGCAGTCGCTGCTGGTCCGGCAAGAAGGTTCTTTGCAGATGCGGCTTTGGGGGATCCGAGTCTGGCCAGTGTCTGGCCCCACAGCCGTTCTGCTGGGGTTTTGTCAAACTCTGTATTGATGGCTGTAGTACCTGGGTATGCGGTGGCTGTTTTGGGCTTGGAACAAGTACGATATGGTCTCTCAAGTCCAGTATTCCAGTATTCTATTATGCTCTAACAGTCCGTAGGTTGGTTTTTGGATATCTTCAAGCGCTCAATGGACCCGTTTCCCAGGTTGTCACGCGAGGAGGTGCTCGCTGCAGTCGACCAAATGGACCTCCAGCAGAAACGAGAAGGGTTATTTTACCTTAAGGTTAAGTCGGCATACTGCGATCCACCCGAAATAGTTGACGCGACGATTCGAAATATGACGGCGACGCTCTTCGACGGACTGTACCTGATTGACCCGGTTGCTAGCTACGATAACTGGAAAGAGGGGCCGGACCTGTGGGCTTGGCGCCTGGACAACCGTACCGACGAGAACGAGCCCCAAAATGGAGGCGGCTGCAACGGGAGCCCTTGTCATGGGAATACAGAGCAATGCGATCCACATCCGCCAAACAACAAGTGCGATATCACTACTTCTTGTATCCAAACTGGGCAATCGGGGGGGCATTACTGTGCATGCCGGTGAGCAGCAGGACACACTAACCGCCAGCGTTCACGACTTAACTAACCTATTATTGAGCTAGTGCCGGATACAAAGCGGATGCCCTAGACGATGATATTTCGGTCCACCACCGTGCCTCTTTCTCCGGGCAGGAATATAGGGTATTTGTGAAGCCCGGGATAAAGTGTGATACGCTTTGCAAATGGGATTCGCTTGGACCCATCAACTGTGGAGAGGTCAAGGTCAACACAACAAACTCCAGACGTTTGAACGCAAACATGGGCTAACATCGAAAATGAAACTAGGTTTTGAGCAATTAAACGCTATGCCCAAGGCAAAGGCTAGAGTAAGATACTAACTGTAGACATCTGCGGATCCTGATGTCGAAATTTGCCGTTTAGGGCTAGATGATAAATTGGAAGCCTTGTAATATATCTACTAGGTCTCGTCCAGATGCGCGGGCAAATTCTAGAAAGGTGTTGCTAATCAGATTATGGGTTGACCTCTCAAGCTTTCGGGTTTAAGGTTCACATACACGTAAGATGATGTGCAGTTCTGAATCAATGAGTTGATTTCTAAGGGTGTCAGAACCTGGAAATGCCGGACGAAATTTAGAGACCATTTTGAGGCTAGCTTGCAAAACCGATCATTTTGTAGGAGATTCGGTCGTTTGTGGGATCGCTACTCCGCGTCAACGGTTTGCTGAGTATTAAAAGTTGGACACAACTTGCCATACATTTAGCAAGAAAATGACTACCGGGTCAGATAGAAAAATGTGAAAATATCACCAGCCGCAGCAAAGCAGGCCAAATTAAAGTTCTCATACGAGCTAGGTGGTGGCTCAAAAATAGTTGATAAATCTGCTGGATGATTTAGTTATACTTGGGTCGAGCTGACCCAGGAACTTTAAGAGAGCTTGGTTTTATCCTTCAGTAATGTTTGTAGAGTCAATCTTCGAGCCGGTCTAAGAATCATATAGTCATGTGACAGATCGTTTCCCACCCGTTCAATTGATGTGGCCTTGTCTGTTATATGTTATGCACTACCGCAAGCTCGCGCACCCTTGACATGTTGACATTCATCGGGCTTGATGGCAAACTCATATACAGGGAGTTAGCCGTAAATATTTGCAGTCACGCATTTCCGTTCCCAGGAACCCACAACAGTGTGGGCTAGTTGCTGCAATGTTTCACTATTTTAAAATACTATAGTCGGCCCTGGTAACTGATACGAGGCTTACCACTTAAGTATTCATCCCCGTATTACATGTGATCCGTAATTAACGGTCAAGGAATTATTCAAAAGATTTGGAAATCTCAAAATACATTATGTACCCAAATTGGTGGACTGGAAAAAATCGTAGGTAAAGTAGTTGACCACTCCAAGCACCAGACCTAGTGCCGCAGGACTGATTAAATATAAACGAAGAACATCGTCTAAGTCCGCTGGACAAAACAAATCCCCGTTCAAAATCAAAAACTGACTCCAAAACATCCAGTTCCCAATCGTGGTGATAAAACTTAGGACTATCAAGGCTATGTATCTTGTTCGTGCAACACCCAACAGATCGAAGTGCACCAGGTTCCAGAGCTTCGGGAGGCCTTTTATTCGTCTGTAGATGTTCACGATGATTATTACCAGGTCTGCTGCGGCCAGGAAAGGTAGTGAGATCATAAGCCCAACGAAAGCTAATACGCTAAGAAAAACCCTTGGGTGCAAGCAGCACCATGCGATAAACGGGAATATTATCGCGACAAGCATGAGCAAAGCGATTGGGATACTTCCGGTAAGCCATCCAGCAAGTAAGATTTTGAGCTCCGAGGGAGTGCCTGGCCCCGAGACTACTTTTTCGAACGATACCGCGCTGCAAAATATCCCCGAACATATTGAGATCGTAAAATCAACAATAAGAGATTGAATCCCTTCTTCAGTCCAGGAAAGATCCAATAGGCCTAAAAGCGCCAGGAATGGAGCTACCCGGGGTCGCAGGCCGAATAATATCCATTGCTGATAGGTATCCCCTATATAACCCTGACTGTTGAGGATCGCGGCGGTCGCAAAGATGATTCCAATTTCCTTTCCAAGGGCAAAAAAGAGGCCCAGTACACTGAGGTTGAAAACCGGCGCAATATGTAGAACTTCTGGTGGCCCGTCGTCTAGGTTAGACAGCCTAATCGCTTTATTCTTCCATGGAGCGATGAATAGCGGGATATACTGAATGGTGTTCAAGCTTATTAGAAACAAACCATTCACTCAGGCCGGGGAATACTTACTTCG
This sequence comes from Drechslerella stenobrocha 248, assembly GCA_000525045.1. Lineage (NCBI taxonomy): Eukaryota > Fungi > Ascomycota > Orbiliomycetes > Orbiliales > Orbiliaceae > Drechslerella > Drechslerella stenobrocha. Next base: position 3,836 of record KI966433.1, on the reverse strand, counting down.
CGTTCGATGCTTGGGAGGACTTCAATAACACCTCCGCCAGATAACTTTGCGTTACTATCCTTAGGGAGAGAATCCAGAGCTGCCCGTTGGTGGTTCTCTTGCTGTTTTTGCCTCTTCCTCTTAAGCCTCCATCGACGGAATATCCTCTTAAACAACGGCACGTTGCTGAGAATGGCGAAAACGATTTCCAACAAGTTTGCCAATCCGAGCTTGGTCAATGTGTCTTTCGCAACAGGGCATTCGTACTTGCCACTAAACGCCATGTATGGTGGTTGCAACCAAGGGAGGTTCGACAGAATTTCGGGTATGCGTGAGTAGCAGTCTGATATCTCTGCCGCTCTATGCTGACTATCATCTGACTCGAAGGAGTTACAGCGGACATATTGTTGTACCCTAGTAAGTAAGCCTCGTTAGAAACGTGTGTCGTTTAGAGGTATAAGGCTGTGGTGGGATAGTATGGGTTTAGACTGACGCTTCTTCCTGTGCCCATAGCAAAAAGAAAGTATTCTCCTTCTCCCCGCTGCCCCACCCCACTCTCGGAATTCTTTCCGTCGGTGACCCTGTGCATTTAGATGAGTCACTGGCAACTTTGTTTAAAAACGGCCTACATGACTCGCGGATGATCTTAAAGCGCAGCATCACAACATATTTCATAGTCTATTAGCCCAGTACTTTGCCAAAGGACAATATATATGCAGAAGGTCGCAAAGTGACATCCAAGCTTAGGAGCATACATACCGAAATCAAATTCCCGTTAGAGCAATTAGAATCTGTAGGTATATCTGCAATATCGGGATATGTGCCATTAAAAACCCCACGTTCATCGAATTCGAATTGTTGGTTGTGGTTCAACACCCTTAGCGAGCCCCGGTTCTGATTCAAAGGAGCTATTGGTAATCCACCCCAGAGATGAGACATCTCATTACAGGCGTAGTACTCGTAATAGCTATGGTTAGATTTGAAGAATTTAGCTGGGTTAAACCAAAATCTAGATACAAGGTACTATCGCGTACCGTATAATGAAGCAATCAGACAAAGCGCGAACGGCGGCAAGTTTCGTGCGCAATGGCAGATTCTTCGCATCTAGGGGGCATTGTTGCAGAGTATTGATATATGGCTGACATCTCGCTTCGACTGACTAGAGTGTAAAATTCGTCTTCCTAGTTAGTACCGTCGAATTTCTGGTGTAACGCGACACGACCGGCTAGAAGCTAGATTGCGCACTTGGAGGAACCTGTCTTGATCAAACTCAGTTTGGTTTAAAGGTATGTTGGAGTTTTGGCTAACAACAAGGCCAGACAGGAGAGACAGAAACAGCAATAAAAGCTGTATAGCAGGTTGCAACGTGGACGGCATGACTTTCGTTCATCCTGCGATTCTTGAATTTCGAGGGATAAAGTTTTGTCACATCTCAACAGGGACGACCCGGCTTTTAACCAAATCCCAATGCGATAGCAAGTCCATCAGATTGGCATGTTTGTCCAAGATAAGGGGCTTTTCGCATGAGCTGAGGGAAGCGGGAGATGTCCAAGCGTGTTGATTCTCAGCGCCTCGGATTCAGCTGAGCAACAGATGGATCAGCCACCACGCGGCTGTTGGCCTTTCACTCTTGGTCAAGCCAGTGGAGTGGAGATGAGAATGGCTCTGATTGGCTCCTAAAGCGGTGGCTTTCTTGGCAAAATCAAACATCGCCTAGCTTGATCCTTCAACCTGCAGGGGTCCATTTATCCAGATGCGCCTATCTGACTTGCTTGTTTTCCTTGTCCTCACTTGTCCTTCCTTGGCCACTTCTCTCGGTTATATAATAATGTTATTGCGTTAAGCGTGATGGTGGCACAAACCACTGTCTCGGGGTTTTAATGCGGCAGTTCCTTGTGCGGTTGCCCTGTCAGCTTTAACTGTTCGGCTCTATTATAAATTGAAGGAAACCAAATAGAGGAGCTACTAGAGCTTGGCTGGTGCGAAACTGCAGGCTCCACAAGGCAAATTTGTTCTAATAACTTCGCACACATCTATCACATGCAACAAGGTCAAGCGCGTGACGCTCTAGTGAACCACCACTAAACGATGATATATTTAGGATTTCTGATTTTTTTACTTAAAATCTGACCAGGTTGAATATATCCTACCGTTACATGTCCTTAATACCCAACATACTATTAAAACCCCCAGCATGTTTAAATCACAATGTTGGGAAGAACCCAACAGCAACCTAAAACGGGGATACGCTGTCCTAGAATGGCATGTACTTTAATAAGCACTCTTTGCTAAGTCCCAACGTAAAGTTGGATACTGAACGCGTGCGCTCCTAACGATGTGGGGTAGCGGAGTTATGGTTGTTGTATAGCTGGGCCCAGTGCTACTACTGGTTATGTAGCTTGACTCAAATAAGATATAAAAGGCAAGAGGGATCGACGTTTTTACATTTAAAAGAGTGTTAGTGTGGTGTGCGTAACCCTACAAGATTACAATGTTATCCGCAAAACTTCAGTCTCTCAGTATCGAGCAACTCTATTACGAAAAGTATGAGCTAGGCGATTTCGAACTCCAAAACCATGTTATCCTACCTGGAGCGTGGATAGCATACAAGACTTTTGGTTCTCCGGACGCTCCTGCAATCTTGTACCCGTCTTGGTACTCAGGAACAATCGCCGACAATGAATGGCTTATTGGCGAGGACAAAGCACTAAACCCCCAAAAGTTCTACATTATTATCCCAGCTTTATTTGGGAATGGGGAGTCAATATCCCCTTCGAATTCTACGATATCACCTTTTCCCAACATAACGGTATATGATAATGTGCGAGCGCAACACCAGCTGCTAACCCAGAAATTGGGTATTCGTCACCTTCGGTGCGTAACCGGCTGGTCCATGGGTGCCGCACAGTCTTTCCAATGGGCTACACAGTACCCCGACTTTGTGGATATCTGCGTTCCATTTTGCGGCTCGGCCAGGACGTCGATCCATAATCAGGTATTCCTGGAAGGAGTAAAATCGGCCCTTCTAGCTGCTAAGGGGTTATCATCCGCAGGGAGCACATTCGGTCGGTTAGAGCAAGGGAGTTCTGACAACCGCACGTGGACGGCGGAGGAAAGAACAATCGGCCTCAAGGCATTCGGTCGTGGATACGCTGGCTGGGGTTCAGCCAAGCCTTCTACCGAGAGAAACTCCACGAGACATCTTACGGAGCAAAAGACCTGGAGGACTTTATGGTTAGCTTCTGGGAGAAGTGGGCGTTGACAAAAGATCCGGAGAACCTTCTAGTTATGCTCCATACGTGGCAGGCCGGTGATGTTAGCCTTCAGGAGCCGTACAATGGAGACTTTAAGAAGGCGATGGGAAGTATTAAAGCCAAAACACTGGTATTACCCAGCAAGACGGATCTATATTTCCCGTGAGTCAGATTGATACTGCTGCTGATGTGATGTCCCGGCATACTGATATTCTCCGCTTAATAGGCCTGAAGATTCCGAGTACGAAGTTCAGCTGATGGCACCGGGTATCGGTGAATTAGACGTATATCCATCTATCTGGGGTCATTGGGCTGGCGGACCACCTGGGAATATGGCAGACGTGGAGTGGCTCGATAGGAAGCTTCAAAATTTACTTGACAATTAACACAACCAAGCTCGGTTTATAGATATGGTGGCACCGCCGAGCGCATACATACACGCACGCGTGTGAGCGCACCACACCACACCCACTTTGGATAGCAGACTTTACCAATATGTACATACGTGCAATCAACCAATCGACCATCGATGCTATAATAGATCAAAGGGCCTTAGATGGATATATTAGATTTATGAGATTAACGTATTCCACCGGGAAGTGG
>KI966432.1:202534-272912 GCA_000525045.1 Drechslerella stenobrocha 248 | reverse complement strand
TAAAAACTATTTTAAAAACTACTAAAATATGTAGTCCAACAGCCAGAAGTTCAGCGTATCTCTACCGGAAGGGATGACAAGGGAAACCTACATTCCAAGATAGAGCTTAAACAGGTGATGGAAGAGGTGACAGATCAAAATTTTCTATCCCCTCGCTGGTTAATTCCTCACGCAAGAAATTGGGCAACCTGGGATGCAGCTCTTATCATACACACAAGGGACGGGGGGATGAGGGGAGTTCATGTTGTCTTTCTTCAGGTGTCGGTACAACCGGAACATAAAATATATGCCAAAGGACTCAATGTAGTCAGGGATGCTATCCCAGCAAAACTGATGAGAGATCAAGGACTTAGGGTCTACTACCATTATGTTCTAGTTCTCTTGGTACAAGATGCTTTGTCACGCCAGAAAGTACCTAAATGGAGGGGTATTTTGCTTGGTTCAGAGGGCAAAGGGAAAGACCCATCGTGGGACATGGACCGCTTAGACGAGTATATTATGTTTGTGACTCCAAATATGCTACTGGCTGAACGTTAGAAATGAAACGCTGGGCGTTTGCTTGCATGGTGTTTGCTATTGTGTGCCTTATATAATCACGCCACATACATTTGCTCTGACAACAAATCTAGAGTAGACGTGTGAGGTAGAATCAAGTGGTCTGCTGTTTAGTATCATGTAGGCCCAGGCCCACCTAGGCTCCGTTTGCAACAAGATTACCCGCTATTCTAAAGTGGTTGGAATCCTCTGATTGGGTCCTATACTTGAGGCGCGTGGTACTACGCATGGGTATATACCTAGGTACCTTCTGGGTACTTACCTAGGTATGTACTACACCCAGCATCAACCATAGCTGAGGGACGCCCCCAGGCAAATCCGGCTACCATAATCTCATCATCTGTCGGAGGGTGCATCGATACCCACATGGAGGATCTTAAAGACTATCACGCGCTGCGCAGGGAACACCCCGGCTGGTGTACGATCGAGTCTGAACCAGTAGGTGGCCGTTGCAGCTACCAATGAGGGTGAATTCAGATGCTGAAGCTCATAGGCAATCTTCAATCATATCCTAAAGGATGCTGGTGCCCCGAATGTACGAGTGACAGAACTCTACTCCCTAGACGAGGCAGAAGCAATCAACGATTCAAGGTTAGTCTACTTGTTGTCCATACTATTCCAGATGGCTGACATTTGACAGGCCAGTATATGGTCTAATATTCCTATCGAAGTTGAGGGAAGATGAAGACGAGGTCTCTAAAGCTATATCCTACTTGTTTGTCTCGGCGGTTATTGACAGCCACTAGCCGGCGCAGGAAATGGAGTCCAACTGCCCTGAAGACATTTGGTTTGCAAACCAGGGAAGTATCTCCACTGCATTACAAGCTGTTGTATACCAAGGTACCTTACGGTAACTTGGTGGAACTCTGCTGACAGCAGCCATATAGATATTGGACAACAGCTGTGGCAGTCTTGCAATGCTGAATATCCTGTTCAACATGAAGCCTGTTGCTCTCGGGGAAGAACTTTCGGGATTCCGATCGTTCACCAGTTCACTAACTCCCCCCTTCAGGGGCCTTTGCTTACAAAATTTTGAGTTTCTTCGCAGAATCCACAATTCCTTTGCAAGGTAAAGCATAACTCGGCGCGCATACCAGATGGGCATTAGTACTCACGACGTGTAACACTGGTCTAGACGCTCTGAAATAATGCAAAATAATCTTGATGTAGTCGTCTCCTGCAACCCTCACGGAGGCCTTGTAATTGGATCCAGTACTGCGTCGGACGCTGCTTACCATTATGTTGCTTACGTTCCATCCTGTGGATTTGTCTGGGAGTTGGACGGTCTCAGACGCCAGCCGGTCAATATTGGCGGTATTACCATACTTCTAGATATCGATAATTAGCTGTACTAATAGTATAAACCGGCTTCATAGAAAATATCTATCCCGAACGTTGGCTTCAGACCGCTATGCCAAGAATCCAGCATCAAATTTCAAAATACTCAGGCACCGAGTTAATGTTCACTTTGTTAGCCTTGACAGAGCCGAATTTCTTATCGGTAGTGTCTCTAAGGGCGAATCCTAACGCTCATGTTGCTACCACGCATCGAGATGATACACCTGGTAACATTTCCTGCTTTAAGTGGCCGGGCATAGTTGCCAGATTGACTGAATCCCTACCATGTTCTTGTTAGATCAAAACTTCGCATATGCGATTCGCACAAAACACACATATGGTGCATTCATGCGCCGATATATCCAAATACTAGCTGGCAGGGGTCTGCAAGTCGGTGCCTAGCCTCTATCTTGTTCCGTCTCGGCCTATAGCGGCAAGTGCCAAGCAATGACAGACCTTGGAAGTTTATTCTGAACCCAAAGGGAGGACGGCTGGGTGCCCCATTTGTTTGTTTCAGAGTACTCAAAGGTTTAATCTTCTGGGTATTCCTCCCTCATGTTGGAAACAAAACGTCCTTCTGATGAATTAAACCTCTTGAAGTATTTACCGGCGAGCACATGGGCTAGACGGCCGGGGGATGTCGGGCGCTGTTCGAGAATATTTTCTTGTGCAACATATCTGACGGAAAGATCCTCTACTATGACTCTGTAAAACGGCTGTTTAAGGCCTTCTTGGAGCTCTGATTCCTCGAAGTCTACGCCTTCGTGCGTCATGTTGATTGTCCACCCTGTTATTGCTGCCTGGTAACCATATCGCCGATGCTGAAATACAGTCCCGATGAAAAACTGAAGCCGATTAGTCCATGGGCAGCTGATTAGATATGCTTGTCCTTCCTACTCACGAGAACGCCGCGGTTTTCAAAGGAGGAACGCCGCTTGACCTTGCGTGCCATGCCGTCTTCGTTGCGTAATGCGACGCATACAGTTTTGAGAAGGCGACCATGCCTCGATTCAAGGCCAGCTCGATGTATGATGTACGATTCAATGAGACCTACATCTGTTGGGAAAGATTCTTGGAGGCAGCGGCATAGAGGCTCTAAGATGCGAATTGGCCAAGTGATTGATAAGAGTGCAGTTGCAAATAAAGCTGCGTATTCAGCTGCATCGATGTTAAAATCTGGTCCTGGAATTCTATCTGTTTGATTGCGGCGCCGAGCGTATGGGGTATTTCTCAGTATGTTTCGGGCGTTTCGCAAAATCAGATCGGACGTCGATGCAGGGCGCAAGAACTTATTGATGAGGCTGGGGCCAATTGTGAAGCCCATTTCCTGTAGTCTCAACTCGAGCTCGGGTTGGGATATCACATCTGCGCCTTCGTGCGGGTTCAGGTAGAAATGTGATGATTTTCCTTCGTAGACGAGGACGAAAACGTGGCACGGGTAAGCACAAGGGTAGGCATTGACCCCAAGTCTTTGGGCCAGTGAACAGAATATGCTGCAGGATGCGATTGGCAACGTTGTTTTCGTAGTTCTCATGGACATACCCGTGAAGCAGTTTACAAGATCGTGGTAGTTCTCTCGTGGGCAGCCGAGGAAGCCGAGAGATTGCATGTAATGAATTATTGTAGTTGCCCTGTTTCTTTGTGTAAGTTCCAAAAAGTCTCTGTGGGTGCGCAATATGTCTGCGCTCATGGCGGATAGCATGTCCGATATCTGGGCATCAACGGTCAGTGGGGCAGAGTATGACGGTTGCCTCAAGGGCGACACGCACACGTTCACTGTCAATTGCAAAGTCGTCGACGACGAATAGGTCGAAGCAAGAAATCGCAACTTCGAGGGTGATTGTTTCCTGTAATAGCTTATCCCAATGCTGTATTGCTCGTTGTCTATGAATATATGCAAGAGTGGAGCTTGCGTGGAACCTACATGGAGTTTGCGGCTCGAATTGTCAACGAAGTACTTCTTCTGACTTCGAATTGACTAGCGTCTTACCGTCGTGCTAACCAGTCACTCGCGGTCTCGGGGGTTTCCAGTTGCTCGAGGAGGCAGTCCTTCACGTCGTAGCCGTGACGGGCTATTTCTTCGGTATACTCGATTCTCTTGGATGGGCTCACGACAATTTTATCTAGCAGCCTGATGACCTGTTTCTCAATCGAAATTCTCCTATAAAACCTCTTTTTTAAATCGCACGGAGGACGACCGTCGTCATTACTGCTACCCCAATTGTCCTCCCAGTATCTAAAGCGCCTACATCGGGCGCGCCAGAGAGAAGGATCATTCGATAGGTGGCGTAACCGGCAGGAAACCCTTTCCAAAGTCTTCAAATCGTCATCTGGTACGTAAATAATAATTTTCTGGATTATCTCTACAAAGAACGTAGAATTGAAAGGTGTTAGAACATGTCCAGATACTGAAGAAAGCACTTGGTGCAACATGGTCGCTAGCGATTCGAGTTGGGTAAAGGCAAACGAACACACCTTGAGGAAGATAAATAAACCGCATGGTATCCTTGGTGGGTCGAGGAGTCTGATGCAAGTTGAGGTGGTACTAAGCTGGTAGGTGATGGCAGCATGTGACCAGAGGTTGCGGTGGAGTTGTTCATTGTTCCCTGGCGATAGCTTACCTAAGCTTCGCCTCGGCGCGACCTCACGCGGATTGCCGTCCACGCGACTGTACTCCATACCTCGTCTATCAGCAAACTTAGATTTCCGCCTTTTCGGAATCACAGAACCGCACCATCCGTTATTGTCGGCTCCTCTGGCGAGCGCCCCTGAGCAGTTCTAATGGTTTAAGAAGCCCCGCATCCACATCCTATTCCGTCGAAGAGAGCCGCGATACCAGCATGGAGACCCCTCGTTTACCAGCGTCATTTCCAAAAACTCCCACTTCTATTCGGCCACGGGGACCCGAAAGGAATGACAAGAGTCCAAACTCGCCACAGGTCTCCAAGTTTCCTGTTCTGTCAAAGACGCCCGAGAAACCGACGCGTCCGAGGCAAGATGCGCCGACAATCGTCACAGATATGCATCCATACATCCCGACGAGCGTCATCGATGCCCCTACCCAAAGGCTATATGCTTGTTCCCTGTTTGTGCTTCTTCAAGCTTATAAACTTTCCGATATCTGGAAGCTCTATGCTATGGATGACGATTCAATATCGGAACTCTGGTTCATACTGAAATGGGTGGCCATCGACGGCGTCTTTCTGCGCTTATTACCCTTATTGCAGATTCCATGGCTCACATTCAGTGCGTACGCAACGGCGCTTCAAATCATACTTATGTCATTTGCCGATATATTCTTTTGTCTACGGTATCAGGTAAGGCCTATCTAGGTTTTTGTTTCATAGTCGAACAAAGCACTATGGGTCGTTAACGTTGTCAACAGGACATGCTCGCCATGATTGTCATATCTAGCTGGAAATGTTGGTCTCAATGTTCAAGATCTGTGTTCTACCGCGCGGCGCTAACTCTACGCTCCCTAGACCTTTTTAGCCATGAACTAAGCCTCTCGGAGCGACGTGTCAAAGTACGAAACATAGTGTCCGATAGTTCACCGATTTTAGGAAAACATACTGTTCATTACCTTCCTGAAGGGCATGTTGTGGTCTCCTTCATGTATTGTCGATCTTTGCTGACTTAGGTTCTTTGAAGGTCCGCGATGTTGAACCCCTTTGACCTCAATCTTTGCTTGAACCCGGGCTCAAAAGAAGGCCTAAATTTGCCTATAATGGTCAACTCCTCGATCCCTGCCTTCATACAGCTAGCCGTTAAGAGTTTCGAGAACTCTGAGACAGTTACCATCAACATTACCCAAAAGGAGATCAAAAGGTTAATCAAAACGCCACCAACAAAACCCGGGGAACCCAAGATTCATCACTTGAACTATCCAGTTAAGCTGCCCGGTCTGTACCGGCTAGAAAAAGTCATCGACACGTCGCAACTAGTAGTCAGGGTTCGCAAGTCGGAGTTGCTCATTGCTTCCTGTCCGTCAGCGTCGTTTTTGGGAAGAAACACCAATATAGCCGTATCCGACAAATGCAGAGGGGAGCTGTCTGATCTCAACTTAGAGGTCAAAGGCTTGCCCCCTTTGCAGGTGCGCTATAGTCGTCTTATAAATCAAGATGGGAAGGATGTTACTATTCAAAGTATCAGCCCGATTGGGTATACTTCTCCACTTACAGGGTCCTACAACAACGAGGTTGCCAAGTCCTTGCCGTCATCTCAAGACTTGTCGTGGGCACTACCCCAGAAGGTATTAATACCGTTAAACGAATCACTGGCAATACCAGGCTCGTGGCACTATATTATCGAAGAAGTTGTTGATGGGATGGGCAATATTGCGAGATATAACCCGCACTTAACAGGGACAGAACACCATCTGCAAAGAGGTTTCGATGTGCACGAACGTCCGTTAGTTAGGTTCTTAAGCTGCTCACCGCAGAATCCGATAATGGTGGCAAGGGGAAAGCTAGGGGCTCTGACTTTGGAGGTCAGCCGTGACGTGGATGCTGCGCCTTATGAGATCCACTACTCCTTCAACCCTCACATTATACAAGATGGAGGTACATCATTAGCGCCTGAACTCAAAAAGATATCACTCAAGTCATCTGGTCAGCCGGTTCCGGTCTCCTCGCCTGGGCTATACACTCTCAAATCATTCTCAAGTCGATTTTGCTTGGGAGAAGTCCTAGAACCTTCGAATTGTCTATTCTTGACTCCGCCGGATCCAAGCTTATCGATTTCCTTCGATGAAATTATGGATCGGTGTGCTGGGGCTTCCATTGGGTTAACGATTGATATGGATCTCACCGGGTCGCCTCCGTTCAGAGTGTACTACAGGACCATCAAAGACAAACGCGACGTCACAGTAAACACCATCACGGTCCCTGGGACACGCCATCAGCTACGACTCACCCCCGCTGCGGCTGGACACTACACTTATGAGTTTTACGCTATCAACGACAAGGTATACGACGGGGTAGGGCTTGATTTCAAAAAGTTGAGTGTCAAGCAGCATATAATTCCAATGGCCGGGGCCACCTTTGCGCACCCTAATGCGGTCCGAAGGTGTTGTATTGGCGAATCTGCAACATTCTCCGTGGACATGCAAGGGTCTGGTCCATGGGATCTCGAATACGAAGTGGTCCATGCCGGGAAACGGTCGAAGTTCCAGGACAAAAATATAACGAGTACCCCTCATATAATCACCACCCCTAAGCTTCTGTCTGGTGGGGAACATTCGCTCGTCTTGACAAATGTTCAAGATTCACATGGCTGCAGAGTGTTTTTGGAAAGTGAGGCCCGGGTTGAAGTTCGCCGCCAACGCCCCTCTGCGTCGTTTGCAGAGTTAGATGGCTCTAGGATCGCAAGGTCCTTAGAGAAGGAACAGATCGCCTTACCTCTGCGCCTAGTTGGGGAAAAGGTACGTTTTCCAAGGGTTATTGGTTTTTGTTTACACCATCTGACTCTGTAGCTAGCCGTTTCGTCTTAAGTATCGGCATACAGATGAGACAGGCAGATCTTCGGACCATGACATCGTAGTCAAGGAGTTTAATAGCTTTCTGTCGGCTACCAACCGCGGCCGCTACCAATTACTGACTGTGCATGATGTTATTTGCCCCGGTGCTGTTTCCGAAACAGCGAATACGTTTGACATTATTTGGATTCCCAGGCCTTACGCCGCAGTCGTTTCAAGCCCTTCAACAATGGCCAAAGGGGATATCTATGTTCGGAATCCAATATGCGAAGGGGATGAAGACGCAGTGGAGTTGAGCCTCGAAGGTTTGTTGGCACGCTATGCACGTATCTCACAACGATAGTAACACTTTGGCGCACAGGACGGCCCCCGTTTACTGCATCATTCCAGCAGTCGTTCCTCGGAGACAACAGTGATCCCAAGCTCTCGAAGGTGGTAGAAATGAAAGCCGGCACAAGCCGCGCCAATCTTCGAATGGATACTTCACGATCAGGATTGTACAAATATAACCTGAATCTAATCGCAGATGCCTTATACGTCAGACCAGGACAGCCTTCGTATCCTCTTTTGATAGAACAGATAGTCAACGCTCGGCCTTCTGCCCGGTTCAAAGCGCCAGGAAAAGTACACAAATACTGCCTGGAGGCTGGCACTGGTGACGACACAATTCCGATTACACTTGAAGGTGTGGCTCCATTTGTTCTTTCGATCGGGGTTAAACATTATTCGACAGGGAAAGAGGAAATAATCAACATCCCAAACATCGACTCGGCGCACTATATTTTTCGAGTCCCGCACCATGCTTTGACCTTGGGTGGCCATGTCATCAGAATCCATAAAGTGCGGGATTCAAGAGGCTGTTCTCGGAAGTATGGAGCTGATCTACCTCACGTCAGTGTCGCAGTAGCCGAACTCCCGTCAATCACATCCCTAGATCCAAAGCCGTATTACTGTGTTGGAGACCGAATCAACTATTCTTTGGCAGGTTCACCGCCGTTCGTGCTCGAATATACCTTTGCCGGAAAGAAAGAAAAGGTCACAACAACCTCAATCTTCCAACGAATTGCCGAGAAACCTGGAACCTTGTCTTTTAACAGCTTAAAAGACTCAGCAAGCGATTGCAAAGTGGACTTAGATGTTGGGAAAACTGTCTACCGGATTCCGAGTGTGCGTGTTAGTGAAGGTAGCCAGGTAGTCGAAGGAATACACGAAGGAGAGCATGTGCAGATCAATTTTCAGCTCATTGGCTCTCCGCCCTTCACATTTACGTAAGTCTGGTCCTATCTAATCCCATATCCATATTCGTACTAAATGTTTGAACAGATATATCAGAAGTGAGATCTCAAAGAAGGGCAGAAAACAAAAAATTCTTGAAATGCATACCCAAACCACGGAAGAATACAGCCATACAATTGTTGCTTCTTTAGAAGGAACCTATGAGGTAATATCGATACACGACAAGTATTGTGGATATTCTGCTCCAAAATCGTATGAATATAACCCCAAACAACCGGAACACAAAAAATAGAACACAAAAAGTGGACTTGCACCACAAATTCCTCAGAGCTTTCGGATTTCTAAACTACAAATATATTATGAACACTGTGCTATGATAGACGAGAGCAAGTCCCCGAAGTCTCTGTTGTGGATTAATTCATTTGTCCCATTTCATCTCCCACAGCTATCTTCTGACGTGCTCCGTGTGCTTTGCTGCGTCAGGTCTGATCAATTATTTATGTAAATACCTTCTATATATCCTTTCCCAATGGTTCTGATTGATTCTAGAATAGCTGATTTATTGCCCAGCATCTGCTGAGAACGTTAACATAAGGAATTATCTGTGCTAAATAGAACAACTTACTTGTTGCTGGCCTTTGTGTAGCCCTGGCCCGTGCTGGATTGGTTCTTCGCCCGAGATTGCCCCTTGGCTGTATGCTTGTGTCGGCTTCCAAAGACACCCAAGTATTCTATTACCAGGCGAAGGAAACAAGAGAACATTTTTCCCTACCAAAACCTGCTTCCGTTATTAGATTCTAAATTTAACGTTTGAGGGGCCGGTAGCCACTTACCTGCAGCTCTTCGTAGAAGAGCGTATATAACGTAGCATCTATTGCGTTTCTTCGAGAAACGGAATAGTTGGTATATTGGCAGAGACTCCCTGGGGTTGCCGACGGCAGCAGCACGAGTACAAAATTAAAGATTTTCAAGTTTGGTACGAATAATTTCTTGGGGTAGTGATAGGGTTAGCAAGCGCAAGTGGGGAAGAGAAAAATTCGTGGTCACTCACGTTGGCAAATGCAAGAGGGTCGGGCAAGAGAATTCGTGCTTCCTTGGCCAGCTGTGTCATTCTTGTTGCGACCAAACAAGGCACTGACAAATTGACCCAGTCTATCGTGCCAACAGCGGATGCAACTACTACGAGCAAAGTGACTTCATCAGATTTGGCTGAGTTCAAGCAGCGTGATTCAAAGTCAGTTAGAATATTTGCCCTTTCGTCGTCAGCAAATGATCTCGAAATTTCTATTTGTAAAGGCCGTTTACGCCAATCCCATTGAGAAAGTTCGCCAATACTGCGCTCAAATCCACGGAATGCGCTTCCAGGGATTGTATGTGGGGAGCAAGACTTGAAACCAACAACCCCAAAGAGCTCGAGTATTTCTTCGTTAAAAAATGAGGCCAAAAGATGTGATTGGAACCACTTTTTTACCAATCGGATCACTGGGCGGAGGTACGGATGTTGGTTGGATTTTCTGGCTACCATGTCTCGATGGCGGTGGGGCCTCTCACTGTCGTGTGAGCTTATGAACCCGTGCCAGGCGTCGCCAATTTTGCCACTTGAGGGGGCAGTAACAACCTCTGCGCTCGCGCGCAACCGTTTCAGCCGAAATTTGAAGTAGTAGTGGCTTAGCGTCAGGATATCTAAAAAACCTCTGGTCTCCTTTCTGCTATGATGGCCGCCAAAGTTCTCCATCCCCACCTGGACCCAAGCAATGCTACCATTCTTCCTCAATTCATCACCAAGCTTGACAAGCAGTCCAAACTCACTTCTTCTCTGCTGCTCGGGGTCAATAGGCCAACTTGAAGAACCCTCAAACTCTATTTCAGCTTCAAGAGGGAGCCCGGAATGATTGTTTTTCTCAGGCTTGTATCCAGGCCGCCCGATATAGCTAAGGCGTGCTAGAGGTGGCATTACCGATGTGGAGCAGAGTTCCGGGGAAATTGTCCGAATCCCTCTGAAGGAAAGGGGAAAATCTTTGATCTGATGCATCATCGCGGTTATGCTAGAAAATTCGTTGATGGCAGCATCAAAGAGGTTTGTTGAACCACCCCCATGTCCAGAGTCCAGCAGTCTCTCAAATTCTGGCCCATGAATCCGGATAAATGCCTTGCCCTGAAGGGGACCTGCGATCTTTTGGTATAGGAAGGTAAATATCTGCTCCACTGGGGATGGGTGTTTTTCCCATCTAACTGTTTCGAGAATTCGTCCATCTTTGAATTTTCTAAGTTCTGATTTTTCTTGCCAAAAATCTCGGAATCTAGCCCCTCCCTCTGGATCATCAAGAGCGGGACCGTAATCAGTGTCGCACTTGCTAGTATGCTCATCCAGGGTTACAAAAACCGACACTTCATATAAGCCACCGATTTTTCTATTGTTGGTATGTAACTGGTAGAAAACGTCCCCAGGGGGGTGTTTGGTAATAAGTAGTGTCATCTTCTTATATCGATTCGACAAACCCTTAAAGAAAATATCGTGACAGTAATTTAACGTAGTGCTCTCGACATTCCACTGAGCCATCCAATTCTCAGAAAGCTTTGATGAGACGGATTCAAACTTTATTGGGAAACTGCCGCAGTATATTAGCTGTGGAGCTTCACTGTGGCTGACAATTCGGAGAGTGAAGCTTACCTGGCAATGAGATCGACATCTCGGTGGCCTTGGCTACTGGTGTCCGCGAATATGTTCCTGAATTGGGAATCTATGGTAGCCTCAGGCTGGGCAAGGGATAACGCAGTGGTTGCGTCATGCTTCAACTGTATAAATTTTGTTGATAGGAGTCAGCCTAACGATATTCTGACGCCAATTGCTTTACAATTAGGTACGGATAAATTTTGGGGGAAAGGGGGGAATACAGCCAGGTATGACCAACGGCTCATCTTGAATAGAGCAGCGTAAGCAGTATTGCTCAGGATATATGAAGGTAGGCAAAAAGGATAACCGGCTTCGCTTGTTGCCATTGTAGACGAGTCTATGTTTGCGATGAACCTCAAGACGGATTTGAACAGCTCGAACGGATCAGATGTAGATTGCGATGTCTTTGAGGTAATGTCGCTTTCTATTAAGTAAGACTGAAGTAATGCCCATTCGTGGGCACCAAAGCCCCCATCGAGTAAGTGAGATGAATAATTCCCTTGCCGCAACCATGCGTTGCCTAGAACGAGACCACCTTCGAATCCCTTGTGTGCGAGTGTAAGTGACTTTTGTTTTTCCGCATTTGTAAAATGATTTACGTCAGCTAATATCGACGCATTATATTGAGGGGTAGCAGCGCCAATGCTTCGGCATGCCCAGCAAGTCGTTGGCGAAATTTTATTTACTGGAAACAGGTCCGGTGATATCGCGGGTATGATTCGGATCACACAGTTCACTTGAAGCATGCTTGTATACTCCGGAGATCAGTCATTTCCCCTACGAAGCTCTGGAAGAAAGGTGATCCATTTTGAAAAAAAAAAAAAAAAAAGACATACCGCTGGAGTAGCCCATCAAGAGCACCGGGCGCAATTCGTCCCCGTCCTGGGGGCTAAATCGGCAAGAGCCACCCACTGGCTGGTCCATCAATAAGGATGCAATATAAGTGAGGTAGAGAGCCCTTTTCCAGAAGTATCTGAATTCTAGGTAGTCCTTGGGGTGAAATATGCTCTGGAGTGCCCGTTAGTGATCTGTAAAGAGCTTTCTGAAAGTATGCAAAGGTGCGGCGCTGTACTGAAGGTATTCCAATTATCAAATCAACACTGTGAGCCTCGTTTTTAACTCTGGGGAGGAACCCATGGTTTAACCCGGCCCCAATTTCGATATCTCTGGGTGGCAGAAGTGTGATGTTCTGGTCTTCGAGAAAAGCGACGTGCTCAGTTTCGAAGGGCAGGGATATACCACGACCTTGCAAAGCACTTGTTGCTTCTCGCAGCTAGAGTATGTCTTGGTTAGGCATTTACTAGATTGAGTGGAGTGAAGTGGTACATGATTGTGCCTACGGAGGAAAATGATAAACTTTCAGCAGCTGATAATGCACTTTTCACAGACTCGGCAAGTTCGATAGCCATGCGGACTGCTTTGCGGTTGTGCCTTTGGTGGTTGATGAAATCGCGGACAACCCTGCGAGAGCCGCCTAGGTGGTCGGGTATCGCTGGGAGCGCCATGCTATCTGTTGGTAAAATGTGAGATTCACGTGGCTCACCAAGTTTTCTTTTCTTTGGCATTAGTTTTGGAGAGGGCGACGCTTTGCGGTACAAGTGGATGGGGATGGTGAAAAGATAGGGAGAACAGAGCAGAAGAAAGTTGCGCTGAGGTCAGTAATTACCTGGTCTGGCGTCTTGGCATACTTTGCTTTTCGGCATCCGCTTGCGAGCCAAGCTTGCAACTCAGGATATCTACGTTTGTCCTGTATAATATTCAAGTGGGCACCTGTGCGCTCCCATTCTACTGATTTTGTGATTGATTGGTGGTTGCGTAGGGTGACTTTTGCGCCAACCATGCTGGGGGAATCGATCCCATCGAACACTGAGCATGTATGCCCCGCCATTCGCATCGGTAGCTGCAGGGTATTACGTGCCTATGATTTCTAAACTTTCGTCGCAGGCAATCAGTGTCTCCCTCCCTACCTGGAGGTCTAACGTTGGCTATGAAGAGAATGAGGACTGGGTAGTCAGCAGAATGAGAAGTGGATACCCAAGGTAGCTTCACTCTCCCTCCCTTTGGTCGTTTGAGATTGATCCTAAGGCCCGGGCCTAAAATACTAGGTTTTTCATACACCCGGAAATCAAGGCACTAGAATGTGATATCCTCAGCAAGTACGGGCTCCAGGGAGAACTATGTATGCTTTTCCCATCCGCTTTCGTAGCGTCTGCGTGCAAAGACTTCATTGCTTCGCAGTCGAGAGCTCGCACTGGCACCGAATCCCAGCTGCTCGAAAGCGACATTCGTATCATCGCATTGAGTTCTCCAACGCCGATCGCGGAATCTGGCCCCCGCCCGGACATATGGGTCGTTTTCGTTGTGCAGCATCTATACCATTATGCGAAGGAGTTTTGGCAACATACGGGAGATGGGATTTCTAGTCGCCGGGCAGCGTTCGTTCATTCCTGCCTCAGTCAGGGACACCTACTAGATCCCAAGGCGCAAGATAACCAGGCCCTCCCAGGACCGCAGCTGCCCCGCGGCCCATCCCGTTACTCAAGACACTCTGTCGTAGAGCCAGCAGCAACAGAAACAAGCCCCAACAGCTCCAGTAGTGCAACAAAGGGAGACAGAGGTGTATATAATTTTGTTGAATTGCGGTACGGACGCAATCTTGAAACAGTCGCCATCCAACAAGCAAGGCTCGCAATACAACAACGGATAGTGGGGATTATTCAGCTCGAGACCTCGGCAATTGATGATGCTGCAAAAGCGCAAAACATCACTACAAGCCCAGATGACACCCTCGCGCATAGGCGGACGCACGAACTGTCTGCGAATGATGTCTACTTGTTCCCCACTGGGATGAGCGCAATTTTCAACTCGCATAGAATTTTGCGCCAATGTTTTGGTTCCTACCAGATGGTCGAATTCGGGTAAGCATACCTTGGGGGCTATCAATCTACAGACCTAGCCAGTCACCCAAATTGACAGCTTGAGGACTATAGGTTCCCTTATCTAGACACCTTGAAAGTTCTCCAAAAATTTGGAGGAGGGTGTATTTTCTTCGGTAACGGCGATGAGGACGACGTGGACCAACTCCAAAACCTGCTACAGAATGGCGAAAGGATAATTGCGCTGTTTTGTGAATTTCCATCTAACCCGCTTCTTAAATCCCCGAATTTAACAAGGCTCCGCACGCTGGCTAATCAATATAAATTTGTGATCGTTGTTGACGAAACCATCGGCAACTTTATCAATGTGGATGTCCTACCATATGCCGATATTTTAGTCAGTAGCCTGACCAAAATATTCAGCGGGGATAGTAACGTCATGGGAGGGAGGTATGAATAAAGCAGCTCCTGGTGTAATATTTGGCTTTTTGTAAACTAACACTACCTTGCCTATAATTCTAGCTGCATCGTAAACCCAAAAATGCCTTATTATGCAGAAATATCTAAAATGGCGGCAAATGCGCTGGAAGACAACTACTGGGATGAGGATATCATCTTTATGGAACGGAACAGTCGAGACTTTACGTCAAGGGCTCTTAGAATCAATAGCAATGCTGAGGCACTTGCTGACTTGTTTCTGAAATGGCAGCCAAGTATTGGTGAGGTCATCCAGAGTAGAGCCCGCGATGGGTCACGAATGCTAACATATAATATCCCCCGCTGTTTAGTTAAACGAGTCTACTACCCGAAATACGATGGGTCTCGAACAAATTATGACAATTGCAAATGTAGCAAGGGGGGGTACGGCGGCCTCCTTTCTATAACATTCTCTTCGCCAGAATATGCCATCAAATTCTATGATTTGGTAGACACTGCAAAAGGTCCTAGCCTTGGTACAAACTTCACCCTTGTATCACCCTATACTCTACTTGCACACTATAATGAGCTGGATTGGGTAGGTGCTCCAATTTAAGTATGTAATGCCTACTTTTGGGGGAGCCGGCACTAATATGTTGGTGCAGGTTGCTCAGTACGGTGTCGAGAGCCATTTGGTCCGCATCAGCGTCGGACTTGAACAAACGGCCACCCTTGTATCGAAATTCGAGAATGCGCTTCAACAGGTGGCGCCTATGGTTTCGCTAGACCAGCTTGGTTCTGATAGCTGACGGATGTCGCTACTGTGGAGGCAAGGTCATTTTCTGTTGGTTGCCAGTCAGAACATTGTGAATGAGCGATAGTGCAGGATATTGACATCTCCGAATATGTGGGTCAATGAACCATTAGATTCTTTGCAGATAATCCAAATTGGTGGGGAGTTTCAACTGTTTCTATCGAGACTATGAAGCACACGATTTCCTAGGTGCAGACGGGACCTACAACGCGTGACGGTGATGGCACACGGACAACAAGAGGTTACTATCGTAGGAATCGGTATAATGCAAGTGAGACGGGGATAGGCTAGGTCTAAATGAGCGCCCAGGAAGTTTTATCGCGCTTGGGGACAGGCATTGTGGTGTGTTTAATGCCCAGTAAGCTAATCCTATACTGGGCCCTCCCTTCTATTCGAATTTTGTGATAGGGCGAAAATTGCTGGACCGAGCGCGAGATCGGAGCGGCAGCATAAAGAGCATAAGAAGAGAAAGAACCGCCATTGGGTTTGGTAGAAATTTTGGGCCATAGAGACTACAAGCCTCACCCTGCTGAGGTAGCTTAACCCCGAACCAAGTGATGATTTGTAACGCTTGATTAATATAGGATACACCTGAGGAAGCTATAACACTTATAGTGGTCGGAATACCATCCCATTAGAAAACTTAAGCATTCTGAGAGTTTCGTGTGGTGGATTCAGGGTTTAGCCCGTTATCGCTGCGGCGGCCATACCCCTGGCTGTTCCCGTACTGGCGCTGGGTGCCTCTGCCCCCGCGGAATGTTTGGTTTGAACTGTGAATGCCCCTTGTTTTGGGACGGACACCTTGAGAGTGGTTGGCTTGTGTACTGTTGTAAGGGTCTTGGGTTTGTGTTCGGTTAGTAGATGGGGCTGCTTGCGTAGCGAGTGAGGTAGTAGGTCGAATTGTTGTTTGCGAAGTAGGTGGACGAGGGATGCTTTCTGGGGAATCATAAACGTATAGTTTTTTATCTATTTCGGCAGGGATTGGTTGAATTTCTGTACCAAGCTCCTGCTCGATTTTGTAGAGGTTAAATCTATCAAAAAAGGCAGCAATATTAGGTTCATTTGGTTTATTCCTGGATTGCATTGGTTTCAATGTGCTTTGTTTGTTGTGATTCAAGCACCTGTACCCAAATTTGAATGTTATGGAACTGTGTGAGTTCCAACGGGCTGCTTACCTATCGTCCCAATTGATAAGATTTATAGCCAGCCCTAGATGGCCGAATCGTCCCGAACGGCCTATGCGGTGCAGATATGTCTCTGCATTCTTGGGAAAGTCAAAATTGATCACTACGTTGACTGCTTGGATATCGATTCCTCGGGTAAGTAGATCGGAGCACACTAGATTCCGGCAAACGCCATTCCTGAAATCGTGAAAAACCCTGTTCCTGTGGTTTTGGAGCATTTTCGCGTGGCTATAGAAACAGGAGTAGCCCAACTCGGTTATCTTTTTGGCTAAAAGCTCGACCCTATTCGTTGAATTGCAAAATATAATTGATTGGTTGATTTGAAGCTACCGGCAGACACGTATAAGTATAATGTCAATGCGGTGGGGCTGATGTGAGTTTGGGAACGATAAAAGATGGAAACGGGTGAGATAATAACAATAAAAAAGTGGGGGTAATAAGGGGAGAGGACAGGGGAAAAGCATGCCTTGGAAAACAAAGTATTGAGGCAATGGACTTTCTGTTTCTCTTCAACGAACGCATAATATTGGGTGACACCGCGAAGAGTCAGTTCATCCATCAGATTGATCTCGTACGGCTGTTTCAGGTGTTTATCCTATGGTGGTCTAAAGTCAGCATATCATGTCTTAGACCGAAAATGTAGTATGGGAAACAAAAACAGTATCAACCCTCGTACCATAAAGCTTTTGACTACCAATGGAAATGTAGCAGAAAAGAGCATTATCTGTCGGTCGTTTGGGAAGTATGCAAGGAGTTGTTCTATGATTGGAGTGAATTCAGGGCTGAGAAGCTTGTCAGCTTCATCCATGATGAAAGTTGGACATTCGCTAAAGTCCGCAACACCTTTTCCAGCGAGATCTAGAATTCTACCAGGGGTTCCGACGAGGACGTGGACTGCTTCGTTGAGTCGTATGATATCGTCTTTCAGACCCGTTCCTCCTGTTGTGACCATGACGTTGATGCCCAGATGCTTCCCGAGGGTTTTGCAAACTTGAGATGTTTGTAGGGCAAGCTCCCTCGTGGGGACCAAGATCAGAGCTTGGGTCTTAGGGTTTTTGGAGTTGACTCTTTCTAGGGCAGGGATAACAAAAGCGGCCGTTTTTCCTGTACCATTTTTGGCTCGGGCGAGGATGTCACGGCCCGTCAATGCGACTGGGATGGTTTCTTCCTGTATCGGCGATGGCTTCTCGAAGCCGGCTTCGAATATCCCCATGAGAAGCTCCCTTTTAATATAAAGCTCTTCAAAATCGAGACCCTTAGTAGCAGTTACATCCTATTGACGTGGATCAGCAGCGCGCTAGCACAAGTGTGGCACTGTACCCGTGTGGGGTATTTGTGGGTAACAGGCTGAGAGCGGCGTGGTGAACATACTTCGGTTTGAGGACGGTTATCCTTTATCGGAGTCTGCAACTGTGATCGCCAATTGGAGTCACTATGGCGAGGGTATCAGCACGTTGTTAGACAAGGTAGATTGGATACACTCGAAGGCGTGGTACAACTTCAGGGTTGTGGCTCCGACTTGTTCTGCTAATGAGGAAGCCATTTTTTCTCTCTTTCCTATGCTGAATGAATACTCTTGGTACTTTCAACAGGGATGCGGTGGCAGATTTTGGCGAATTGAGATTTTTTTGTGTTGGCTCGATAAGTGTTCAAGGTAATTTGCTGAGTGTAGAGAATTACAAGGTTTAAGATGATTGGGTGACACTGGAGGAGGCCCTAAAAGAATTGACGAGGGAGCTGATAGCTTGTGTGCGCGTGCGTGCGTGAATGTCCGGGCGCGTGTGATGGTTGATTTGTCAACCTGAGGATACCGGGTAGCTTAGGGCGCGAGGTCAAGATACAAGTTAGTAGAATTGAAAAACCTCGATTGGCTAGGATTTGGGAGACGCCCACATACCCAGAGGGAAATTATTGATTGAGCTAATACAAAGGTTGAGAGCTGTCAGTGAGGGTGGCGGTCAAGCTTGTTGTTGTGGTTTATTCAGGAAGATTAGGGAATTGTGCGAGACAGCAAGAAGCGAAGGATGGCACAGTAGCAATGGGCGTTTCGATGGTTACGGTACAATGACGATAGGGATTCCGGTATGGTATTGACGCTTTGCGGTGCTGCGAGAGAGGCGAGCTGATGGTTGATGGTTGATGGTTGATGGTTGATGGTTGATGGTTGATGGTTGATGGTTGAGGAGGTCACAGGAGAGCAGCGCTAAGGCCAAAGGCGAATGAATTGCTTGGTTTAAATGCTTAGGTACCTCGATATTTGTTAATATCCTGCCGTTACCCTAAGCGGCTGTTGCTCTTAGCCCGCTTCAAACGCTTAAAGGACCGCTGGAATAATCTATATCGATATCTTTGTGTTGTGGCCTGCTTATATAATGACGCTGTATACCCGACGCTTACCTACCACTAGTACTAAATACCTAGTCGGTACCTAAGAGGTAAGTACCTAGGTACTTACCTAAGTATCTGGGTACGGCAGTGTTGTCAACACAACGCAAAAACTTTTTTTTCATCCTGGACAATTTTTTGATAAATCCAAGTCTGACTTTGTATCAAATTGATGCTTCACACTTTCGATAAATACGAACACTCCATCCTTATCACTTTCTGGCACCCATATACGGTTCTACCGCGCCGTTATCTGTCGGACTAAGTTCGCAATATGATGGCCCGGCCCTATCTCGCAATCGCGAGTACTGTACGCTCGCAGATATTGCGTCGTGGCACTGCGATCCTCTCGCAGCCTTCTCGCAGGTTACCTCTTCAGTTGGCGTCAAGACAATATATCATGCCAGCTACGGCAACTGTGCTCCTCCAGACTCGGGCTTTCTCATCCTCGTTTCCGCGGCCGCGGCCCTCTGGCACTGGTATCATCATCCTCCACCCCCCATTCTCCCCGAGTTCATAGCCTCGTGCCTAACCTGGACGACGAGTTAGTTGACGAAGAACTGCATGCGAAGCTTGAGCAAGAGATTGCCGTTGAGGCTGACCTTAGCGGGCACGATGAAATGTCGGAAAGCCTGAAAGAATTCTTGGAAAACTCCCAGTTTAAGGTCTTATAGTAGCCCCTTTCTCCTGCATCTCCGCCCCTCAAACGTCCATGGTTGGGGGATGATCCCCGTCTCTGACTTTTGTCTCGCGCAGCTTAATGATAAACCGGGTATGGAGGAGGTTGAGCTTGTTCGAAGATTTGGTGACGAGACGTATGATCAATGGCCTGTACGTGTCCAGATTAACGCTATCAGATGCTCATAGTATTCCTAGTGTTCGCGTCATCTTCTCCATTGCCGATCTCAATGCTGTCGATGAAAAGCTCGACGACCCAGCTCTGTACGAGCAAGACGATGTTCCAGAGTCTCCGGATGAAATCAACACAGACTTGAAGAGAACACCTGGGACAGAATCAAGGCCCGCAGTTGCCCCCGAGGAAGACGAGCAAGAATATGATGAAGCAAGTGAGCCGGCCTATCCTGCCCGCCTCAACATTACTATCGAGAAAGTATGTCCCCAGCCTGCTATCTAGCGCTCTGCCTTGTGTGGAGAATATGCATTAAGCTTCCTTACCAAAAATTAGTCAACGTCAGGTGCATTGCAGGTGGAGGCAATCGCACAAGATGGAATGATCATCGTTGAAAACGTTCATTATCACCCGTCTGTGGAACTAGCGACTGCCCAGACCGCTGAGGCGGATTGGGAACGGAGAGGCCGTTATGTTGGCCCACCATTTGGGAATTTGGATGAAGACCTCCAAGTCTTGCTTGAGCGCTACCTCGACGAGAGGGGTATTAATGCAGGCCTTGCCTTGTTCGTTCCAGACTATATAGACTACAAAGAGCAGAAGGAATACGTTTCGTGGCTAAAGAGTAAGTCGAACCCATCATATGCTACCCCCTAATGGATAAAAAAACACTGACATAATGTTCAGACGTCAAGTCGTTTGTCCAGGCCTAAATTTCCGCCTGGGTCCTATCCAGGTTCATTCAACAGGACGTTGGCGTCCTCCTTGGTCCATTGTACATATTTCAGTCTTGTCACGGCACAATAAGTACACCGTCGCTGTTAATCACCAAGACACGTACTCTTTTGACTTCTCCTTCTGTTTTGTCTATAAAGTTTGGCCATATTTCTATGCAATATGTGCCTATTTTTCCATGTGATTTTAAAGATTCCAACAACTGGTTCGGGGGTTACATAAGCGGTACAGACTACAGTGGTCCTCGGGAGTTTGATTTCACAAGCGCAGACTGCAACACGTAATATTATATACCGTTGCTGCCTGACGCGGCGACCCGCTACTACCACTTTGCAAAGCCAATACAAGGCCGCTGCTACCTGACGTCGGAGCCCTAACCGTCCACACAAACCTTTCATCAATCTCCCATTCCGTTACATCTGGCGAACAAGAAAATATCAATCGGCCTGTCTGTATCCATCCCCTCAGTTCAGCGGTAATTTGTGTGTACGTCTAGGCTAACAAGAATCCAACAGCGTTTCAATGCTAGTTTCCCTAACCGTCGGCAAGGTCGATGCCGGCCTTGCCATCCTCCTGACTAAAGACAAGAGGTTGATTGAATTCCCCTCCGTCCTCCTCCCTCCTGGGGTTTCAAGTGGCAGCATCATCGACATTCAGGTATCCCGCAACAACCGCGCTGAGGATGCTGCCCGGCAGGCATTTGAATCCCTCCAGAACGAAATATACGCGCTCTTTGGCCAAAGGTCTCCTTCGAAGCCTGTATTAAGGATCCGCAATGCCACCCAAACATCTGTTGTTTTGGAGTGGGATCCTATCGATCTTGCAACGGCATCTCTCCGCTCGCTTTCGCTTTATCGGAACAATTCCAAGGCGGGCAACATCCCCAATCCAACTACCCACCATTCTACAAAGATATCCGGTCTAGCCGTGGATACGGAATATTCTTTCCATTTAATACTAAGAACATCAGCGGGCACTTATACAAGTGAAAAAGTCACCACTAGGACTCACAAGATGACTGATCTATCCGGTATCACGATCTGTCCGGGGGTTATGTCGCCTTCGGAAAAGGAAAGGCTTAAGACCTCAATCGAACGAATAGGGGCTAAGCCTCTGCAAGATCATGTCAGGATTGACACGACACATTTCGTGTGCACTGAGGGCCGTGGCCACGGCTGGGAACGTGCACAAGAAATGAACATCCCAATTGTGCGGCCGGAATGGCTCGAGGCCTGTGAACAAGAAGGTCGCATTGTTGGTGTTCGTAACTACTACCTTGGCGCCGACCCGGCTATTCGCAATCAGAGAGCCCGTGCCCCATCGCATGCCCCCTCACAGGCTAATCCACCAGCAGCGGGCACTATCATCTCTAACGAAAGACAATCTTCCGTTGTTGAAACAACTAGTACGCTGAAAACAACACCAAGCGTAACAGCCGTACCAGAAGCTGAAGCAACTCGCCATGAACAAGAATACATCCCTTCGTCCGACCAAATACAACCTGTCTCAGAAAGTCATCGGGACAACATCGCACCAACCTCCGCTCAGGCCGGCAAAGAGGGGGACCCTAGCAATCTAGAAACCGACCATCCGCAGGACGATGCCGATTTCACTTCTGTCCCGTTGTAAGACTTACCTTTATATTGTGAAAACACGCTTCGAAAGGTTACTGTCTGTCAAATGGGGAATGGCCTTCGGGAAACCAAAACTCTAAGCGGCAAAATGGGGTCTTGACAACCGATGCTGCTGCTGCGCTGTGTTGCCAATGACATTGACAATTGGAATACAAGATGCATATACATTTGGCTAGTCTAGACGTTGCTTTATTACCTTGGCGCCTATTTGCTTAAAACACGCTAGAAATACGGTACTAGGCGTATAATATATGCGCCCAGTACTAGATGTTGAGGGATCTGGACTTTATCTACGGGGGTCGGACTTGGAGAGCGGTCTGATTCCGTTCAGGGTCTGGCATTCTGGAAAATGGGTGCAGGTTATCAGCCGACAACCCTGATTTGCCCGCTGGTGAACCGTGCTTACCTGACTATTCGAACATCGGCAGTTTCGTCTATGCCTTTCGTGCTTACATCCTACGCTATAGTTCAGTCGGCGTCTTTGCCACGCTGCCATATGATGGTACGAACCTGAGGTGTTATCAATATAAATTGTCTACCAATAGAATTCCTAGCTGCTTTGATCTAGGTAGAACCGTCAGCATCGTCAGCACCGTTGAAATGCCTAAATGTTCGAGTGCACACTAGGGACTGACTATTAGGCCCATAGAAACGCCTCTGTTGACAGCATCCATAAACACATCACTAGGGCGGTGTTAGGATAAATTTCAGAGAGGAAGCGGAATACGGCATTTAGGCTTACAACTCATCTAGACACCGAAATGGTGACCCCATGGCCTCCCAGAGTGCAAGCAGTAAACATATTTGCGAGAATGATTTCTCTCCACCGGAAAGCGTTTTTGCATTTCGCTTAGTGTCCGTTGCTTGTTGGCTTGGTTGAACCTAAGATACAATCAACTACCAGACCGAACACAGGGCACGCGAATGAAATACCTTTAGTTGGAGAATACCATTGTTGTGGTCAAACACCAATTTTCCATCAAATTCTCGCTCACTCATCAGGAGATGAAACTGTAGTCTCGAGTTAACACTGATATATTTCCGGAAGTAGTGCCAACGCTCCATGCGCTCTTGAAACGAACGGTCCAATGCTTTATGGAGGCTTTGTAGATCAGCTACTTCTTTGTTTGCTTCGTTGTATTTTTCAGTTTTGTCAGCAAAGTCCTTTGCGATCTGTTCTGCCGAAGATCCGATCCTCGCATCGCTCCTTTCCAGTTCGAAATTGAGCTTTTCTAATCGACCCTCAATATCTTTGGCTTTTTCGTTTGCCTTTAACTGTATCCTATTCCCAATCCGCCCAGCTGCATATTTCATGCTAACAAGGCCGTTTTCCATTCTTTCTATGCTAGACTCTAGTTGAGAAACCTGGGCGTCCTGCTGATTCAGCTTCTCCAAAAGTCCAGAGTTTTGGACCATAGCCTGCTGTTCTTGTTGAATGGCAGAGTTGTGGGCAGCCTGTAGCCGTTTCGTCTGATCTTCAGATTCGCTGATTTGGAGGTTTAGTTGTTCAACCAGGGATCTCAAATCGTCCACTATACCAACGAGCCGCTGTTTTTCGTTTGTATTATCTCCTTGCTGCGAGGCGTACTGGTCGTACCTCTCTTCATTCACCTTTATTTTGATTTTGGTTCTTGGTAAGTACTGTAGCTCATTCCGAAACAGTAAGCTCGAAGTCCGAAGCGCACCTTGATAATACTCTCTAATCTCATCAATTCCATACCAGTGTTGTCTTGTTGCAACAAACTGGTAAGCTCATCGATTCTTTCTTCAGTACGGTGAAGATTTGTGCTTCGGGTTTGCTTTTTTGCCTGATAGGGTTGTTGGCTTTACGGTCAGCCCTCCAGAGAGCGGAAAGATCCGGTGCCTACGTTGTATTCGCCCATTGACATTTCAGAAGATGCGATGGCCTGCTTCAGATCATTGCACTTTTCTTGCTCAGCCGAAATCTCTCCCTTCAAAGCATGGATAGTTTCTTGCGCAGCCCTGTAAGTGTCTGATATGATTAGATGTGCCAGTCTGGGAGCAAAGAAGACTTTGGGGTTAAGTTGCTAGCCTGATCTGCTCCTTCTTGTCTGTTGCGATCCTGTTAGGCCGGCTCCAACCAATGATTGGGTCTACTCCGCCAGAACCTTGGCTGGGATGGGTTAGAGAAGGTTCTACACGTAATGTTTCGATGGGATCCAATATACCCCATCTTTATGCTAAAGCCGTTACCACGCCTTTGCCTGTTGACAGAATAGCAGTACTTAACGTTTTCTGGGCATCTCTCCATGACTTTTCTTGCTTCTACGTGGTCTTCTACCAGGATAGTTTGTTCGATGTTGTTCATCGTCACGAGTGTTCTTTGGACGTCCTCATTTTCGATCTAACGTAAAGTTAGTTGCCCGCAAATTAAGCTCAATTGAGACTTAATCACATACCTCTAGTGCGCGGAGGATTGTTAAGTATTCATCGCTAGGCTCTTTGAGCCTGAAGGAATTCGGGTTACTGTAGAATACGGTATGGTTACTGGTAGAAACCCAACAGACGAGTTAGCACCGCAATGCTTCTCGTGCTCCCCGCTTTGTAATGGTTAGCCAGCCTCATACCAAGCACATTCCCTGACCAGAGCTAACAGCTGGTCCTTGTCTTCGAGACTAAATGCAATAAACCCGCTTAGTACTTTTGAGAGTTGCTTCTCAAGTATTGACGACCAGGTTTTATGTTTGAGCTTGATAAAGAGCCCACATGGCCCAATTGGCTTTCTTGTTTTCCAACTAGCGCGATCGATGGCTGCAAGAAGGGCATCTGTATTCTGGCCATAGACAGTGAGCCCGTTCGAACGACCGGATGTTAGTTCCGCAAGGGTTCCCTCGGCATCCCGAAGATCTGACTCCTTGCGTGACTTCACGGCCTCTGCTCTAGCAAGGGTTTTCCTGGTGTCTATAATGGCTGCCTTTTCGCTTTGGTAAAGGGACTCATGGCTATTCTGTTGGGCTTTGAGCAGGGCCTTCTTTTCTATGAGTTCTTCTTTCTCTTTCAGCCAGAGAGTATTTTTGCCATCATCTGCCTCTGACAGCCTCTGCTTTTCTACTTCTGCATCCCTTTTGGCCTTATCTATTTGCGACTTGGCGGACCTCATTTGTTGATCCAAATCTCGCTCACTTTTCTAGATCGCACTGTCAGGTTGCCACTGTTGATGCGTGTCAAGGCAAGCTTACCTGAGCACGAGCCAGCCTATTTGCCCCAGATACGATTTTGTCCTCAAGTTCCTTCTTTTGCTCGATGAGAGGACTATTGCTGTCGGATGAGCTCTTGACAGCGTCCTGAGCTTGCGCAACTTTTGTGCCCCATGACGCTATAGATACCTCCATTTTCTCGATGTCCTCCTCGGATCTCTGCCGGGCGTTTCGGGCACCTAAGAGTTCCCTTTTTGTGTTCTCAAGAACCTTTTGTGTATTAGCGTATGCCCATAAGCCTGAGGGTTATATATTTGGTATCTGACTGCTTCTGATTCAGAGACTTGTGCCCAGGCAAGTTGCAAGAGTAATGTTGAAACGTTTTTGCGGAGATCTTCAGTTTGCCTCAGCAACTTGAATCGTCCCTCGGCCGCTTCCTTATCCTCCTTCAGTTCGCGGATGTCTTCTGCTTTGGTCTCAAGAACGCCTTCAATCACAGTTTGTTGGCCTTTCAAGTTCTGATATAGAGCATATAGGTCATCAAGCTGGACTCCTTTCATGAAGAATTTGTACTTTTCCTCGTCGCTTGAGTTGCTTAAAAACTGTCGAGCCGTGTCCTGGGATAGCACTGTCATAGGATTGTCGACTTGGAGAGACATGTAGTCGATAATATCAGAAAGTTCTTTCTTCGATGTTGAAATTGTTTTCCCCGATTTCGATTTGGTCTTGTAAGAATTGACACCGTCGCGATTGAACGTTCGTTGAACTACAACGGTATGACCATAGACATCTTTCCTGAACCCGTCGCCTCTGTTTCGTAGATGTACCTCGACTGCCGCCATATGTTCCCCTTCTTTGATAAAACTTTTCATATTTCCACCACGATTTGTGACTGCAGCTTTGGCGCCTAAGCACAACGTGAGAGCTGTCAAGACGGCACTCTTCCCGCTGCCATTTTGACCGACAACGAAATTCATAAAGGGTCCGAATTTCATTTCGAGGCATGAGTGACACTTGATACAAAGGCCTGTAAGCAGCGGCTGCGGGATCGGGCCTGAATCACGCTCGGGACCGTGCGCACCATAAAGTTCTCAAGCCGAATAAGCTCGATTGTGCCGTAGTCAGCTGGCTCATTCTCCTTCAATGTTAGGGCGTTTGCGGCTAGCCGCTGGGATTGCTCGAAATAGATAGCATCTTCATCGGAATCTGCCGTAGGGTCGCCTATGTGGAGCGTTGTCTTTTGCTTCTTGCTTCTCTATAGGCGGAACCGTTGGCTAATCAGCGGGTTTCTGGCCTGAAAGCGGAGAGGATAGAGCGGTGTAACAAACCCGTCTATGATGGCTCTCTAGGTGGGTGTCTTCTGGCTGATCCGGCTGTCCCGGCCTGTCTCTCTTTGTTGCCATCCTCCGTTTTCGTTCTCTTACAAACCCAATGAGCTATCGGGTTGGCATGTCGTGAGCTCTCCTCGGTTGCTGATGGTGTCTGTCCGAGGCCCTGGGTGGATTTGGTTGGAGCTGAAGAGTGGGGAGAAAGTGAAAACGCCTTGTTTTCTTGTTGTTGCTCTTTGGCCATGCATTTTGGAACACGAGTCCACGTGCGTGTTACCATCATACAACGCGTTCGACTCCCTTCCAGTGCTGCACCACTTTCTACTACCTTCTAGGTACCTACCAGGTAGACAAGTACATATCTATTTCCTCAAGTATCTATCTCCTAAGTAGGCCATGCGCTAAGCATCCAGCAGAGAAGCCCATTACTTACCGACTTCCCATTTTCCGCTTTCTGCTCCCTCCACCTAGTATCTGTCGCAGGACACAGGTGTAGGTCCTCGAAAAGAGCCCAAATTTCCTGCATCTTTAGCGACGGGCACGACATAGCCTCAGGGGCATGACCTTCAGCGTTCGGGGTCATGGGTATACATGGTCTTCTGCCCTTCTTAAAATCTATACAACGACAAACCCATATCAAAGAATGGAAAGGCCAAAATGTCGCGGTCGATGCCTACGGATGGCTCCATCGCGGAACAATCTCCTGCGCTGTTGATCTGGCTCTTGGGAGACACACCACTAAGTATGTGAAGGTTTGCATATCCATATCGCATATCCACCGTTTCCCCAGACCGGTCAACTTTAACTTAGAGGTTTCCTCCTCGCTAGATACGTTGATTATGCCATGCAAAGGGTGCGAATGCTTCAGCACTATGGGGTGATTCCGTACATCGTATTTGATGGGGATTATCTCCCTGGCAAGAAAGGAACGGAGAAATGTCGTGAAAGGTATCGATGTCAGTCAGACCCTCTTGACCTTGCCCGGATTCTTCGCTGACTTGTCTGGCTCCGCCAAAATTCACAGAAAGCGGGAGGCTTCCCAAGCTGCCGGATTAGAACATCTCAGACTCGGACATGCCTCTGCAGCACACCTGGAATTGCAAAAGTCCATTGATGTCACCCCTCTCATGGCGCGGTACTTCATCGAGGAACTCAAGAAGGCAAAGGTCTCCTACGTTGTAGCACCATATGAAGCAGATGCTCAGATGGCCTATCTTGAGCGAATTGGCGAAGTTTCCGCTATCATTTCGGAAGATTCTGATCTGCTCGTCTTCGGCACCAGGTGCCTTCTTACAAAACTGGACCAATATGGCGAGTGTATAGCCATAGATCGATCGGACTTTCCCAAGGTAGCCAGTGCCAAATTGAGCGGCTGGTCAGATTCAGAGTTTAGGCACATGGCAATCCTCAGCGGATGCGACTACCTTACAAACATTCCTAAAATGGGCATCAAAACGGCCTACAAGTTCGTCCGTAAATACAAGTCTACCGAAAAGGTACTAACCTATGCTTATACCATCGTATGTTGATGATCTCGGTGTCTAATTCGTTCGGTAGATTCTGCGCGCCATTCGAATGGATGGCTCATTTTCTGTCCCGTCTGGGTACGAAGAAGCATTCATCTTGGCGGATATGACTTTCCAGTATCAGTGTGTCTATTGTCCCGTTTCTCAACGGTTGGTAACTTGCACTGGTAATACGATTCCCGATGCTGCCGACATAATCCAGAGAGACAACTTTGGAAGGTGCGAATCTTGATTTATCCTTTTGTACCTTTTTTGTCTAGGAACGCCTGGACCTTTGCTAATTGTTCATTTTACTCTGTTTATCTCTTCAGGAGCTACGACTCTACTATAGCCTCTAAGGTTGCAAGCGGTGAACTGGACCCTATAACGAAATTAGAAATTAAGATCAACCTTGTCCCTGCCAAACCGCCTGTAAGTGCTGGCCCCGAGATGTTTTTAATACTACTACAGGAACGATTCTCAACCAATGCTGGTAGCAACCCGTACAACCAAGCTCATCCATCACTCGATATTTCGGTGAGCAACATCCCTCTCAACGCCCATTTAAGTTAACTGATACCAACACTCGGGCCCGCTGAGTAGCACCACAGAGGATGCTCCCAAAGCTTCCAAAGAATACCCAGGTTACGAAATCCAAGTCTAGCACCACAGGAATTATGGAATTGAACAGGGGATCTTCAACGATACCACACATTACAGCTGGGTGTCTGAAACCGCCTTCTAATAGGACATTCAAGAAAGCGAAACTTTGTGTAGATGATGAAGTCACCATAAGAGCATGTACTGAGAAGAGCCCTTTTTTCCCTGGGAATCTTGGTGTTGATTCTAAGGGCCAGAAGAAGCCTGTTGAACACACCCCAAAAGGCAAAGACACAGCAGCCAAACATATGATTGGTACCAATATACCCTGTTCTTCTTCTTCTTGGCAAGTTTGGCATTCTGATCTCCATATAGGAAGTGTACAATCTAAGGTCCTAGAGCACGACCAATGCAAGCTGACACCCCTACAAGCAAACAAATACATCTCTCATTGTCGAAAACACCCCTCCGACATCATTCCTTTAGGCACCCTTCGCTTCCAGACACGCCTCCCGTTGGTAGGAATAAAACGGACATGTCCTTTTGATGAGTCTAACAAAGAAAATTCGCGATAAGACTTCACATGGTTCGCCTACTGTACCTTGCCAGCGGTCCGACAGACATAGTTTCTGGTTATGTATGATAGAGCTTTGGACATATATGATTAAGCGAATGCTCTCAATATGTTTGTATCACTCTCCCCGAAAATGGATCGTACGGGCCCCTTGTTGTTGTTAACTGTAAAGATATACGTCTCATGATATTCAAGGCGGATAACCTTACCCGATAAATTATCAGCTAGCGCCTAATTATACTGCAGTAATATTTTATCCTGGCGGTTGCATGGGGATCAAACTGGAAGATTAGTCGTAATATGAAAATATATGTTGAGGCATGAGTAAAGATATAGGAGCCTATCTCAAAAATTGTGCGCATTTGGACGTTTTGTTGATCCCCACCTCCAGATTCACGCCGACCGAGGGCTATATATACTTATTTTTGGGGTCGACCCAGTCAAAGAACTCAATGGACTTCTCGTATCTAGTATGTCATCAGATGCCTAGGTTACGCGGGAAAAAGCGAAAATAGGAATCGGGTGACCTACAATGTAAAAACAATACCCCCACTCATCTATTGGTATATACTAGATTAGAATCCTGTTTTTTTTTTTTCTTGTTTCCAGCCAGGCAGATTTACCATTAATCTTGCAAGCCTCGGTAATGCACCAGACCAAAGCGCCCTGAGCCCTTCCTCTGTTGCAATCCTGTAACAGCAGTCCAGAGAGTTTCTATATTGGTTTGCATGTAAAGATTGCATGCTGTAGGCAATGATTAGTAGCAGTTAATGCCGGGGAAATGGAAATTCAGGTTCATAGTTTACCGCGACTTGACAACATCAATAGGCATTGTCACATAAACCTACTCGAGCATTTTTAGTTAGACACATGAGTTCCCTGCAAAAGATTTTGCAAATGCGCAAATAAATACCGTGATTGTTCCGGCGATTGCGCCAATGCCAAAAGTTGCTAGAGAGCTAAGCTTCTCGCCGGGAGGGACGTAGCTTTGCGCCATCTGTTTCATAGTCATATACGATCCGAACCTCACTGCAGAGCTTGTGGCTTGGCGGAAAGTTGTTGGAAGAAGTCCGTTGAATAGGGCCTTTACTCCCTGATCTCTTAGGATAACACCAGTCCCATGGACTAAACCTCTCATTCTTGGATTTGGGCTCTTCTTGTCATCAATGCTGATCAGGAAGCGATATTAGCTTGAAATGTTTGTTCGACCAGTGGTCCAACCTTCGGGCTCAGTAACGCAACGACGACGGGCAGGCTTCTAGACATACAGCTTTACTTTGACGCTCTCCGATGGAGTTACGGCAAGCACTGATTCAGATATGCCTTGTGGGAGATCAGCACAGGTCAAAATAGCCTCGCGGGTATGAATAGAAATTCGGTTGCAGACCAGCACCAAACCCGGCCAAGACGGTCCGAAGGCCAGATATGTTCCCATTTTCATCAGAAAGTGCAGCTTTGAATGTGTCAAAAGTCAAAAACCCTGTTTGTAGACGATGGTGAGGATCTCCGATGACCACCCGATTTCCAGCTCTGGGACTCACGGACGGCTGCTTTAAACGAGTTTCCAGTTATGTTTGCTGTGCAGCCTGTATACCACTGACGTCCAAATGGGGGCCATGGGAGCTTTTTGCCATCTGGGAGACGTTTATTCAACTGCGTACGGACTTTGGCGACTATTCAGGCTAAAGAAATTGGTTTTGAGAACCTGATGTCATCGAAGAGTGGATTGATATTCCCTTGAATATTTGGGTTTGCAAACACTCACACTCCGCTGGATATGTGATGGCTAAAGTGTGTCCAGGTCAGCTTATGACTAGCGAGTTTTGCGATAGCAGCATCAAACCGTCGATAGATATACTATCTACACATGCTATCTCATCTCGCAAAAGTCCCAGATGTCAATACCAATTTCTATTGCACCAGCGGTGGCGCCAGCGATAATTGATCGTAAGGCGCTCGGCTTGAGCAGGTTGTCAGCAGCAGCAGTGTACGAGAGAGGTCATGAATGTGCTACAGACCTTCTCCTTCTTGCTCGGAGTGGACATCTCGACAGCAATTGGTGTTTGTGGATGGTTGAGGATGTCTTCAGCGTCTGTTGTTGTTGCGGTTAAGTACCTGCCAACGCAGCCGACCTCGGCAACCCAATCATTTCAGTTACTTCCACCATCATGGCAAGATCACTCCGGAAGATCCAGACCAAAGTCAAGCGCAAACGGGGGATGTCTTCAACAGCCTTGATCGAAGACAGCCGCGATGCCAGAAGACTCCGGAGCGGGATGATGAGACAGGAACGGTTGTTGAAAAAAGAGTCGGTTCGAGTAAAGACTCTGCAGCCCAAAAGTGAGATCAGAAATCAACGCCCGGACTATCACCACTGTTAACGAACCCAACACGTTTAGTGACGAGATTTCGGTATTTCAGACAGCTCGCAGATTCGAAAAGGAACACAGGTCAATGCTCAGTGGCTGAGGTTATCAGTCATGTCGAGAAGTGGGGAGCGGTCCCCACCATACTTTAAATACAGGATCGGAGTCTTAACGATATACGGGGCAGATTCCTATCCGACATTGAAGAAGAGATCCAGCAATTGGCAGCGGCCCGGCGACTGGGCAGGCCAAAAACGCCACAGGAAGCCCGCCTAACAAACTGGCTGGAGCAGGAGCAAGCCGAGTTTACATCCGGCTACGGTATGCATCATTTCGTCTAATATGTTGACCTGTGCTGACGCCCGCGTATGTGGAACAGAGATACCAGACCTCTTTGACGGGGAGACCGTGAAGCATCTCCTTTCATGGACTGGAGAAACCGCGACCTGTCTGCCACAGGTCAGGCTGGTGAGGATTACTCGCGAGGGTAAAGTTCTGTCATTGTGATATATGAGCTGAGTCAGCGCATTCTTCACGTGGCCGCCAATCGGTTTGCCGACAAAGACAACACAGCCAATATATTTGTTTGTTCCCCTGGCAACTCAATACCAGCTCAGCCTGCTCGGTGATAGTTGTGTGACTTCAGCTCCGTCTGTTTACATATCCTCACTCCGCCCGCTACCTGCTGCTTAGCTCTCTACACACACATATACATCCATCTATCCCTCTATCCCTCCTTCGATCTAGAAACACAGACAATCATACGCACTTACATCTGTTCATATCTCTACGTTGTCCTTCCTCCGCTTTTACTTATAGCCAATCTGTATTATCTTCCATTCAACCTCGCTGTCGTCGTCGTCTGGCTTTCCCAATACAACAAAGCCCACACTTTATCTCTCTATTCAATTTAGATTAACATCGCCTGCCACTACGCTCGCAACTCGAGAAAGCGCCTGCGCCCATATCCATAACCAGTACAGTACGACTTCTCTCACATTGGCCCTTGGACGCCCAACCGCAATTTGACCCCTTCCCCTACGTCTTGGATCCACCTAA
Source organism: Drechslerella stenobrocha 248 (assembly GCA_000525045.1). Taxonomy (NCBI): domain Eukaryota; kingdom Fungi; phylum Ascomycota; class Orbiliomycetes; order Orbiliales; family Orbiliaceae; genus Drechslerella; species Drechslerella stenobrocha. The sequence goes on along the minus strand of KI966432.1, from coordinate 240,148 downwards.
GTAAAAGGCGAAACCCTGGCCCAGGCTTGCCGCCCGAAATACGGCGCGACAACCTTACGGATTCGCAAAAACCAGCTTTCTAGAAGCCTTTGATTCTACTCTTTTCTGGGAATACAACAGATTGTATCTGATCTTCAGCCGACTGCTGATATCACTCAAGCTCGGAGAAGTCATTGACTTCCAAAGCCCTTGTTGGCATACCCATCAGTTGAACTTGAAAGGATGTCCCTCATGGAAGTCCGCCGGATAGTCCGGTTACGTCTCACATTCGACCGTATGTTATTGATTCGGGACCGTTTCGTTGATCTGACACGAATGCTTATGAATTTTTGAACAGGGCTTGTTCCATTACTAGGATACCACGTAAGTCATGGCAACTGGCACACGCTCACGTCCCTTCCTCACTGGCAGATTGTTATTATACGTTACCCTGGAGGAGATGACTAACATTGCGGCGTATCAAGCACATTCTGATGATTTTCATACTCCTTGCTATAATTTTGCTGTGTAAGTGGACTTGTTCATGGACTTGTACAATTCAGTATATGGTGTGACTGGTTGACCTAACAGTCTGAGGAAACAGCGCTGCTTTTGGCTGGTTGTTCGTCATCGAGTCCTTTAATACCGTCGATTTTCCTGATAAATCTGTTCTACAATCACTATGCGCCGGTTTATTCAACAGCACAAGTCGACCCCGAGGCAGCCAGAGCAATCGGGAATATCGTTGCGAATGCAATGTTGGAAGCTCGCGTTGGGTAAGGAATCGGGTGTCCCTTACTGACTTCACTGCCAAGTGCTGGTATCTGGATCAGGTGCCTGGGAGTGTATACATGACTAATGCTTTGAGCATCTACTATTAGATATTTCGGAATCTGTATAAACCCAGACGGTGGATCGTGGTTGTGCAGCAACAATGCATCATCACTTGCAGCTCAAGTAAGTGTGGACCAAGATCCTCTTAACCTTATCTGGGTGTCAGATACGTTCCGGGATAGCATTGTCTTCCCTTATTTGCTGTGAGTTATACGAATTCCCTCAACATCCGGTTGTTGTACTTGTGTCCTAAATTGTGCACTAGCATCGTCGCCATTCTCCTCGCAACAATTGTCTTGGTTATGCTAGCCACATTTCCAACATACAGTGAAGAAGACAGAATGCCTAGTCGATTTGTTTCCCAAATCGCACTTGCAATAATTTTCATATCTGCCATCTTTGTTTTAGTCTCAGTTCTCTGGCAGGTTCGTATACATGATGAATTCACTCTCTATAATTTATTTCCTCACACAGTCCTATGGTTTCTAATGGTAGTTTCTAGCACACTGCATCTATCGCTGCTGCGACAATTGCCGAAAACCTTGGGAATGGATCGATACAGACAGGAGTTGGAGTATGCGCTCCCCTTCATACGTTTCTTTTCTCCGTTAGAGCTCCTGCTAAACATGCTATTCGGGATTTAGGTCACAGCCCTCGTCCTAGGATGGTTTGGATTCGCCTTGTTGATATTGGTGACAATTGGTCTATTGGTCATGTGAGTATATCATAGCTATTAGCATTAATTTAAGGCAATACTAACTACCTTAATGCTAGGATCCTTTCTCGAAACTTAGTTGACAAACAGATTGTCGACGATGAGGAGTAGCAAACTGAAAACGCCGATTTTTCTGGGCGGGCATCTTGCATTTATTTGAATTTTGAGATTGTTAGATTACGACCAAGTACATAGCATTGGCATTTGGCGCCCTGTATTTGATATACGTGCTTTGTACGAACCTGAGTTATGTCAGCTACGAAAAAACATACAATAGGAAGGCATATGACGCTAGTTTTGGCACAGAGGTACAACACTGGCAGATCATTTTTGTTGCATCGTCGAACTGCCTTCTATGCTAATAGCAACCAACCAAGCTACCTGAGTATATGCCAGGTACTTTAATTGACAACATGTGAGTCTATGTATTTATCTTGGGCTGCAGCTTCTACTGCGTGAGACATGTATTGCACTGCATTATATTATCCGCGCACGAGAACTGAGCTGTTTCGAGGTTATGCCCGTACTATGTACTGTGTCAAGCACGCGAGCAAGTTAGGCATTTGCATGCTGATAGTGATGATTAGGCTAGGCACCTGTAGATATTCGATACAATCCCGGATATCGGTGACGGATATTAATTGCCTCGTCAACGGCAGAGTGTTTGGAAATTTCGACCACTGTTCTTAATTGTAACTTGAGTACTTAAGTAAGCACTTGGTATACATTGTTTGCTACCTAGGAGTTACAAGGCAAAACGAAGCGAGAGCTATTGAATACGAAGTGGTTACTTAAGTAGTTATTATAGGGAGAAAGCCAAACCTGAGCCTTATGCCCTGTATATATAGGCTCTAAATCCGTCTTATCCCCAAATCAAAAATAAAACCATGTGCGTCCAACATGAAACTGCCGCGATATAGATTGCTCCCGTGGCATGCGAGATCATTCAAAATCTTTTGATTGGACAAAAGTGCTCCGCGGACGACCAATCGTTTCTACTTTAAACCCGATTTGCTCAACCTTCTTTGCGTCTAAGATAAGCCTCCCGTCGAATATGAAGGCAGGCTTTCTCATTGCATCATATATTACTTGATAGTCAAGAACCGTATCTCGAAAGTCGTTCCACTCAGTGCAGATAACAATGGCGTCAGCACCGTGAGATGCTTCATATGGGTCTGCAGCAATCGAAACTTGCTTCTTGATATTTTCCGTTTCATCAACGACGCCAGGCTCTGCAAGGTCCATCCAAATTTGCGACTCTTCCACCTTCGGGTCGTATATAGAAATGGAGGCCTTTTCTTCTCGGAAATAGTTGACGAGAGTGATTGCAGGTGATTCTCGTGTATCGCCTGTATCTTTCTTGAATGCAAATCCGAAGACCGCGATTTTTTTCCCTGTGAGGGTGTTGAAGAGGCAGGAGATCACGCGGTTCGTGAAACGGCGTTTCTGATACTCGTTCATTTCAACAACCTACAGTAAAGATGAGAACGTCAGAACGAAAAGAGGAGTTTGTCAACATGCTAAAGGCCTTACCTGTTTCCAGTAAGCGGCGACTTCAGGAAGATGCAAACTCTCGCTCAGATAAACTAGGTTCAGTATGTCTTTTTGGAAGCAACTTCCACCAAAGCCTACACTTGCTTTGAGGAACTTCGGGCCTATCCTAGTATCTAGCCCACAGGCGTAGCTCACTTCATCGATATCAGCCCCAGTAGCCTCGCAAATAGCGCTCAAAGCGTTTATGCTGGAGATGCGCTGAGCAAGAATGGCGTTGGCGGCTAGTTTGGAGAGCTCTGACGACCAAAGATTCATGGTAATGATCTGATCACGAGAAACCCATCCGGCGTAAATGTCAGCTAGGGACGCTGCTGCAGAGCGCCCACTTTCTGTGTCTAGGGACCCGATCAGGACACGGTCTGGGTAGAATAAATCCGATATCGCGGTTCCTTCTGCGAGAAACTCAGGATTGGAAAGAATATCGAAGTGAATGTTGGGCGGAGCGTTGGCTTCGAGCTGGAGCAAGAAGGAATTTATCAGTGGAACGGGGGGGTCCGCTATCGAGTAGAGAAGTGGGTTGGCTGCTAACAATGTATCTCATGGACTGGGCGGTTCGGCATGGGACAGTGCTCTTCTCGACCACGATTTTGTTGCTTTTGGCGACCTGAGCGATCTTTCGCGTGGCACTCTCAACATACCCCAGGTCAGCAGCAAAGCCAGCGCCGATTCCTTTAATCTTTGTCGGGGTGTTGACCGAAACAAAGATGAGGTCAGCCTCGAGGATGCCTTTGTCGACATCGGTGGAGAAGAAAAGATTCCGGCCCCTGGCGGTGTTGACAACGTCATCCAGGCCAGGCTCGTAGATGGGCAACTCGCTGGAGTTCCATGCAGCAATACGAGCCGCGTTCAGGTCGACGATGGTGACTTTGATATGGGGGTTTTTTGCAGCAATGACGGCACAAGTTGGACCGCCTGGTTGGCCATCTGGTCAGCAACTGGGATTTTGGTGGCAGCAACAAAGGGAGGCGCAATGCAATGCAATGCAAGTGCGTGGGTACGCACCGACATATCCAGCTCCGAGACAGCAGATAGAAGTAATTGTTTTGTGCGGAACGTCAATTGCTTCAAGCGGGCGAGAAAGACGTTTGGCCCCAGGCGTGACGGCCCCAGCTCTAGAAGGCTCCTCACCAGGGGAAAGTCTGTTGGCTACGTTGACGGCCAGAGACTCCAGTTTGGGCACGAGAGAAGACATGCTGCACGAAGTGGGGTAGGGCGAGATACAAGAGGGCGGGAGGATGGTGCAGACGAGGAGAGGCCGACCCGGTGGTTGGAAGAGACTATTATGATATTATGATGATGATGATGAGGAGGAGGAGGGGAATGGGAAGGTGTCTGGCAAAGGGAAGGGAGGGGACACAAGAGAGGGGGAGCTTGCCAGCGAGAGAGCTTTGTCTGATTGGTGGAGAGGCAATTTAATTTAACCACGCTCTCTCCATCAACCAACCCGCAGCATGGTCATGATATCTCTCATGGCTGCCTCGCGCAGGGCGCTCCTCGCGCACGCCGATGTCGCGGCGGTAGACCATTCTGACATCGCCAGCATCGCCCGGGGGCTCGCCGCCAAACAACTGACTTCCTCGCGGTCGTCGATGTACTGCCTGGACGTCCTGCTCCAGGGGGCCAAGATTCACATTCCCCAGCCGGCCGCCAAACTAGAACCCGTGAGCAGAGCTTTCGAAAGTCATACAATGCCTTCTTCATCTGTTAACTAAACCATCGCCCAGCCCGAAGGTTATCGCGTCCTCATGGAGAATTTGCGTCACGAGTACGAGGAAAAAGCGTACGCCGCCATGGTTGGCAGCGGTGGCCGTACCGACGACACCGTCCAGTCCATCACCAAAGAGGTGTCGGACCAGATCTCTGTCATCCTCAATATTCTTTTCAGCTCCATCTTCACTGGCTTAGCGATATGGTTCGCAACTTCAAACTTGGCCACATATAAGCACCGCCAGCCACTGAGAGTCGGCGCATCCATTCTCGTCGCGGTCATTGTCGCCATCGCCGAAGTTGTTCTCTATAGTAGCTACATGCGCAAAATTAATGATGCTAAAACCCAGGAGCGGTCAAAACCTGAAGTGAAGACCCTCCTTGCGGAGTCGAATGGGCACCTATCACACGCTGTTGGACAGCCGACGTGATTGAGCCAGCGTAGGCGGCCTGGCTTGTCCTTTGTCTTAGGTTCGCCGCCCGCTGAGCACCCTGTAACGGGGACCTTTGCCTCAAAACATTTGCACGATAAACCCAGCATGTATACCTCATGCGCCCCAGAGCTGCTTGGCGTGTGAAGCAAATGATCCTATCAAATGCCTTCAAAATCGTCGTCGTCCTCATCCCTATCTCCGTTTTGTATCTCCTTGACGAGTTCGCGCTCGCGTTCTCGCGCTTCCTGCGCGTTTTTTAGCTCCAGACGATGCTGATTCATCGGGAACCTCATGGCCTGAAGCTCAAAATAACAAGCTTAGTTTCAATACACATTCCTCTAGTGTTATTTGACGAAACAGAAAAGTGAAGAACCTACCTTAACACACTCGTTATGCAACTGCATGCAGAACTTGATGCGTTCGTGAAATTGATCCTGAGGCTCCCTCGTTGCATACACATCAGTCAACTCCTTGCTTTGCATGTACCCTTTCTCATTATTGAGGTTCGCCTCGATCACGCCATCTCGGATAGCCTTTGCAACTATATACTCTGCACTTTCTTCAGAATCCAAGCGGAGCCGGACGCAGATATCGCGGAGCGATATCTTGGAGTATGCGATGCTCATCATTCGAATACCTGTTTTGATCACGTTTTGGCGCAGGCGTAGGATCAAAGTGTAGGTCCCGTCACGTTTAAAGGCGTCGGCATGGGTGTTGACGGTGTTCTGGAAAGCATCAAGCTCGCCAATCCTAACCGCACGAACAAGAGCCAAGTACGGACGAAGCGGTTTCTCCAACATTTGTTGTCTGAATATGCTTCTCTCTGGGATGTCCCCCATCAAGAGCTCCACGACGATATTCAGCTTGTTTGCCGCTTGAACAAAGCCTGCAGCGACTGCAGCCTGGGGCGCTTTCCGGGTCGCACTGATGAGGTACTCGTGTGCACTCGAATAGTCTAGTTGGATGGCGCGAATACGCCCGAGATAGTAAGAGTAACGAGCGAAGAGGTTGTTTGCAGCCGATTCGGGGAACGCGGCGTGAGTAACAAGGAGGTCGGCCTGGCTGATATGTGAAGTCAACAGGTAATTTCGTAGGAGCAGAACAATAATGGTTGCTTGAGTATCCACATCTTTCCTCAATGTGGCGGTCCGAAGAGAAGCGAGGAGTTGAGCACGTATTGCTACCAATGCAACAGAGCTGGGGAGAGATTCATTGAACATGGAGTAGTAGAAATACACCTTGGCAGCAAGCGAGTCCAACGTCCGCCTGTTCATCCCCCGCATCCGTTTGACAAGATGATCCGAGAATTCAGCGCCTTTCTCATATTCTTTCCTGTCAAGAAGATGTATTTGGACTGCAAGGTGGAGGTAGATGTCAATTTCGGGAAGTAGAGTGTCGGGACCTCTGGCATCAGCATCGATATCCATCGCAACATCGCAGTTCGAGATTGTATTTAAAGGAACCCCTAGAACAGACTCTAGGGATGATAGTGCTGGATGTGATGCTGGAAAGGTTCTCTTGATTATCTCTGCGAGGATAGAGATAGTGAAGCGTTTGCGGAGTGTATTCAAAGACCGGAGGACGCGCAGGGTGAATCTTGCATCAAAGTTGGCAACAGCCCTCTCCAGAAGCCCGAAATTCGCCGTAACATCTGCATAACAGGGAGTGTTAGCCAAATCTGGAAGTATCCCGGGAGGTTTCTACCACGCTCCTCTGAGGAAAGTGGCCGTACCAGTGATAACTGCATCGCTATCCCTCAGCTGCTCCTCCTCGTTTGCCCATGGGCTCGACTCTGTCGTAACGCCTTCCATAAGGTCTTCATCCCCAACAGCCTTGCGGATGACGCTGATTACTTGCTCTCCGACCATCGTGTGGAATGCTGCACGTCGAAAGAGGAGACGATGGAATGGATGCCGTTTGGGGGTGGGTATTTTCTGTGGAAAGATGGTTGGATGGGATAAGTGGATGCTGCTGGGGAGGGCGTGTGCCTGCTTAGTAACACCAACGCAGTAGGTACCTAGGTAAGTACCGGGTACTAGTATCCATAGACATCCGCATTGGCACTCCAGGCCTTGTTAACAGCCTCCGCCCGATACTACTTCACAAAGATGCACTGGTACAGTAATTACTCGGTCCCAGATTTGCCTTGTTATTTGTGCCAACTGACCAAATCACTTCTTGTGCCAAAGCCAAGAAACGGCGCGTGCAAGTTAGACAACTACTACCAATTCACAAACTTGGGGTGCTGGCATCCACCTCGTGTTCAAGTAAACAAGTGCAAACGTCGCGACTCCTACCTACAGCACCAAGCGGGCATCCTCGATCCCGGGCAGAAAACGCGAGTACTTTCTGGCAGTATCCAAAGTATGCCGCTCTGTGCATATTGCCCCTTCTATTACCACTCCGTGCTGACTTCATCGGGATCCCACTTGGTTATTTATAGGCTTCCCCCTCACATGCACACACGAACAATATAAAGACCGTCATACCTTCAGCTGGACCGGTCCTGGCATCGATCAAATGCTTGGGAACGCATCCCGGGCTCTTGACATTATAGATATGCACATCCACCCCAATCCAGCCTAGCCGCCGCTACCCCCAGTAATCATAGGTTCGATCGACCACCCGCCGTCGATTTGGTTTTGGCTTTGCATCGGCCTTCCGTCTGCTAACCGCAGCTGGCTGGGCGCCGGACATCTGCTGGTCCAAAAGAGCATTTCGGGAATTTCTCAACTGCAGGAGTTCTTTATCTTCGTTCGGCTCTTTTCCACCGTAGTGGATTATGACGAGGAGCACCATTATCACCGGAAGGTATCCCAGACAATAAAAATATGCTGGCGAAGCCTGGTATCTAAGTTGGTTTATAGAGTAGTCGAAGGAGCTGCCGATATTAAACCCTATGCGGATAGCTATTAGGAGAAGGCACACGGGTATCTTCCAAGGAAATTTGCGAGGCTGATAGTAATGTCGGGCTAGGATTATAGTCACAACAATCGTTCCCCACGCCAAGAGAGAGAAGATCGAAGCGGCTCGGAATCGCGCATCTGTGATTACTTCGATATTCGACTTGGCAATCGGGTTCCAGTTTCTGAGAACAGATAGGAAGAAGGTCTGTGTACCCATATTCCATAATTAGTAAACAAGATACATTTATACACCCACCGATACGCTGGGAAGAGGAGCATACGAGGAAATTAAAAAGATAGAAAATGAGAGGCTCGTAGAACTCAATTTTCGATCGTTGATCGTCCTGTCGATAGCGGAAAAAGTCCTCATCAACGCCTTTACGTTCCTCAAATGAGGCCCTACAGGTTTGATCGAGGGGTCAGTGCCAAAACTTGGAAGCACAGGGTGGGATGTGCACTCAGTGAGCGTACCAATTGCGGGTCATCTCCCAGATGGCGGCAAGGCAGGCGGGGAGGGTAACAAGATAAAATATAAAATGGAATATGGCTGCCGTACCCAGCACCCAGACACGGTCCACATCAACAGCAGTGAAGCCGCTGATCAAGCCAACCGTAGTGGTGATGATACACCAGTACCAAGACCACCTCCTCCCAACCAGACGAAAGCGTTTCTCGGCGGGGAGATATGACTTGCCATGCTTGTTGAGGCAGACAAGTGACAGAACCAGAAGAACAGCGAACGCGATGGCTGAGACGATGCCCAGGATGCCACGGGTGCGTATTGGGCGCACAGGAGTATCGCAACCTGTGGAGTTGTACCACGAGCCATTGTTGATGATGGTTGGAGCGTAGCCGCCAAAGGCAAGGACGCAGTCCGAGTAGTTGGAGATGGTGTCGTTCGGATAGACGACGTAACCAAACTGGGTGAGTATCGTCGCGTTGAAGCGTTGTTGGCCCCCATCCGAATAGACCCAGCTGCCGGCGTCGGCGTCGCCCATCCTGCACCTGGCAAAGTTTCGCAGGGAGCGTAAGAAGTGTTGATGTTACCGTGCTGGCCAGGGCATCTTGGGGGAGGTTTCGGGGTCCAGTAGGTTGACGGGGGGGTTAAGAAGAAACACTGCTCGGAAGCATCCGGCTATTTTTCTGGCGCAAACCCCATATCGAATTGGATGCCCTGGAATTGGAGGCTTTAACCGCGCACTCGCGTAAACCAGAAAAAATAAAATAAAAAATAAAAAGAAAATAAAGAAAAGAGAGAAACAAAATTCGATCGCCAAAACCCTGATGCCAGGTAAAAGGTCGACTACATTCGACGCGGGGTTAAGCCTCGCTATCTCTCCAGTCTGCTCGGCCTTATACTGATGCTTTGATTCAATCATATTCCTGCAACCTCCTCGACGCTCGAAGTCAAGGCACGCCACCTGTCCGCTCCTAGGTCCCTTTCAGCCTGTCAATTTGGTCTGCGGTTACATCTCTCGGCCTGTCAAACCTGGCCTGACATTTGCGCCTGTTGCAGATTGCCGGCCAGGCACGGATGACAGCATGGCGGGAAGGTGAGCTCTGCCTTGAGAACAACCACAACAACAAAACAACGACAACGACAACGACAATATCGCCACTGCTGCTGCCCTCATGCTATAAAATCAAACCCCGGCAATCAAAAATCGGGAAGCTAGACTCGGAACGCATGCTAACGCCACAATCTCTCCCGGCTAGGACGTCGGCGCTTGTTGCCTTGCATCGCCGTGCCGTTTCTGAATCTCTATCCCATAACTTTACAACCCATCAAAGCCACCTGCTCCACACCTTGGGGACAAAAGCCATAGGTTCCGCTGGCTCCCCAGAAGACACCAGTGATATCGGGGCTTGGTCTGTATATTCTCCACCAAGGCCTCTTCCACAGGTGGACCGAATAAAGGCCATTTGCGTCATCGACTTTGATAACAGTATGCAAATGCACCTACATCTACACTTGCTCCAGCTATGCCAAATTGACTGACGAGGATCCACATAGCGCTATACCAGTCACCAACCCCAAGCAACATCTGGGACCGCACATCAATTGGTATTCTTAGAGACCAAAGTCACCTTCTTGGAGGAGGTTTGTTAGTTCCTCTATCCGTTCTTTCAATGTTCGAGGACCTCCCGCGCCTATCTCTGCCAATATGGGAAATTTTTGCTGTCTTGGTATACCTCTTAATAACTACTGCGCAAAATACAAGAGGTTAACACCGCATCTGGTTCGCTATAGGCTGGTGGCAGACGCCTTCGATACTGGATGCAACAATAACGTCTAGTCATCCGCCTGTCGGAAATCCTCCAGACAACGCTGAAACGAAAGATCTTCTAAATCACTGGAACGAACACATGGTACTTGTTTTCCCAATTTGCACGCCATAGCTTTGGTAATCTATCCTGTCAGCGAACTGACTACCTAGTCAACTTAGGTGAAAGTGGCTCGCAGGGCTATCAGGGAACCACAGACACTTAGTGTCCTCCTAACTGGGCGAACCAGAAACCATTTTTCGAAGTTGATTTTGAAAATTCTCAGTAATGGCCAACTCAATTTTGACTTGGTTGTCCTGAAGCAAGCCCACCCACAACTTTCCACCAGCTTCCCAACTACAATGAGCTTCAAGACAAGTTTTTTAACCGCCCTTTTGAAAAGGTTTTGCCACGCAACAAAAATTAGCATATACGATGACCGACAATATCACTGCAAACAGTTCAAGGAATTTGGCGAAATATTCAATAAAAAGATAAGAGAGGAACATGGGCTACGCTCACGGGTCAAATTTGACTGCAATCATGTCTTCGAGACTCATAAGAACCTAGACATTCTGGAAGAAATAAAACAAGTGAAATATATGCTACGACGGCACAACAGAATAAAACGGAGCCTCAACCTTGTTCCAGAGCCTTCCCCTGCCAGGCTTCTCAAGAGAGTATACAAAACAGGCTATATGCTCTCACCCCTCACTACACAGGAACTCTTGGCTAGATTCCCTGCCGTTCTGAGGCGTCGTTATACAAATATTGAAACTTTCGGGACTTGCTTGCTGATTAAGAGTGGGAAATGTGAGCCTCCAGAGATCGAGCTATTGGGCGGTATCGGGGCTCAGATGGAGTTCGAAATCACGAGTTGCGGTTCTTATCGCGACTGCATCTGGGCGGTTCGGGTTCAGCCTGTACAATCAAGCCCGAAGGTACCGGCTGTCGATGGGAACTTCACGATTCTACTTGCAAAGCAGATAGGCGTGCCTGAGAGCTGTATCGACAGCATAGATAACTGGGTCGACATAACGCCTGATGACGCCCGGTATTTCAAGTTCTTCGCCACTGTTGGCGAACAGCTGCGACTACAAATATCGGTCACAAGAATTGGATCCTCCGGGGTCAGCGTGAAAGGGAGGAGCCTAGGAACACGGCCGCAGCTGACCTGTTAAGTGCGGGAGCAAGAATGGACCGCGCCTAGGTCATCATTCGCAATACGAAGAGGAAAAAAGAAGAAAAAGAAAAAGAAAGGGGAGTTAATTTGTGGTGGTAGGCGGAACAATTGGACCTTTTAGAGGAGGAGGGTATACAAGGGAAACTAGGACTATTTGTACGTTGCGAAATCTAGGGCCTAGGAAAGGTTTCTTCTTCGAACTTTCTTGGCGGGTTTGGATGAGCTAGCCATTCCACATGCCAGCACCTGATCTCAGGTTGAGCTGGTCTATTGTATTTGGGCAGAAGTTGGGGTAGGCCAAGTAACCATACCGTACTTCGTATCGTAATTCACGACGGCAATAAAATGTATCGACTATTAACGGCGAAGACTAGAAGCAGTCATTCCTCCTAATCGCCGATCTAGTTCCCGTATTTCAGACTCCATTTGAATTTTCCGGGTTTCAAGCGTCCTGATAGCTAGTTCCTCGGCCTCTATTTCAACGGCTGCAATAGTAGACTGCGAGTGTCCTGGGTGCCCTGGACTATTTGATTGAATATGCAAGTCGGCAGCGCCTCGCTGCAAGTCGAGTTGTGTCCGCTGGGCGGTCACAAGCTCTTCATGGAGCAAGATGCTAGATTGAAGGTCCTTGTATCTATCTCGGAGATTCTGGATTCTCATATCCAGGCCAGGAGTCGGGCTTATTGGCTCTGGTCAACAAAAGTTATCGGGATGTGCTTGCTGAGTGGGGCTTACTCACTATACTTTAGCTAGATTCTCGGCCCCGTGTAGAAGTAACTCAACATCCACCTCTCCTTTCAAATGAGCGGTATTCACGGCACTACGCATCTGGTACATGACATTATTGTCTAACAGCGAACCTAGTAATGCGGACTTGTTGGAGGGGCCTGTTGTTTTTGGGGTGAAATCACCAGCTGAGGCGGAAGAGGAGAAGAGAACACGCTCATATGGAGACGTGTCTCTGATAAGTGACGTGATTGGCGGCTTGTTAATCTGTGACTGCGTGTCATCGGATGATAGAGCCTCCGGTCAGTGATGTCTGAATGCGGGGAGGGCCGCATGTATTGTTGGGTGATTACGTTTGTGAACGTCCCTGGTCGACTGAATTGCATGGACGAAATGAGATTTGCGGTAGCCTCGATTTGCTCCAGGTGGCGTTCGAACCTCCCGCTGACTGCCATCTTGGCTTGATCCCAAGAGGGTTGACGTGAGAGTACACCACGAAGATGTTCGAAGCGTCAATACAAGTCTGCCCACAACGGCTGTAACTTTTGATATGTGGCGGAGTTGCTCACCTGCAGAGCTGCCTTGGTAGATAAACAAGCGCGTGGGGGTAAATTTTCGAAGCGTCAGTACAAGACTGGCTTGAAGAGTTGGCTCAGCCCTCCATCTGGATCCAATACTGTGATGCTGTGTGTGTGCTGTTTGGCTGCTGAGATTCAAGCTAAAGTGCTGCGTCTCGGAGGTGCCACCGGGGGTTTCCGTTTTGGGTCAACCACCAGACGCGCTCCAACCGCACCCATCATCGCCATCACCACCACCACCGCCATCAACCACCACCACCACCTGCTCTATCGTTGCTAGCATCAACACCCTACTCTGTCCAAAGGTCTTTCCACCTTTGCTTAACATAGTGTCAGGCACCGTGAGCTATAATCTGCTCTTGATGCTCCTCTCACCTGCGGTTATCCCCAACCGCGCCCTAAACACCGCGCCAGAACTTCAATGATAAAACGCAAACGGCCTCGCGACGACGAAGAAGAAGAAACCTCCATTTTGCTCCAGACAGGCCAAGCCGAATCTCACCTCAGACATCAGCACAGGATCGTTTCTAGCACCGTCTGTGACATCGACACCGCAACCCCAATCTGTTGCCATAATGATGCCGAACGGCCAACTCGGTCAGCCCATGGCGGGTCAGCCCCAAGTGACGGCCAACCCTATGGAGGAAACTAGGCAGAAATATCTCAGAATCCAACAGGGCCTCAAGAGCGAGATCCAGCGATATGGTGCAAACGACCCTCGGGGGGCGGAGGCTATGAGAAAGCTTGAGCAGTTCAACCAACATATGGCCAATTTAAGGAGTCACCAAGTGAGCCAACGACAGGCTGCTGCGAACGCGGCTGCTGCTCAACAAGGCCAACCCCAATCTGCGCCTGCCCCTCAACCGCCACAGACGGTAGTGCAGCCGCGTCCTGCCGTCGCTCCTGTGGGCGCAAACACAAGCAATAGGCCTACTGGCGCCGTAGGGCCCGCTTTGCAGACTGTATCAGCTCCTGCTCCTGTTGGAGGCAATGGGGCAGGAGGACAACCCATGAAGCTCTTGGTTCCGGGCCACATCGACCCCGAGAACGCAGATAATTGGCGACGAGAAGCCGAGGCTCGCCTGCGGACCGCCTATGCCTCTATGATGCAATTTCGAAGCAATGTACAAGCTCTTCAAGGCGCAATAAATAATACAGACAAGCCCCTCCCGCCGAACGAACTAGTCGATAAGAGGAACCAGCTGGAGCAAATCCAAAAGCAAAACAAAAAATGTGAGGACTTTATAAACGCCTTCAGGCTGCAACAAGCAACATTGGCCCGAACCGCCGCTTCCAATAACAGTAACGGAAGCAATACAAACACGATATCCGCGCCTGCAACCAGTGCTGCCGCCAATGCTAGCACAGGTCTCAATTTCAATTCTCACCCTAGCACAAATACTGTCAATGCTACCTCCAACATAACAAATATTGCTAATAGCAATAGCCATATCAACAATAGTAGCAGCCATATCAATGGTAGTAGCACTTCCGGCGTTGACCAAGCTCCCCCAAGCAGCTCAGCCGCCGATATCAGTGCTGTTGATCTATCTGCCGGTGCCACTGGCGCAGCAACATCTGCGTCGAACTTACCCAAGGTTCGTAGAGTATCTTGCAGCATTTGCCCCTGCTTGATCCGGCTTCTATAGCCCATGGCTTTGTATTAGCTCTTTACCTGTTAGATGCTTGAGTAGCTTGCCACTTATTCATTTTGCTAACGTCCTATGCAACACGACCTAGGCCACAGCTCCAAAGGCGCAGACGCTTCAAAGAACACTTTCGAACATTGGCTCTGTGGGCAATGCCCTCGCGGCAGTTAGTGCTCAAAACACTGCCTCAAACAATAATGCAGCCCAACCTGGCTCACAGAAATCACCAACTTCCGCAAACCCTCTGCGAAGCACTGCAAATGCAAGTGCATTCACACCCGCATCTGCTATGTCACAAATTTCACCACAAGCCCCTGCCGGGCCCTCGCTTCGGCCATCAATCGGCGGCTCGACAATCTCGCATCCTCAAGCGCTTCAACAAGCCATACACCAACCTGCCATACCTGAATCACCGGCCAAGATGTCCGCTGGTGGTCCGACAGCCACGCCTGTTCTGCAACGTGAAGGAGCATCAGCGCATCGCCTTCCCATTCCAAAAACGCTTTCCATGCCCGCGCCGACTGCTGTTGCTGTTCCTCCTTCTAGACCAACTCTTACAGGCGGCACCCATACCGCCTCGGGCCCAATTGTTGGGGGTCCAGCAATGGCCAAGCCACCCCAGTTTGAACTGGATGAAGCTAGTGGGGGGCTCCTCAGTAAGCGAAAACTTCACGAACTCGTCAGGCAGATCGACCCCGATGAAAGTTTAGATCCAGAAGTAGAAGAGGTAAGCGCTATTTTGAAAGGCTTTCCCCTATCAGGGCATGGCACTAACTTTCGAAAAAATTTGCGCATTTAGAGCATCCTAGAACTAACGGAAGACTTCGTTGACACGCTCCTTACTTTTGCTTGTCGCATGGCGAAACACCGCGGAAGTGACACGCTTGATATCCGCGATGTCCAAATGATCCTTGAGCGAAATTGGAACATTCGAATTCCTGGCTACTCGATGGATGATATTCGGACTGTACGCAAATTTAACCCTACAGCATCCTATCAACAGAAGTTGCAGGCCTTACAGGCAGGTAAAGCTTTAAACCAAAGCGAGGTTTCGAAGGATGCTTGAACCAAGCACGCGTTCCAATAACTTCCAACCAGTTATGCCTTTCCTGTCCGCAACAAAATAGCCCCTTTGTGTGGAGGGTTTATTGCCAAAGCTTGCCTCAAGTTGAAGATGCCAAAATGGCCCACTTTGACAAAATTCCTTCCTATTACTCGTCTGCCTCAATTTTGAACGATAATTTCCTTGCCATGCATGGATGGTGTTCGGTTGTCTCTTGATATTCAGGAACTTTAACTTTTCTGCCTTATATTTCCCTTTATCCTATTGGTATTGCCTGCGCGGCTGGAGTTTTTTTCCTCAGTTTTTTTTCTGTCCTTGTAAACCCCACCCAAACATGCCCGGCACCGATCAATGGCATCGGCTTCCTGTGCGCACTTCTACTCTCTTCTTCATCTTCCGTCAGTGGCTACACACCGTGCAGAACGTCCCGTTAATAAATAGCCTGCCCACTACACAGAGTGTCAATGAATGATTTCGCTACCACCTAAACGTGACTTTAGTTACACGGTCTGCAATCGAGTAAGAACTAACATGTGCTGAAAGTATGTGCCAGGCTTCCAATTTCGAGGCTAATGCGATTCTTTTAATACCTCCTGCTTCCTGTATAATACCTGGCAACGCACACCAACCAACTTGGTGGGGCAACTGGTCACTTGCTTGCGAGCAAGCATCTATTCGAAATATAGACAGAATTGCTAGAACGAAAAAAACAATACTCCCGAAGAAAAAACCCCTCAGCAAAAGAAAAAAAAAATGAGGAGGGCGGAGAAGGGAAAATTCTAGTAATACATATCGTCTAAAAAAAACGCGCCGCCATTAAAAGTTCTCCTTGCCCCAAACAAACGACATGTGCGGTTCCGAATGCTCGTTGCATTTAACATGAAGTTGTGAACTGAGGACCTTGGGTCCGCAGAAAAATACACCGACTTCAGCGGGTGAATGTATTGATTTCACCCCTTTGAAAATCGAATCCCAGTTTGGCCTACCAAAGTTTGTGGGAGCGCGCAAGCCGGTTATTGCATCTCTTTCGGCATTTGCATCGTTGATCATAATGTTGGTAGCATCGTCCACCTTAATTTTAGCGGTGAGGTACTTCAAGCAAAATGTAAGTTACAGTTCTTGTTATCTGAAATCCAAGTACCCTAGACCAAGGCTATGGCAGAACAGCAAAGACGAGGGGCTTCGGGAACATACTGTATGGACTTCAATTAGGTGTGAAATATCTTGTGCCTCAATAGCCATGAGCAACGACCTAAACCATTCAAAGGAACCGAAGTCACGGCTTATCTGCCCGTTAGTGCCAACAACATAGAATATACTGTTGCTCATGGATATAACTTACCAGATCCAGAAGAAATAGACCTTTGATAGCCTAGTACGTTGATGCGGATAATTTACTCGATACCAGATGCTTTTTAAGATAGAAGCAAAAGGCGTGACACCGATGCCGGCGCCCACCAGCATGGCAACCTCGTATTTGAAAACATCTTCAGAGGCGGATCCAAATGGGCCGTCGATATAAACTGAAAACCATCATTAGTAGCATGAAAGCAATTTGGTTCGGCTAGTTATGACAAACCTCGGGGTAGAATACGCCGGAGGGCGGGATCGACTTCTGGAGATGCGGAATCCTTGTCCACGCCAATAACTCTGGACATGCGCTTCTCTCCTTTTTCTGACTGTTCAGGCTTCCTATCAAATGTACAACCAAGCGTCGTTGCTAGCGCTTTGGTGAAATCACCGACACATCTGATGTGTACGGAAATATAATCCTCCTCCGGCGCACTGGTAAGTGTGAATGGGTGGTATTGCCAAATTGAAATTTCGGGGCAACAGAGGAAGATGTATTGTCCAGCTTTTGTAACTGTGTGTTCCTTTTTAATTTGTATTTCGACAACATTGCTTGGATGTTGGATGACTTTGCTGTTGTTTTATGAGACTGTTAGTATCTGGGATAAAATGATGACTTGAAATCAAAATAATGGTCAGACGAAGATACCAACCTTATTTGAGTCTTATGTTTCCCGCGGATCTCGCGGGCAAGTCTTTCGCACAGGTAAATAAAACCCCCGACCAACCAATATTTCCAGAAAACACCGATTCCGACGCATTGGGGGTCCCGATCGTTTTTGATCATACAAAAGGCGCCATGGAAAGACCAGAAGAAGAAAAATACAAGGAACAAATGATGGGTGTACCAAAATCGTTCAAAGTTTGCCCGTCTGTATCTTTCTACACCGGTCCAGGCCATTGCAATCAATGCGATAAGCATGATATAACCTGTCCATCCTGGGCCCGTTAAAAAGTTGGCCATCATGAAGCCCTTGAATCCAAGGCCGGTTTTAGCAGCGAGCTGCGCAAAGTTGTTCCAATGCGCGACGGTATGCACGAGTGAAAAGAAAACGATAGACCAGGCAGTTACTGATAGACAAGGGAGTCAGTATGCATGGACCGATGTTAGTATAAAGGGATATCCAACGATATTGGCCCAACATACACATGTGAAAAGTTATATTTTTGTCAAACGGGATTATAGAATTGAGTGGGGTCCTGCGAAGCAGTGAAATGCAGCTTCTGCAGACAGCTAGAATAAAAATGGATGAGTTAGCGGTATATGAGGAAATGAGAGTGGAAACGTGCAGCACAGGATGCGATTGAACATACGGAGCAGCACGAGGGCGACATCGACATGCAGGACCAGGGCAGCGGACCGAGCGATGGGGTATGTGATGCCAAAAGTAGCTCTTGCGGTATTGAGGTTGTCCTTAATGAAGAGGGTCAGATTTGGACTCGGATAGGCTGATGGAGGAAAAGACCAGGGGAGGCGGACCTTCATACAAAAATTGACAAGGGCAAATCCGAATACCATCATGTGAAGGAGTATAAAGGTGGATACAAAGCTAAACGCAGCCGGGTGGTGTTAGCGGCGTGTATCTCTCACATACAATATCGTATGTATATACAACGGGGATTATGCACACTTACATTCTTCGGTGGCCCTCGTTCACCATCCTGCGACGGTTGTTAGCACTTGTGTTGGCTGTGTTTGGTTTTTTTTCGTGCGCCAACGCGAGGAAACGCACCAGTGGTCAAACTTCTGTTTGAGAGAGAGATGTTTGACCTCGTCTTTGTGACGGGAGGTCGCGAAGTTGCCCATCACCTTGGCCAGCCCGGGCCAGCGCTGGCGCTCCGACACCGATTTCCGGACGGGCATCGTGTTTCGGATGTGTATATGTATTTGTAAACGGATGTGTATCTCAAGGAACGGTTTTGTGGGCGACTGGGCCAGCCAGATCGGTGCAGCGGCGGAGGATGAGTTCTAGGCGACGACGCAAGGGGCCAGGTCTTCGAGAATCTAAACACTTGCGCGGTTGGCGAGATGGTCTCCGTCGGAGGAAAGCAAGAACAGAGGAAGGACAGGAGATGATGGCCTTTAAAGGAGGCCCGGATGGAGCCAAAGCTGGTGCTGTCAGGCCACGAAGGGGTTCAGACCATCGTGAAACGGAGCCCGTTGCAGCCAACTGCGCGCACATTGACCCCTCGCCGGATGCTTAATTTGGACGATACAGTTGGGCGATCTAATCAGTCGGGGCAGTCTGACGAGGCAAGGCATTGACGGGCGAACCAGTGAAGCATGTCGACTCGGCCTGGGAGTTTGAGTATGCGCAGCCGACGTGCTGTATCCAGTATAATACGTCCTGCTCCACTCGCTTATGGCGTGTAGCTGTGCAACTAGGTGGCTCCTACGGAGTGGCAGGCGTAGGCTGCGTGGAGGTGCGTGGTGTAGAGCGCAGAGACGAGAGTGTTCATTCGTATGCTTGAGAGTCTCTACTAGGTGCTCGATCCCTATATTAGTTTAATCAATAAATACTTAAGTGCCTACTTAAGTAAGTAAGGAGTTTTCAGCTTTTAGTTCTCACGCATAGAAATAGACGGTTTGTGGCGTATACAGAGGCTGTGCTTACCTAAGCACACTCCAACCTCCCGCGCAACGCGGCAACTCCGATAAATAGTCGTCGTCGTCGTGATGCCCCGTCGATGCTTCAATCACCGCCATCACCATCCTCTCCCTCCCCTCCCTCCCCTCCTCCTCCTCCGGACGCCAGTCGCCTGTTTGTTGGCCCTCGCTCTCTTGCACTACTCCTTTCGCCCTCGGTTTCGGACCCCCGCTCGTGAGACATCAAGTCGCCCGGACACCCACAGCCCCGAGTCCTCATACCCACAAACATCACCCAAGCATCAAACAACAACCCCCCCTGCTGCCTCTGTTCCCTTTCCTTTCCCGCAATCATGTCTCATGGCTACGGCTCAGGCTTCCACAGCCAACAGAGCCAGGCCGCCGCAAAGTATGCGAAGCTCTTCGCCCTCCTCGGCCCAGCCCAATAACCGTCCTGGCTAACCTCCTCCGGCAGACTACCACCAGGCCCCGTACCATGGCGGACTGGATCAGTCCGGCCTGCCAGTCATGCCAACCATGAGCGCAACCTTCATTCCTGGCAAGGATGACGACTGGTCAATCCCGGCTCCCGAGTTGATATCTCCGGCGCCACAGAGGTGGGCAGTTTTCACCCAGAGCCCGCGCTCCTGTCGTTGAAGGCTGCTTTTTGACGATCAGCTGATGTCAAGCCCAGGATAATGCCCGAGGTCCCCACAAATATCGCAGATTCTATCGGAACCTTGGAAAACCGGGCCACTGCACATCTAGTGGGCCACGATCCCGCCGCCGTAGAAGCCCCGGCCCGCCGCGATCTGTTCGACGAGCCGACTTGGACTCCTTTCCCAAAACTTCAGAATCCTGGTCCCAATATCCCTCCAACCGACGACGAGAAGGAAAGATACCTAGACTCCTCAAGATCCGCGGTTCTCGCTTCAGATGATCCCGACACTCAACTAGCATGGGCTCAGGATGCTCTCAACTACGTAGACACATCATTGCAATACCTAGCCAGGACCTCCGAAGATGGCCGGCCCCAAACTCCAGCTGTGGAATATCAGCTTAGGGCCGACTCCCTCAATATTGTCAATTTCTTAGCCGATCAGCATCATCCTAAAGCCGAATTCATGAAGGGCACCTGGCTGGAGTTCGGCAAACTTGGCTTTAGGGTTGATAGAAGGGAAGCGTTCCGGTGTTATGCCCGAGCAGCAGAACGAGGCTACGCACGTGCAGAATACAGGATGGGCATGCAATACGAAAATTCAAATGAGCCTATGAAAGCGATAAAACACTACACCCAGGGAGCAGCTCTCAACGATTCAGCTTCAAACTATGTTGGTCTCTGCCTTTATCATTCCTTCTTCCTTCCAGGGAATTCTTAGCTAACTGGATGCCCTAGCGACTTGGAATGATGACACTGCTCGGGCAACACGGGCAAATACAGGATTATAACCATGGGATAACACTTGTTAGGCAGGCTGCTGAGACTGCAGACGAAAATGCACCTCAAGGAGCCTATGTTTACGGCCTGATGCTAGCCCGGGACCTGCCTGGCCTCACGGTACCTGAACAATATCTCGGGCTTGATTTAAACCTCGCAAAAATAATGATCGAGAAAGCAGCTTTCCTCGGTTTTGCCAAAGCTCAAGTCAAAATGGCTCAGGCATACGAGCTGTGCCAACTAGGATGCCCATTTGATCCCGCCCTATCGCTGCATTATAACTCCCTTGCATCAAGGCAAGGCGAGCCGGAGGCCGATATGGCCATCAGCAAGTGGTTTCTTTGTGGCCACGAGGGGGTCTTCAATAAGAACGAAGAGTTGGCTTTTAGATATGCGAACCAAGCAGCGAAGACAGGTTTGCCAACAGCCGAGTTTGCAATGGGTAAGATAAAGTCTAGCAAACGAATCTGCCGCGAAGTGCCTAACTTGAACCGTTTAGGTTATTTTTATGAAATCGGAATGCAGGTTCCTGTAAACTTGGCTGAAGCGAGGAGTTGGTATAACAAAGTATTTGTCTCTCTGAGATTCCCCCGGTCATAAATATTCACTAACGAGCCATGTTCCAGGCGGCGACACACGGAAACAAGGATGCGAAGGGGCGCTTGGACGGAATATCAAGATCCAACACCCTTTCCCGAAAGGACCACGAAAGGGTAGCTCTTACAAGGATCCGAGCCAGCCGGTCGGTCCGCCTGCCAAATAGACCGCTATCTGCCGCCGTAGACATGCCAAACCCAGTAATACCATCCGCTGGTATCGTAGCAGGCCACCCGAATCTCTCAAATCTCAACTCCACTTCTGCTCGGCCGACTACTCCCGGCTTCATAAATCCAGCAACGGGCACAATACGGCCTTTCACAGTTGATACGGGCCCAGCTCCGCCACAGAGAACAAGCTCTGCGGCACCCTACCCACCTAGTCCAACTATCGGCGGTAGACCAACTATCGGCGGCCTGGGTCGTCCGTCGACTGCAATGGGTACTACAAACCGGCCAAATTCGGTTGCCCCAACTCAACACGGGCCTCTAGTTCGGCCTCAAACAGCAGTTCCTGCTGGCGTCCTCGTCCCTGCTGGCACATACCCTAGCCAAGGCGATCGTAACCGGCCGGTACAAAGACCTGCATCTGCATTCTCTGCACGGCATCCTAACCAACCAGGATTTCCGGCGAGCCAACCTTTACGTCCTCAGGGTCAGGGTCGAGGCATCGCGACGGGGAGTATTCCTTACCCAGGGTTCGAGGCCCCTCTCCCGGTCCCTCGGACGGACAACCCTACAAACAGGCAAACAGGTGCTATAGACAAGGCACGGAGGCCATCATCAACTCCACAGCCTGTTACAGGGCCGGCAGGATCACGGCCCACACCAACTCCCAAGCCCCAAGCACAAGCACAAGCACCAAACCTATACCAGTCCAGGCCGATCTCGACCGGAACACCAGCACCGCTTACTCAAACGACAACACAGACAAAGCCATCCTCAAATGCCCAATCACAGGTGCATCCGCCGCCAATCCCCCCGGTAGCTTCTCCGCCCATAAATCCAACCTCCGCAGAAACCCCAGCTCCGCCGAAATCCCCAACATTGCCTGCCAGCGTTGGCCCAAGCAAAAAGAGATTCGAGGACTACGAGTGGCTACCACAACAGCAAAAGGAACAAGAATGTGTAAGCAGAATCTGTGACCCACGCCCAATTTTTAGAATATCTAACCAAGCGACTCTTTTTCTTTTAGGTTGTTATGTAGTGGCCTCACATTCATGCATTCATACCTCAAGCTCCGGTATTTGCACTGTCTATTTATTTTTCACTCTAAAATCTTCTAAACATACAGTTTTGGATTAAATAATTTCAAGATACCACCTTCGGGGCGTTACATATTCTCCTGGCGAAAGTTTAGTGGTGCCAGAACAAAACAAACCGCGGGATGCTTTTTTGATTGACATGTGATTTCTCCGCCCTTGCTCCTGTTATCGCTAAAGAGAGGGGATGAACAGCGGCGAAAGAGAGTGCGCTAGCATGCCCATCGGATGTAGTGGTGTTATTCACTTGGGATTGATGGGTTGGGTGTATTTGGCGCTTGCCGAGATACTAGTAATAGTGATAATAATCAAACGACAAGATAGAGTTGAAACGGCTGAAGACGAAATCCGGGGGCATCTTTGAGCCCCGATAATTCTCATCTTTCCGGGGGTTGGGGGGGAGGGAAACAACGAATTTGCGTGCTTGGTATCAGCCCGGAGGCCCAACACGCCACACTTCAACTCCCAGAATGTTAAACTTATCGCCCTCGCCGGAGAGCGGCTCGTTTCCAAAGGTGGGACAGGTGGACGAAACACCAGTATCGAAGTTATCGTCGACCCATAAACCGTAATGGCCGTCACTACATGCCCGGGGAGGAAGGGGCTGTTAGAGAAGAGCAAGCAGGATCGAGCGGGCGAGGAAATGGAGAACAGACTCACCCCCCGCCAAAAGATATAAAGTGGTGGTCGCAGAGGATCATGTAGTCGTTGATTCCGCTGTATGGGAAAGCCTTGAAGCGGATGTTGTCGGTGGGCGGCAGTGCGGAGGCCTTCCACAGGAAGCACTCGCCGGTGCCATAGTATCGCCCGGCGGACGGGTGGATGGACTCGTTTGCAAACGCGCCAAACACGCCGTCGCTGGTGTCTTTGACGACAAAAACAAAGGCGCCGGTCCCGAGCCTCGAGTAGAGTGTGGATAGACTCACGCCGTGCTGGTCCAGGCTGTACATCAGGGTCCACGTTCCGTGCAGCTGCAGCCGGGGCGGCAGCAGCAGCCTGATTTCCTCGGCCACGGTTTCGGTGAGCAGCGAGCGACTGGCGGTGGATGCCGACAGTGCGGGCAGGCCGGCAAAGCTAAGCGGGGCTAATGCTGGAGGGAGATACGGCGAGAGCTGCCTCTGTGGCGGCGGCATTGTCTTGGACCCGGCATTGTGGGAGCGCGGGGGCGATGGGTGGTGGTGGTGGTGGGCAGCGGTTTGGTTGACTCGAAACTCGTCCTCGCCAGTGACTTCGGAGGATATCCGCTGCAAGGTTCGGATGACCGAGCTTGAGAGAAAGGACACCAACGAGGGAGCCGGAGACGAGGACCGGGACGAGGGCGATGATGGCATGGTGGCATGTCTGTTGCGAGCGATGCGAGCCGGAGCTGACGAGCCTGAGCTGGCGGGCGGGGCTCGGGTTTTATATTGCGCTCAGTCTAGTAGTTTTACCGCTCACGTCACGGCATCTGTGGAATCTAACACTCGTGGATTCGGGCTCGGGTCCGCACAGGGCAAGATTTACACACAAACAGCATAGTCTGGCTCCGCAGTCATGGAAAATTCGTATTTCCGTCGCGTGGAGGACGGAAATCAAGCAAATAGTAAAAATCAACAGTCTGGCTGTACCCGCAAGCTAGGGAATTAACAATACAGGAAGCTCTTGGCAAGGAGGAGAAGGGGAGAGGGTGTCTCTCAAGGTGAGAAACAAAGACACGAAATTCAATTAAAACTAAGGAGAACGCCGCCTGAATGATTGTTCCAATGCCTTGTCGTGGCCTTTCTCATCATGAGTCGTTCTAAATAGCGTACTTTCGAGTCCACTCCCGGGCTGTCGCTTCATATCTAGCTCTATCGGTCTTGTAAACGTGGGCGATCTCTGGCACCAGGGGGTCATCTGGGTTGGGATCCGTAAGCATGGAGCATATGGAAAGCAGAACTGTTCCGAGTCAGCACGTTGCCCTTTCAGCTCGCCCGTAGGTACGGTGGAATAGGCAAGCAAGCCAACCTTTCGAGATCGTCAAAGCCGGCGACCACTGGTCACGCAGAATATCGAGGCAGATGCTGCCGTTGGAATTGATATTTGGATGGTAGATGCGAGTTGTGAAGTTCACCTTCGGAGGTTTGAAGGGGTAGTCGGTCGGGAAGTGAATCGCAAGGAAGAAAACGCCAGACGCATACGGACTATCAGCCTGTTTCGGACACCGGGTTGCTACAGTCAGCTATGCTAAGTCACCAACTCGCTCGCAAGCGGCGGCGATACAGGTAGAGCGCCTACCGGGCCCATTATAGTCGCTTGCCAGTGGAACTAAACTTGTGTTAGCGAGAACCGGATTGTTATTCTTTGGCAGCCGCTTTGTCTATGAGAATTTACCAGATCTTCGCCGTGTGGTCCAGCGCTGCAGGAAGAGGGCGGGTCACTTTGAAACAAAATAGCCCTTGTTAGATAGACTGACAAAAGATGGGATAGGAGGAGGCATAGTTGAAATGAAAACGTCACACTTGGAGCGGTGGCTGGAAGGGAGGTTTTTTTTTTTTTTGAGGGGGAGGGGCGTTCTCGCTTTCCCCTCGGTTTTTCAATTATCAAAGCGAGACGGAGAAGGATCGGTACTCACCGCCCAAGGTCCGTGAGCTCCTTGTTAATGCGTTTGAGAGCCATAGTTGGTCTTTATATTGGTAGGTTGCTTGAGAGCAGCCGGTTCGTGAGGATGGCAATAAGTGAAGCTTGAAAAGACCTGGCTTATAGATAGAACTGGACAATCCCTCCCAGTTAGCGATCGAGAAGAAGAAAGAGGATGAGGAGCATATGGTCAGTTGGCCGATCGTTCGGTCAGCCTGTCAGGAGCAGCAGCGAGATCGTGTGGGTCAAGTTGAGCTCTGACAAACATCGGTGGCATGGCCAGATCAGGTCTAGAGAGAACATACAGGCTCAAGCAGCAGACACGGACACTGGTAGAACAGCTCTTGTTGAAAATACGAATCCTGAATGGCGAGGTCGCGAGAATGATCGGAGAAAGGAAGAGGGATGGGAGAGAAGGAGAGGGGATGAAGGAAGAGGAGTAGGAGGAGGAGGAGCAGGAGGAGAGGAGGAACAAGAGAGAAGAGGAGAGAAGACGGCAGCAGATACTGACAAACGCAACGCACAAAACAACACGTTTGCAACACGGAAACACGGGCAGTTTGCTTGTGCCAGCACCGTCCCCTTTTGGAGCACTTTTGCCCAAAACTGAGCTCCACCGTGTCTGACAGATATTGAGATACTATCTCGGCTCAAGTTATTTTTATAGAACAGGCGTGCTAGCCTTGTAAGCACACCCTGACAGATGGCGACATGGGCAGGGCCGCGCCGTATAGGTCGGGTGTACGTCTACAGGTATATACACTCAGTTGCCTTTCTCTCATCTATCAGCAAAAAGCCTGCACGCCTGTGATGGCCCTCCCTAAGATTACTAATAGACAGACACAACTCCTCGTCAGCGACTGGGTTCTCACCTCATGCTACACAGTCTTGACTTACAGCTGTGAATGTCGCTTTGGCCTTCATAGGTCTGCGCAACAAATAAGTTCGCAACGTGTCGGCCAATGTGGTACTCATCGGCTACCGCGTTCCCACCAAATATCTCCTGGAGCCTGCCCTCCGCATACAAATTCACCAGGGTGAACGCTAGTCAGCCACCCTAACGCTGGAACCAATTTATTCCCTTCATCCACTCACCGCCTTGCATGCTCCAGTGCTCTGTCGCAGTTCTGCCGCTTGATTATCGAAATCAACTCCGGAGCAAGAGGCCCTTGCTCCTTTAGTCTACCAACCTGTATGCATCTGTTCCTTTTTTTTTCAATTAGGTTGTATCATTTATCCGAGAAGACAGAATGTGACCCGCTGAACAGCACGGGCACGTCGCTGTGAGGCTTACGCAAGGAGCCCGAAAGCCACGTCGGTTACAGCGTTCGCCAGTTTCTTCTGGATGAGCTGATACTTTGCCAGCGGATTGCCCTTGAACTGTCTTCGGGACAGCGAGTATTCTCTGGCCTTCTCTATACAATCCTCCAGCGCCCCCATGGTACCCCAAGCGATCCCGTATCGCGCATTATTAAGACACGCGAATGGCCCCCCGAGTCCCTCTATGTCCGGAAACATGTTCTCCTCGTATACAGGGGCGCTATCCAGGTGAATCATGCCCGTGGTGGATGCTCGCAGACCTGTTTTGTTCTTGATTGGGGGGGTATTCAACGTGCCTGCGGGGCACCGCGACCGCTCCACCACAAAGCCTCTTATCTTGCTGTCAAGTTTTGCCCACACTACAAGAACATCCGCTGGCAAAAAAAAAAACCAATACCCAGTTAGTTTTGAGAAACAACAGGAATCTGCGAAACTAAGGACGCAAACCCACCTATGGGAGAATTTGTTATCCACGTCTTCGATCCAGAGAGCAAGTAAACCCCCTCGCGGCTTGGGTCTGGCCTCGCCGTCATTTCTAACCTGTAACTCGTTCAGAAAAGGATGGTAGGTTGTAGACGGAAGCCACGCTCAACCCTAGTTGATGTTTACTCACGATCCAGGATCCGAGCCGTGATTCGCTAAGTACAATTAACTGTTAAACTGATCAAAAGACTTTGGATAGCAGGCGGTAGCAAGGTATTGCCATCCCAAAAGTACTCACGTTCGGTTAGACCGAAGCATCCGAGGATGTTTCCCTTGGCCATCTCGGGCAATAGCCTTTCCTTCAGCTCTTGAGCACCAAAGTCATAGATAGCACCCATAGCGAGGGAGCTTTGAACAGACAAGGCACTTCGATATCCGCTATCCACTCTGTAAGATCCGCAGTCGTGTGCTGCGTCAGTGGCACACGTATGGACAAAGAACAGAGAAACGTACTTCAACATACCTCTCAACTTCTCGAGTGATCAACTTTCGTGATACAGCAAATGCTCGAAGGCCGGTTTTTGTCAGTGACTTGCAGAAGGCTTTGCGAGCACGATATGTGGAAAGAACCGTCATACTCCCATCGCGACATCGCCTATACCAGCGCAGCCGTAGCCTTTGATAGTAGCACCAAGCAAACCCAGACTACCCATCTCCTTTATGATATCTTTATCGAAATTTTCATCTCGATAGGCATCTATTGTTTCCCGAGACACATTGCATTGTGTAAGCGTCGAGTCAATGCATAAAGAAATAGTGCAAAGGGGGTCGTATTAGCCCACCGAGAACCCGAGGAAGGAGCTTGCTCTGCGAGTATTCTTTGGCGGCAGACGATATAGCAATCTCGTCTTCGTGTAGCAATTTATGCAACTGTAGTGGGTCCTTGTAGTCGAATGTCGAGGCCAGCCGGATCCGAGTACCATGAATCTGGGGCTGATACAGACTGGCTCCGGAACATGCACCAAG
This sequence comes from Drechslerella stenobrocha 248, assembly GCA_000525045.1. NCBI lineage: Eukaryota > Fungi > Ascomycota > Orbiliomycetes > Orbiliales > Orbiliaceae > Drechslerella > Drechslerella stenobrocha. The sequence continues at coordinate 211,955 of KI966432.1, read as the reverse complement.
GTGCTGCAAACGCGTGCGCGAAGATGATACCAATCGCAGCATGTTGGCGAATTCGAACGGGTTCTCAGGACAGTGTTCTTGTTGAGCTGTCCACACTAGGTACTATATACATCACATCGGATACTAGTAGTTGGCCAACCACATCAGGCCCCGAAGCGGGGCATCGGGGACCTGCCGCCAATTACTACCATTATTATCACGTGACAGATCTCGCAACGCGCTCCGTCCTGTCCGGCGCGTCCCCCTCCACAAACCTACAAAATGTCCATGCCAAACGACTTCTTCGGCTGCCTTTACCACGCGCTAGAATCACATATACGGAGGGGAAAAGAGATATAGACCACGCTCTGTTGGACCATCGCGAATATGGGTATCAAGCGTAAGTTCTGCCCTCTCAATCTAGTTGCGGTCCCGTTCTCACGCCATCAACAGAGCTATACCAAGTGATATCAGAGGCAGCGCCGGATGCTATTCGGAATGGAGAGATCAAGAATCATTTTGGTCGCAAGGTCGCTATTGTAGGTTACATCGTCTACTTTGTACTGCTCATCTCTAGCTGACGCAAGTATCCTCCAGGATGCCTCTATGAGCATCTACAGCTTTCTGATCGCTGTAAGATCAGAAGGCCAAGTTCTGACGTCGGAGACCGGGGAAACTACCTCTCATCTTATGGGAATGTTCTACCGAACGCTAAGAATGGTCGATAATGGGATAAAACCTCTTTATGTTTTCGACGGCAAACCACCGACCCTGAAATCCGGCGAGCTCGCAAAACGTACTGCTCGAAAGATTGAAGCCCAAGAAGCACACGAAGAGGCCAAGGAAGTCGGTACTGCCGAAGAAATCGAAAAATTCTCTCGGAGGACCGTTAGAGTTACAAGGGAGCACAACGAGGAATGCAAGACGCTATTGAAGTTTATGGGAGTTCCATATCTAGACGCACCATGTGAAGCAGAGGCGCAGTGTGCCGTTCTCGCAAAAGCTGGAAAGGTAGGTTTTCACCATATAAGACACCCACAGCATATAAAACTGCGCAAACCCTGATGGCTCCCCTTAGGTCTACGCTGCTGCATCTGAAGACATGGACACTCTCTGTTTTGAGACGCCAATTTTACTCCGCCATTTGACATTCAGCGAACAACGGAAACAGCCTATTCAGGAAATCCACTTGGACAGAGTCATGGCTGGTTTGGATATGACGCGAGAACAGTTTATCGATCTCTGTATTCTACTCGGATGTGATTACTGCGATAGCATTCCAAAAATTGGTCCAACAACAGCCTTGAAACTAATTCGTCAGCATAAATCAATCGAAAAGATAATCGAAACTTTGGACACAGAGAAGTACAAGGTTCCAGAGTACTTTCCGTACAAGGACGCCCGGGAGCTGCTCATGAATCCCGAGGTAATTTCCGCCGACGACTGCGACTTCAAATGGGACGCACCCGACACCGAAGGCCTTGTGAAGTTTCTCGTGGGCGAGAAAGGGTTCAACGAAGACAGAGTGCGAAATGGCGCTACAAGACTAACCAAGAATTTAACAACGGCCCAGCAATGTATGCACCTTTACCACAATGCTAGCATATCATGAAGTTAGCGAACATGATGTAATCCACTAACACTTTGCCTTTAGCTCGAATAGAAGGTTTCTTCAAAATCATGCCAAAATCCGAGGAGGCAATTGCGAACCTGAAGCGCAAAAACGAAGAAAAGGCAGCGGAAAAGAAAAAGAAAGCCAAGACCGATGCGAAAGCAAAGAAGGATTCGAAAAAGGCGCCAAGGGCAGCAAATTAATCAGTCTATAGTCTATAAACTCGAATTTTTATTCTGTATCCGACACTCTTGGTTGTACGGTAAGGACCGTACTTTATCTTTCTCAGTTGGAGTTAAGGTTTGGTCAAGGATATTACCAATGTTACCATTGCTAGGGTTTATAGGTAAGTACTTAAGTACTTAAGTACTTTAAGCACCTATTTACGAAAACGCGTGCACCAGTTGTTCTTTGATGTAGCGGAAACATAGAAAAGAGTATGATATTGCTTTTGCGTGTCTTGTATTCTTGGCATTAGTCACGCACGACTAATAAGTTATAAAGTAACAAAGTCCTCCTAAACGCCGTCTCTACAGGGAGCAGAGCAATCAAAGAATAGAGTGCAACGTAACATCATACTCTCCCTTGTTCCTATATTGAAGGAATAGAGGAGATATAGTAAACTATTAACAAAGGTATGCACTACAGCACAGATGGATAAAGTGAATGCAGCAAGCGCCATTACTGTGCTGCTTTGAGCTCTGCAATCTTGGCCTTGACCCTTTCCACCTTCTGTTCCTTCGAAAGTTTTTGCGTTCGGTGCTTTAGGCTCTCGGCCTTCCATTCCGATACAGTCTTCGTCTCGGCCTTGTCCGGGTCCTCCAAAAAGGGATTTTCGCGAATCTTTGAGTGGGCTTCGGTATACATCTCTTCCAGGCCATCCGCCTCGATATCGTCATCGAGATACTGTTGAAATTGCGACTTGTATCTCTCCTCGTCATCGTCAGCAAGGGTTTCCATATATTCAGCGACGTGGCCTCCAAATATGTATTTTCGAAGAGTCTCGGCGTCTAATTCTTTGGTCTCAATGTCGTAGCCAGGGAAGCGGCTAGGAGAATGAGGAATATAGAGACCACCGTCGGAAGCACCCTTCATGGCACCGAAGACACGGGCGCCTGTGGAGGTCCTAGCAAGCCCTACGTCCAAGAAGCATTTAAACGGACGACGGCTCTCGCCATCGTCTCCTTCGGCGGCTTCTGTGAGTGAGAATTCACCATCAACTTCTTCAACACCGGTAAAGGTTCCATCGAGGCCGAGGTTTTTCAAGGTGCGGCGAGCGACGAGGAGGCCAGTGGCATATGCAGCAGCCCAATTGGTAAGGCCATGTTTGATGCCGTAGCGCTTAAGCTCGTGAGCATAGGCAGCGCCAATGACCTTGTCACCAGTAAGCTCAGACTTAATGATCTGGCAAACGATATCCCGATTTGTAACTGTCAAGGAGAAGTGGATAAGTTCGTTAGGATAATCTTTTTTTCCCTTTCTAAGGATATGGCATCTCAAGGTTGGCTCTCACATCGGACAACTAAGCGGTACTTCGGGGCAGCATATTTGTTCTTTGCCTGGGTGATCAACCTCTTACGAGCGTAGTAATCGGTTTTGCCTTCGCGTCGTCGACGGTACTTCGTCTGAAACCGACTGAATCCGGAGAATCATGGTTAGTATTTCTCAGAGCGCTCTTCTACCAGAGTTGTAGGATGCGATGGTGGCGATATGGGTTTGAGTGCCGGCCGTCCAAGAAACTAGGCTTTGGAGGGGCATCTCGTGAAGTCCATCCGTTCCGTGATAGTCCCTCGCCCTCTCTTCCTCGTGGAAGGGAGAAATGCGTTATGGGGACAACTGTACACACCTGTAATAGGCAGAATTCTTGACAAGTTTTGTGAAAGGCTATGCAGGCAGACGTCAGCGCCGGGATTCACGGGCAGAGGGTATGTTTGTGGTGGTTCCGTACCATTGCGGCGTGGGGATGGCGATGTATGACAGTGAGGTGCAACTGTGGTATCACAACTTCTGCTGGTGATATGTGATATGATGATGAGGTTTCTCAGGAAGGTTTTGAAATTTCTCAACTTCATTGTGTTGGGCTTTTGTGCTAGAAGCCCTAAACCCACATCGCCCCACGTGCTGAAATCTAATCTAATCTAATCTAATCTATTACCGACAACAAAATCTGACGCTCTCTTTGCGCTCTTTGCGCCTCTCCCTCTCCACATCACTCCTCAAAATGATTCGAAGAACGGCGCGCGAAAGAAGAGAATACCTCTATCGAAAACAACTTGTCGTCCAAGACGCAGCGGTTGCCGACCGCCGCGCCAAGTTGCGTGCGTCACTTGCATCAGGCAAATCACTCTCTAGGGATATCGCCGACGATGAACAGCTTCGCAAGGACTACAAATTTGACGAGCCTAGACTGGAGCACGGCGCGGATGATGAGTATTCTGTGGATGATGAGTATGCCGCGCTTAGTGGGGTCGCTGAGCCTAAGCTGCTTATTACCACGAGCAGGAATCCGAGCAGTCGGTTGATGCAGTTTGCAAAAGTATACTTTTCCTTTGCTACAAGCAATGCTAAGGGAAGCCGTCGATACTGATTTAACATTCTCCGTGGTTCGGTAGGAGGTCAGATTGTTGTTTCCGACGTCGATACGCTTGAACCGTGGCAATACGGTACTCCCTCAACTAGCTTCATCTTGTCTTGCGACGTCTATCTCAGACTTGTTACTGCTACATGAACACCGGGGTGTTCCCACGGCTCTGACGGTTTCTCATTTCCCTCATGGGCCCACGGCAATGTTTTCCTTGCACAACGTTGTCTTGCGCCATGACATCGACAACTCCGCTCGAGGCACTGTCTCCGAAGCCTATCCACACTTGATCTTTGAAGGGTTTTCTACTCCACTCGGCAAACGCGTGGTCATGATTCTCAAACATTTGTTCCCGCCGGGAGTCAAGAAGGACAGTGCCCGAGTGGTCACATTCGCACTGACAGAGGGGGACTATATCAGTGTCCGGCATCATGTTTACGTGAAAACTGGACCCAAGAGCGTGGAGTTAGCAGAGGTCGGTCCAAGAATGGAAATGAAGGTATGAGAGCTAGTAATTCTATGCTACAAGCACTACAACCGCTAACAGATTCCTAGTTATTCGAAATTCGGCTTGGGACAGCCGAGAATCGGGACGCTGATGCAGAGTGGCGACTCAACCAATACACTAGGACAGCCAAAAAGAAAGATCTCTTGTGAGAATCGTGACTGATTTTCAAGATCGGTAGTTGCAAATGTCTGGCTCCCGGTTACCTCGGTTTGTATCAAACGGACGGTCATCTAGTCTATCCCTTTGAAAAACCCTTCCTTCCTCAGGTTTATGTAGAATCAATGCAAATTCACTCCCAGAACTGTTGCAAGCAATCAGGTGTGGTGGATGATCGAGGCCCTCATCGCCAAAGGATCCAACAATAAGGACGAGAAAAGAGAGGTATAATTGGTATAATCTAAACTCCCGGGGATGCGGCGAATTGGCAAAAAAGAATAGGGCATTAACGTGAGAGGGTATCTTGCGCCGATTGGATGTCTTTTATACCCGCGATTGAACTCCTGACGAAAGAAAACACGCTGAAACACCGCCTTCCGAACAACACCTTTTCAACAGATTGGTGAAAATCAAATGGTACTCAAAGGCAGAGGGGAAAAAACGGGCAATTACAAACCCATGCTACGAAATTGCATGAGATTATGATCGACAACGCTCGGGGGCTAATCTGTCAGCATCATCTAAATATTCCTCGTCCAGTTCGAAGCTTTCTTCAAGTTTCAATCCTTTCCCTAAGCCAGTCCGCTTAACGCTGATGCCGGAGTGGCCCATGCTATCCGTCATGAGCTCAGGGCAATCGTACAGCCCCAATCCTTGTAGCAGCTCCTCCCCCGAGTCTTGGGATTCCTTCGGGGGGATGACATGTTCGAAAGTTTGGCTATATAGCGGAGACAAAGAGTTTGTGGAGTTTTCCGATGGCGACCAGCTTGCTTGAGGGTATTGGGGGTAGTTGAGGTCTCCACACGGGGGCAAGTGGGTTCGGGAACTTGGGCATAGATCGAAGGCAAGCGACGTTGGCCCCCCGTGGCTGAATCCTAAACCCTGCCATGCAGGAAGACAACCAGTCATATATATATTACTGGCTGGATTCTCATTGTATATTCTGGCTGACAGTTGTAGCGAATGATAAGTTTCAAAGCTATATGTATTGACATCCTCGACGGTTTGGTTCCAAGTGGGATATGTTATATCCTGGGCAGGCCGCGGGTACGGCGCATTAATGAAGTGAAAGGTGAAACCGCTTTCGGGGTATTCGAGTTGGGTACCCCTTAAGTTCTTTTCTTCCATCGAGAAGGGTTCGTAGAAGTTATCATTGTCCGTTAATGCGATAATAACCATGAGTAATCGCACGGGGTCTTGGTGCCAGATTGCGACTCGATAATATGTGACAAGGCGGCCCCTCTGTCTTGCTGTTTTCGCCGCGCCTGAACTATTGGTGTTTGAGTGTATGGAATAAGTTGAGGTTCGGTGGTCCGGCCAGTGGGGGTAACAATCTGAGCAAGTATCTGCTTCGAGTGATGACGATATTTCAGGCTGGGTGTCGGGCAATGGGTGCGAGCAACAGGTCGAGAGAGAACAGCAGGGCGGAATTGAGGACGATATACTTATTATACTGCCTGCCTGCTGTCTGCCTGCCTGCGTGACTGTTGTGCTATCAAGGGAGAGGAGCAGCACGAATCTATCGGACCCATCTACTGCGCCCCGCTGCATACCTTAGCCAAGTTCTGACAAGCAGCAGGATTTTTGTCATGTAAGGAAGACCCTCCGTGCAGGATTACGCAGCAGGGATTGTGATTTGTGCAAGTGTCCCACGAGCATGTGTATGCACGCATGTGCATGTGTACGGTAAACGCTTGGGGTACCTGCGGGCTCCAGCGTGGCAAGGCGATATCTGGGGATGCGAGCCCATAACATGTACATGTACCTGTACGGAGGATGCATCTGCATGCACCTGTACCTGGGCTTGGACTGAACCCGCTTGAGATTTGTTGCACCCTGTCCATGCATTCGTGCTTGCAGGCATCCATCTTGACGCTAGTGAACACAACATGGGCCTGGGTGGAGCCGATGTCCTCCAACTTGGACAAGATGATGATTCACCCTCTTGTGGACAGGGCGCTTTGCAAAACGTGCTGTTCCCAGCGAGCACGAGTGACGGGTCCTTGTGTGTTTATTATGCATCCTTGGTTTGATGCATTCGGAGCGTTTGCCCACGGCCTGCGAAACAACATTGTACAGGCCGATTTGATTGGCTGTGAAACCGCGGCTTGATCTCCATGGTCCAGTGGCCAAGAAGTTTCATATATAAGTCCGGGGTCACGAGCCGCAGCTTCCCTCCGAGACTAGACCGGATAGACGAGACTAGGGTGTTAAAGTAAGCTCGAGGTGCTTGAATGCTTGCTTAGGTAAGTATTTACAGAGGATGCACACCAATGTACCAGTACATACAAGCATCTGTGAACACCTTTTGTAGGGTGGACTTGCTGCTTCCCGGAGAGTGATCGGCCTTCCGGACAGAAGTTCGGGAATGTTGATGCCCGAAGAAGCCCACCGCTTGATTGGCTCGCTTCGAACGAACATTTTAAGGCTTTAAAGAAGGCCCAGAAAAAGAAAAAGGGGAAGGCGCGCTTTCCAGAGCTCTGCGACTCGAGTCAAGACCCAACTTTTGACATGTCTAGAGATTCTAGAAATAATGAGCAATCGTCTCATGTTGGGTCGTCGACCCACTGTGGAGCTTGGATACGAAATGTGCTTGCCGACAGAAAGAGAAAGGGACCTTGTCTGCTTGTTGCTTACTTGTGCACATGCAGATTATTCCGGACAAAGCCTCTAAAGCTCCACAGGACAAAAGAAAAAAGTTTTTGCAGATAGACGCCACCCGGGCAAAGTCAGGCTGGTTCCGAGCCACACCCGCCTCTTTCTGGAAGGCCCTACTCTTCCTAAAAGCGTCTTTGTTGGCTGGTGGTATAGTGGGCCTGAATTCAACTAAATTTTTGATGGGAGTGGTGCCAGAGCTTCGCCTAAAATATCCTCCAGCTGCTTGATTGCAGTCTGCGTGCCACGGAGTGGGACCTTGATGGTCCTGAGACCCATTTGTTTAGCCGCTCTGAGATTTCCACCGAGGTCGTCTAAAAAGACGATCTGTGATGCGCTTTCGACACCCAAGGTTTTGATCGCATGCTCGAAAATTCTGTATGTGAGGTTGAGTTGATTATCCTGCTTTTTCTCCTCCTCCTCTTCCGTCTCCTATTCTTGATCCAGGTTTGGCTTACCGATGTTCTGGCTTTCGCATACCAATTTCGGCACTGGCGATGTACACGTCGAAGAGACTTTTGATCTGTCTGTCATCACGGTAGGGGTGTTCTTGTGGAAAGATGTAGTTGTTTGTCAGGGCACCTACGATGACCCATTTGGGGCCGGGGTAAGTTAGAACATTTGTGCTACGGCCAGGGTTGTTTGGATTTGCGCAAGAGGGCTTACCGAGGCGGTACTTTCGGGTCTCTCGTAGGGACCGAATGGCACCTAGCATATCCTGGTCAAGCTCTCGAGAGGTCCTGTGGGTCACAGTCAGGGCAGACACAACAACTTTCTTTCAGGCAATTGACCTCATCATTTCCCAGAAGAGCCACTTTGCGTCGATGAAGGGGACAGGTGAAAGGGTGGACGCCTTTTCTTTGTGGTACTTGGCCCACATGCGCGGGCAGTTGAGGTCGGCGTGGAATGGATGGAAGAAGCTGTCGTCATCCATGGGGATCTCGTTCCGCTCGAGTTTCTTCCAGGCTGAATCCGGGCTGCTGTGATAGATGTTCCAGTTGATGTATCCGGGGGGTAAGCCATGCGCGGCCTCGTAAGCCTCGACTGCAAGGGTCCGGGCTGGGTTACTCAAGGGCTCGAAGCCAAGGGGATTATATTTAGAAGCCGGGCTGATTGGGCTTACTGGCAAGCAGCGGCGAGCGAACCTGGCAGCGGGACATGTTAGCAGGCTGGAGCGGAGGACGGGGAGGGGCCCTGCGACTGACGACGACGCCGCCGACATCGAAGAGGACGGCGGTGATTGGGGGGTCCATGGCGGTCATGGTCGCGATTGTGGTCGATATGGAGATGTCTGGTGGAGGTGTCCAATGGCTCCACGACGAGCCAGAGATCAAGACGTCGAACCTCGGCAGCTGAGGTCAGCACGCCCCCCCGGCCAGTCGGCCTTGTCTGCCTTTCCACGTCAGTGGATCCGGTTGGCTCGCTACAGAGCAAAACACCACGCCAACCTCAACCGCCAGCCATTGGCGACCATCGCGAGCACCTCATCCGGCCCATACTGCAGGCCCGTCGTCGGCTCGTGCCTTTTCCTGCCGGGCCGTCTGCCGGTTCCAACGTCCAGTGTCTTTCCCCTCGGCGTCGAGATGCTGGCCGCCTCCACGATGCCTCATCGCCAGCCCTCCCACCTCAAGTGAGGCCGCCGTCCAACTACTTAGCCATCCAGGTATCCTTTCCTCCTCCATCTCCCTCTTGTCGTTCTCCTTCTCCCTCTCCTCCCTGTCCTTCTTCCTCTTCTTCCTCTTCTTTTTCTTACTCTTCTTACTCTTCCTCCTCCGCAGAATCACCCGGTTGACCTCTCGCCCGCCTACTAGCCGAGCATCGTCCACCGCCTCTTCTGCCTTTGCTCCCCCCGCTCCCCTCCTCGGACGCCGCCATGTCGACCTCGCGTGCCTCCCTTATCATCGGCTCCCCCAGGTTCCCCACCAACGCC